>JAHVYC010000027.1:0-502583 GCA_020623665.1 Calonectria multiphialidica
CGACATATAGTAGTATCGAGAAGAAAAGAATGATGAGTGCGCGGACGTGCACCGGGACAGCCAGAGCCGCTTACTGCGCGGTCGTGCGCACTGGCACGTCCGTACTGGGAGACGCTAGTTAGTCTGCTTGTGGTTTCTTGTGCATGGCGCGGGGGGTGGGGTGCGGGGGCACGGGGGGGGGGGCGTGGGGGGGGGGGGGGGGGGAGGGATAAGACGAAACTTGTAAAGTGTAAGGATTGTGGAATGCGGCTTGCTTAAAAAGCGCCAGGATGACGGCAACAAGGGTTGACAGTAGTGCGAGACCCGGCAAAGCAAGGCGCCTCCTTCGCCTTGAGGCTCAACCGCAACTGCATATACCGGCTGTATGGCACACGGGTGATGGCATCCAGACTCTTGATTCCAAAAGTTCTTCTTTTCCTTCTTTACGAGCCGCGCATAGGGCTATCTCTTGGCGTGGTTTTCTCGGCTGTTGGCCCCCAGGCCGTCATCCTGTCTCTCTCACCCCGATGCTGCAGGGTCCTCAGCCCAGATCAGGTTGCCGCTTATTTCCCTCTTTGGTGACTCATGCAAGGCATTCGATGGAGTCTCCAGAACGCGTTTCCAGCTCCCGGCTTTGCCCTTGCGATCCCTGGAGGACGGGAAGGGTGTGTAAATAAAAAGAAAATAAATAAAAAAATATGACGGGGAAAAAAAAGTAGACTCCCTCATGTTCAGCTGCAACCAGGGTCCCGGCTAATTTGCTGCAAGGACTCGTTCATCCGGCTGGCCGATGATATCATCTAGCTTCGAGCTCGTCTAAAATAGCTGTTCTAGAAGAGAAAAAAAAAATGCTGACGCCGAAATTCATCATCACCTAGCGGGCGGAGCCCCTGGCTTACTCATGGGTCGCTTCCCCCTCCAGATGGTGTCTTGCAGCTGCTCCATTAATCCCTACATGTCCTCCTGCAACCATTCGGCGCTTGCTGCTTTTGTCGCGCGCTAGATACTGAGACGAGTGGTTTCCCTTTTCGGGCCAACAAAGCTGCGATTGTTGAGTATCGTCTCTGTTCGATTCTCGGCTCATGAAGCCGGCAAATTATCACAGGAGCTTTTAGTCCGCGTTGTGCTGCCCTGGTGTCAATTTGTATACCCGGGATCCAAACTCGCGGTTATGGACTTCAGACTCGGGGCAAGCAAACTCGGACACAACCGGGATGTTGAAACTGGGCGCCTGTGGTTTCGTGGTTGTTTTGTTCCAACCGGTTGCCCCGGTTAGAGGTTCAAATAACCAACTTTGGCCGAGTGACTATGTCTTGCTCACTTATAACAAGTTCTCTTTCGACAAATTTATCGAGTGAAGTTTGCCGGTTGATCGGTTGAGGGACATGTGGCCCATGTTCCAATCACCTTCTACAAAGTATAGTAGAAAAAGAGGAAGAGGAATTCTGAAACAAGTGCCAATTGTATTTCAATCCCTAGCTTGATAGCTATGTGCCTGGGGTGTTTCTTGTCAACCCCTTGAAAGTAACTGCCATCCTATTCATCCATAGGAAGTTGAAGAATCCTTGCTATTGTGACACTGGTTGTCATGGAGTCAGCCCAATAATCGGAACAAGTGTTCTTGATATTTGTAGAACTATCACTAGCATTTAGAGGGTTTGGGCGAAGCCATGGCCAAAAATTTGTTCATTTCAACAAGGTATTGTTGTGTAAATTTTGATGGACGTAAAATGCCACGACTCCAAAGCGAGGTGGCTTGATGACATTTCATGGGCTCAACCACTATTGTGTCAATATCAGTCGAAGTACCACAACCTCTTAAGAGTATTTTTGCTGCAGCTAATTCCAAGTACCAAGAATTACTAGGTTTCGTTTTAAACAACTTCTTCATTTGAGAATACGAAACTCAGTAAATAAGCTTAAATATATATTGCCTACCCTATACTAAAATCACATGCCACCAGTTTGACAATACCCACCGGCGTATCGTTTGGGTAGATGATCTAGTGGCTTATTGATAATCATAAGCCCATTAAATAATATAATATAATGTCTTATTTTATGTTTATTTTATTAATTTATTGTCTTTGGGATGTTGTTTATATAATTTTCTTGTATTCTCAGACATTGGGCAACTCATCTCAAATTCTGCTTCACATTAAAGTGTATTTAACCCAAGAGAAAACTGGTGAGGACAAAGGTCTTGTGTAATTTGCAATACAATGATACTTCCTTTTTATCATAAATACGTATAGAAGTGTTAGTCACATCTCATCATGTTGGCTGATTCAATTACTATGACAGGCAGTCATGTCAGCCTGGATTAGCCGCAGTGGGTCCGTCGATCGCCACCAGGCCCCAAACTTGAATATAAAGGCAGCCTACAACTTTCCTCATTCATCTCAGCGTACTTGGAGAGCCAAACTGGGCTTCCGCTTTGAGATGAGAAGATTTCGGGATGAAACTGAAGACAACGACTACCGAGATGACGAGGACATCCCTCTTCATCACAAACGGGCCTTTGGTTCGGGGCTGAAGCGCAAGCGAGTCGAGTTCGTCCCGGCCAAGGACCCAGACGCTGGCATCTCTGCCACGACCATCTCAAAGCCAGCAACAGCCATCGGGGACTTATACGCCAGCATCGTTCTAAAAGACGATTCATCTTCGTCAAAGCCGAAAGACGACCCAGCATCGCAAGATACAGTAGAAATGTGCCCCATCTGCTCGCTCCCGGCCACTACAGCCTCGGGGCCCCATGAAGCATCTCTGGCGCATCAAGTCTGCCTGACACACTCCCACCCTCCATCGGCCATAGACCGATCACGAATGGGACTGCGCGCCTTGGAATCGCACGGCTGGGACCCAGATGCGCGCAGGGGCCTGGGTCGCGAAGGAGAGGGAATGCGGTTCCCCATCAAAGTGGCGGCAAAGGAGGACACGCTGGGTATCGGAGCCACAGTACCGGAGAGCGTGATCAAGAAGGAAAAGGTAGAGAAGCCAAAGAAGCTCAACCGCAAGGAGATGCGAAAGCTGGCAGAGAAGGAGAAGCTACGAAATGAGAGGCTTCAGGGGGAGATTTTCGGAAGTGTGGATGTAGAGCGATACCTGAGAGGGGGCGGATGATGGAAGACTGGCTTGCTTTTTTTTTTTTTTTTTTCGCATCTGGATAATTGTTTGGTTGATCCGATGGATCTACAACGAGGGCAAACATAAGCAAACAAGGACTGTATCGCCGTTGGCCATGGACCGCTTTGCTAAAAGGGTGCCTGGTTCCAAACCAAGGACACTTTGTTAGTTTTGGTGGGTTGGAGTCCAGGACTTGGCTGGTGTCCTTGGGTTGAGAGCGAGAGTGGCGACGACTGAGCTATGGCGACGACATTGGGACGCAACGACTGGGACCAAGATGAAAGTACCGGGCCCAGGTCTCTGAACTATGCAGATCAATCACTGTACACGATTGGCGGGCTGATATGAGACGCAATCGCTGCCAGGCACACGCAATCCACCTCTCACAGACGACGTTTTGAAACGAGGGAGCGGGGGAACGCATAGAAGGCCTGTCACCAGGACTGTTTCAATACAGAATGAAGAATTTCCACCGATGAGGGAGACGCACGAGATGTGAATGTATTCGCGGGTTGTCGAAATATGCTTTATTTTCTTGTGTCCTTATTTTTATTTTTGTTGTCGAAATGACCTCATCGGTGGCATGCAGACCTTGCGGCTTATCGCTCACCGCCGTCCAGTTTGGAATGGACGGGAGGCATCATGACCCCGGGGGCGGGCGGCTAGGAACCTCTGGCGACGAGCCCCGTGGCTCCGGGATTGCAGGCCACAGGGCGACAGGGCCGCAGGGCTACAGGGGTGGGAGGGGAGAGGCGCGCAGAGGTTACAGTGGGGTCACGGGCAGAGGTGAATTGAGGTTGCAAGGTGTTGTAAGGTTGCAAGGGAAGCTGGTAGCGGTGGCCATGGGCCAACCAAGACGGCCAACCAGGAGGCGATGTGGCGCGCCAAAAAGTCCTTGGAGGGCGACATGATGGCCTAGGTCCAAGGTCTGGTAGGTCTGGCAGAGCTGCCTTGGGCTCTCATGGGCTCGTGGGCCCTCCGTGGAGGGGGCTCCACACTGAGCCGGGCTGCGGCTGCTTTGACTGAAACCCCGCCAAACTCCTGAGCCCCAAGGACAACCAAAGCCACGACATCATCCTAGATTTCGCCGCCTGCGACCTGGACTTGGTCTCTGAATAACCTCAATACCCGGCAATCGCCTCGCCCTGCTCCGTCACCTCTGAAACCTCGCCCGCTCTACGCTCAAGCGCCGACAGGCCCTCGACCATCTCCCCACCGCCTCCCGCACCACCGCCCCTCGTCGCCGTCGCCTCTCTCACCATCCCTTCTCTCCCATCTCGTGACGGGGCAGCCCTCTGCAACGTCCACCATGGGGCTGTCCGTCGTTCAGGAACAGCATGACGGTAATATCTGCGCCTGTTCCCCCATAGTGTCCAACGCGACCGCTCATGCGATCCCACAGTCATTCTCGGGCACATCAAGAACATCACCCAAGGTGACGTAGGTTTTTTAGCTTCCCCCAACCACTGGCGTGCCGCACCAGCACCCCGAGCAACAGCAACACCGACTGACACCCGCGCGCGCAGTGGAAATGCCTAATCGTCGATTCCAAGTCCAAGAAGATCCTCGACAATGCCGTCAAGGAAGATGACATCCTCAACAACAACATCGCCAGTTTGTCCTCCCCCCAACCGCCCACCGCTCCTCCCGCCACCGAACTGAGCTGACCCCTCCTCTCTACTAGCTATCGAGCGTATCGAGGACCGTCGCGATCCCAACCCCGAGATGGACGCCATCTATATCCTCACCGCCGAGTCCTTTGCGGTCGAATGCCTGCTCGCCGACTTTGAGATGCGACGCTACCGCAGCTTCTACTTGATCTGGACCGGCCTGCTCGACCCGTCGCTCCGCCGCAAGATTGACGAGTTCCCTGGCGCCCGACAGCTTCGCGCCGGCTTCCAGACCCTGTTCATCGACTTTGTGCCGCGTGAATCCCACCTCATTACCTTCCAGGACCCTTGGAGCTTCCCCATGCTCTACCACCCATCATGCAATGCCCTTGTGCCCAAGCACATGAAGGGTCTGGCACAAAAGGTGTGCTGACGCCCCCATCGTGAGTTCAACACGCCGAGCTGACTTTTGACAGATTGCCGGACTCTGCATCACCCTTGGCGAATACCCAAAAGTGAGATACTACAAACCGTCCAATGCCCTCCATGAGGCCAGTGTCCTGTGTGCCCATCTGGCCCGCTTTGTGCAAGAGGAGCTTGATGCCTATGCGCAATGGGACTCCAGCTTCCCCCCGCCCTCGCAACGACCCCAGTCGACTCTGGTCATTACTGACCGATCAATGGACCTGATGGCGCCACTGGTTCACGAGTTCACCTACCAAGCCATGGCTCACGATCTCCTGACAATCAAGGATGCCGATAAGGTCACGTTTCACACCACAATCAATGAGGGAACCCCGCAAGCCGAGGAGAAGGACATGGAGCTGTCGGAAAAGGACAAGATCTGGGTCGACAACCGCCATCGACACATGAAGGACACCATTGACAAGCTCATGGGCGATTTCCAAAAGTTCTTGGCCGAAAATGGCCACTTTACGGACGAAAATGCCGACGCCACAAACCTCAACACGATTCGTGACATGTTGGCTGGGCTGCCTCAGTTCCAGGAAATGAAGGAGGCCTACTCATTGCATTTGACCATGGCGCAGGAATGCATGAACCTCTTCCAGCGGCACAAGCTGCCCGACATTGCGGCAATCGAGCAGACAATGGCGACTGGATTGGACGAAGACTTCCGAAAGCCCAAGGGAGTCCTTGACTCAGTAGTTCCCCTGCTAGATGATGAGGCTGTTCCTGCCTCAGACCGACTTCGCCTGATTATCATGTTCATTCTGTACCGGGACGGTGTTATTTCGGAAGACATTAAGCGTTTACTTGCGCACGCATCGCTCCCGCAGCAGGACGGCGACGTTGTTAAGAACATGTCGCATCTGGGTGGCCGGATGACGCATGACCTCAAGGACGTGCGACAAGTGCCGCCGGCCTTGTTCCCCCTCGACACCAAGACACTGCAACCTAATGAGGAGTATGGCTTGTCTCGCTTCGAGCCCGTCTTGAAGCACATGCTTGATGCCCTAGCACGGGGCATCCTGGAGCAGACTCACTTCCCTTACGTGAAGCCTCCCATGGACCCTAACGAGGACCTGCTGATTGCCCAGGGAGGATCGCTCCGAGCTGGTCGACCAAATTGGGCGGCTGCGGGCCGCCGCCCACCGGAGAACCGACAGCGTCTCATCGTCTTCATGGCTGGCGGCGCCACCTACAGCGAGAGTCGTGCGTGCTACGATGTGGGTGCTGAGCGCGGCCGTGACATTATCCTGGCCACGTCGCATATGCTTACACCTCAACTCTTTATCCGCCAAGTCGGCGATCTCAGCCGTGACAAGCGTCAGCTCGACCTCCCGTTGGACCGCCCCAAGACTCGCGCACCCGCTCACCTGTTTGAGCGTCCTGCACCCGCCCGCCCTCCGCCAGGCCAAGCTCCGCCGATGGGTGCACCGATGGGTGGCGCGCCGCCGCGGAGACCAATGCCCCCCTCCGGGGGAATGCCCGCCCGGCCAAGTCCTGGTCCTGGCCCCGGAGGTCCCGCTCCTCCCACGGCGGCCATGTCTAACATGTCGCTCAACCAGCCTCGGCCTTCGCCGAAGCCATCTCCGCCTGCAAACGGGCCGTCCCACGTTCCTCGCTATGAGGACCCCAGGGCCTACAAGGAGAAGAAGCGAAGGAATTTCTTGGGCATGAAGAAGTAGTGCTCCGGCAGCAGCGCTAGTTTTTGTGTAAGAAGCAAGCACCCGGCGTGGGGCGAAACGGTGGCAACCTCTGAATCAACGACAGCCGCAACGGCAGAGGAAAGACATTGAGAACCGAAACCTGTGTTCGGTAACTTGTAGTCGGGATGCTCTCTCGCCGGCCGCTTTTCCTCCACTGTCGTGGTAGTTGGGTACATTACAAGGTCGGGTCGGGCACACTTTGGGTTACGTTTTCCGGAGCGCGGCGTTATTCTTTACTTACCCCTCGTTCCTATGCTTTTTTTCTGCGCGTTTCCGTCGTTGGGGATTCTTACCACCGGCGAGAATACGATCCGGCGTGTGTTTTCCAGTAACCTTTCCCCTCCCCCCCACCTGCTTTTGTATCGCCTGAAGGCTGGATTAAGAGAGGTTCGGACACTGAGAAAGTTGGGGTCAAAAAGGACCGTTGGTATATAGAAACCCCCTCCCCTTTGCGACGTTGCATGTATATATACATCTGTCGAATGAGGTGATGATAATCTATTCCCTTTTACTTTGCTTTTTTCTCCCTCCCGCACTAGGAACAAGAACAAATGACACCTCTTTGTTTTTTTTCCCCCTTCCTTTTTTGTTTCCCATTTCCGTGCATGCCGTGACATGTTTTGGGCCGCCGCCGTCATGCTGCCCCTGCATGAAAAGAAAGTCCACCCAGGGCAGGGCCTGCAATGTGTTGTCGTTACTGAGGGGTCGAGGTTACATTGGGACTGTACCATCACGTCACATATAAGCAGGGTTCACTTGGAAGGCAGGGAAAAAAGCAAGCACTCAGAAAAGGGCGAAGACACGGGAAAAAGGAAAGAAGAGGAAGAAAAAAAAAGAGGGGGGACAAAGACACAGAAGTGCGCGGGAAACAGAAACAAGGCGCCGTCAATCAAATCCCATTGAAACCCTTGTGACTACCATAAACCGAACGTGGCCGACGTTTGCCCCCTTGCCCATCGCCGATGAAAAAGACAGTTCCAGATAGAGAGAAAAAAAACGTAGAGAAAAAAAAACAACAAGACAACATCATCAGAGACGGTAAAAAAAAAAGAAAATAAAAAACAGACATAACAACGACAGGGGACCCCGGTGTCCCACAATATGCAGAGATACGTTAGTTTGTGATGGTGGGATTTTGCACTACTCCTCAGATTTGTTCCCAGGCATTGAGTTTTCGTTGGGGGAGTAGACTAAAGAAGAAAAGAAACGCAATCGTAACGCGGTAGTGGTAGCAGGGTCGTAAGGGTTTTCTCGACAGGCAAAATTATTTCGTACATGCGTGGTCGCATATGAGTGTGATGAATGGTGCTGGTGCCGTCTGCCAAGGCGCCAGCTTTCGTAGAGAGCGGTGTTTGGGGCTCAAGGTCTGCCATAGGCAGCGCCGCGGCCGGCGTTTCCTGGTGGGGGCATGCCCCGGCCCTCAAAGGGGCCACCGGCAAACTCGGGGCCGGGAGGACCGTTGAAGCCGCCTAGGCCAGGGGGCAGGAATCCGTGAGGGGGGCCGCCAAAGAAACCAGGGGGAGGCGGGGGCATGTTGCGAGGGGGCATGCCGCCCATGGCCTCGGGAGGAGGCATGGCACCGGGAGGGAAGTTCGGGGGGAACATGTGAGGCATGGGCATGTTGCGGTTGGGACCGCCGGGGCCTCCTGGGCCACCAGCAAGGCCGGGAGGAGGAATCATGGGGCCGCGCTGGCCGGGAGGTGGCATCTGGCCTCCAGGCATCCAGTTGGGCGGCATCTGGTCCAGACCTGGGGGAGGAGGAGGACGCTGCAGGATCTGCGTGGGCTGGTTGGGTCGAGCATCATGATCAGGGTTGCGGAAAGGCTCGTCCATGGGGAAGCCGGGAGGTGGCTGAGGGCGCATCTGGCGCTGGGCATCTCTGGGGAAGTCGGGTTCCCGGTCGTTGAGCGGAGGAGGCATCTGGCCCTGCTTCTGGGGCTGGGATTGGGCCATGCGCATCATCATCTCATTGCGATGAGCATCGGGCGGCCCTCTCATGAGGTTCATGAGGAACTCGGTGTTGCTGTTGTTGCGGGCAAGCTCGGGGCGTCCAGATGGCTGGCTGGGCGCGCGCTGGCGTTGCCCGACAAGGTCCTGAAGAAGCTGTTCAGGGCGGGCCTGTGGTTGCGGCCGGGGAGCGAGAATCTCCTGCACATGCTGTGGTGGTGGTCGGCCCACCATCGGTTCTTCCATGCGGCGGTCACCGTACTGCTGGAATGGCCCAGGCGAAGCCATGGATGGTGGCTTTCCACTGTCAGGAGTACCGTGTGGGGGAGCTGCAAATGGTCCAGGGCCGGGAGGGGTGGCACTCATAGTCTGCTTCTGGAGCTTCATGAGAAGCTGCTGGAAGGCCTGCCTCTCCTCCTCGGGTGCGGGCGGGGCTGCATTGTGCATCATGGGAGGGAGGTGAACGCCGCCATTCATGGGGGGTCCAGTCATGGGAGTGACAGGCTCTGTCCTTCCCCGGGGCGGCTCCTCCTGAGCGTGGGAGAAGAACGATGTGAACCTCGAGGACTTGCCCGCAGGCTTGGCCTTGTTCACAGCCTCGGGAGCCTCGCCTGGGGTCGAAGCCGTCTCAAGTCCCGACTTGGAGCCACCAAATGCCATAAAGAACTTATCCGGGCCGGCTTCAACTGCTGGTGCGGACTGTACGGGAGGCTTGTCGGCCTCAATCTGAGCCTCCACCTCGTTGCCAGGCTTGCCGGCCGAGGGGGTGCCGCCATTCTTGGCCTTCTTCATCTCTTCCATCCACTTCTGGAAATCCTGCTGAGTGTGTGCCTCTTGATGCTCCTCGAGGGGCTCGTCGAGCCACTCGGGCTCTCGCTCGACTCGCTGGTCGCGATCACGACCCCATCGTCTATCGTTGTTTCGGTTGTTGCTTCGGTCATCAATGGCTTCGGCATCCCGGTCACGTTCTCTCCAATTCTTGGCTCGGTCGATCCGCTCACGTTTCTCGGGCACGTGGTTGGTCTCGTTGGGGGTTTCATTCTTAAACCATGGCTCAGTCCTGTTCCTGTTTGTGCCGTTTCGGTTTCTTCCTTCGCCTTCGTCTGCATTGTCCCGAGTGAAGCCGTCAAAGTTGCGTGCGGGCCTTTCTCGAGCGGCTTCGCGTTCGTCTCGCTCTCTGGGCTGTCGTCGTTCCTCTCGGAAGTTGCCTCCCATGCGTCCGTGGAAGCGTTCGGCACCTTCGTGACCGAAGCTCTTGCGCGGCTTGACTGTGCTCCATCCCTCCGTTTCGCCTTCGCCTTCGCGGCGGCGGAGCCCGTTTGCGTTACGCCCGTCGCGGAAGCGATCGCCGTCGGCGTCGCCATTGCGACTTCGGAAGTTGCCGAATCGTCCTGATCCATCGGGATCCTTCAAAGTCTTGTCATCAATTGACTTGTTGCCTCGAGCAGAGGCAAAAGCCATTCGCGGGGGACCAAAGACAATGTCTTCGGGGTCTGGTTTAAAGGCCCACGTGTTAGCATACACTGACTAGTTTATTGGAGGCTGTGAGGGGTTGCAGGCGAGGCGACTGACTTGCACTGTTTCGTGGCACATGTCGGTCTAGGCCGGTTCTTCTGTTGTTCTGGTCGAGGAGAGGATTGTCGTTTGATCGTGGTCGATCGCCGGTGGTCTTGGTCTGGGTGCGAACCTGTTCGGGCGGAGGTCTGGAGCGAATTTGTTAGGAGACTAGCGGTGGCGGATCATGACAGCTGTGACAACTCACCCCATCCACTCATCGACGGGAGGGAGATTTGGAGGTTTTATACATAATGGCGAGTCCCGTAGGAGGAGGAGATACTCTGCTGTATATCTGACAGCCATTGTTTTGGGGGCTGCGATGCGATGCGCATCCGACGGGAGGCGATCGTCGCACAGGAGTAAAGGAGGACGAAATGAGGTTGACAGGTGGGTTCGTGCGCACAGCTGCTAGGAGACGGTGAGGAGGAAGGGGGCAGGTTGAGGCCGAGTCTGGACGGAAGAGGGTGTGATTGAGATCAAGGGAGCCTATTATCGGAGTCGAATGGCGGATTGAAGTGTCGTTCGTGATGTGGATGCGGGTTGTGGATGCGGTCTTGGTTGGTCAGGTAGGTCAGGCACCTATGCGATGCGATGGATGGGATCCAGAGGGGGGCGATGGAGCACGGAGAGGAATGGCGGAGAGAGGCGACTGCGAGGGTGGTAGTGAGGCGGACGGAGTGGGTTGGGTTTGTAGAGTCACCAGCCAAGGCTGCGAGGGACGGTGGAGAGAGAGGAGATTGAAGGCAGAGAAACGGGTGAGGGTGAGAGGGAGGGAGGGCAGTGTGGATGATTCGCTGGCTTTCGTCGGAGGTCGCAGGGGAGGGCGGGCTTTTAGTGGGAGGGGCCTTTGTGTGCGCGTGCGTTTTGAGTCGTGCAGACCAAGGAGGAAGAGGAAAAAAAAAGAGATAAAAAAGGGCAGAAGCTGCGGTGCGAGTGTAACTAATGTCGGCAAAGGAGGAGGAGGAGGGCTCTGAGACGGGTGCGCGAGATGACGAGAGGGTGTGCGTGTGTTTTGTTTGGGTGGCGGAGGAGGAGAGGTTGTAGGAGAAAAGAAGTGGATTCTGTGTGTGCGTTCTTGTTTTTTTGCTGCTGCGGCGGCGGCGAGCGGTGGTTGTGGTGGTGGTGGTGATGGATGGGATTTTTTTTTTCTGGGTTCCAGATCGATGACTGGATGCTCTCTGCCTTGTTCCCTCTGCCACACTGACACGGGAACACCCTCAGACACACAGAGCCCGTCTACACAGCGGCAGACATGTCGTTCATTAGGCGGTGGCCAGCCGTGGACAGCGCCACTTCATCCCCCATTCGGGCACAGGTGTCACCCTGAGCACCCTGTGCGGCCCCCCTCAGAGGTCATGCATCCAGCGGCCTTCCCCCACTGCGTTCCAGGCTCCCGTGGCCCCCCTTCCAGGCTCTCTCTCGCCCAGAACCCACGGGCCCCGGGGCAGGGCCTTGACCGTTACCGGAGACTCGTTCTGCCGCAAGGGCTACGGGGTTGGAGAGTTGGAGAATACCTCTATAGAGTCGAACACGTCACTCTGCCCAATGTACCGCTCACTCATTTCACGGTGCTGCTCAAAGGAGAAAAAAAAAAAAGAGGCGTCAGCTGGTCTTGAAGGGTGGAAATTCTGGCACCACCGAGCCACCTCTAAGCCCACATCCATGGTCAATACATGTATAATTCTCACATGTTCCCGCCTGCGTCACTCCTTGAGAAGGTGTCTCCCGCTCCTCAGCTCCTCTCTGCCTTGTCCTTGTCGCGGCCCACAATGCGAGATCCACTGGAGCTCTTGCTCCCGTCTTTGCTCTCCCTGATCTACCTCTTGGGTTTTTTGAGCTCCACGTTTTCCTTCGCCACGACCTACTGGGTGACGGTAAACTAAAAACCCCCCTCCCCATCCACCCTTCTCCTCATAGAAGTGGGAGAGCCCCAGAATTGGACGAGCAACAATCTGCTGACAGGCCATTGGCTGGATTTGGCCATGCACCCTTCACTAATTTTTGGGGGGGTTAAAGAAATAGATGGAACAAATTGGAAATAAGGAATAAATAAGCTTTATCTTCCCCTCAGCCACTTTAGTTGAAATAATAGGCCCCAAGGCTTTGGGCAGCCATCAGGATAGGCCATTTGAGGTTGTACATCAGTGCGTGTGCACGTGTACAGTAATGTAACATTTTGCGACCGCAGATGCACTCGCCTGCTTGTTTCTATGTGTTGCCTATTCAGGCTTACTCTATAATACTCTGGGTCTCAACTCGGAGGTTGCAGATTTTATAGTCTCGCACACAATAAAACACTTGGACACATAGAACCTTGTTTGAATTCGTCGTTAATTCGTCTGGGCATCATGCATATATATATTGAATCATTCTTAAATTCGCAACTGGCTGGTCCCCCCCTTTTTTTTTTTCTTTTTCTCTCTTCTTTGCTAAACGTTCTCGACCATGCTTATTTCTTAGCGGCGGTAACCTCCTCGTCCAGCGGCAGCACATGCGGCAAGGGTCCCACGGGGGTGATGCCGAAGGGGTTGATCTGCGTGTGGCTGCGGGTGTAGTGCCACTTGATGTGGTCAAACTGAGTCGTCTCCTTAAAGGCCGGCTCGTTCCAGTACAGGTTGCGCATCCATCGGTGCAGCGCTGGGTAGCCCGAGCGGATATCACGGATGTTGCACTTGAAGTGCTGCACGTAGACGGGGTCAAATCGGATCAGCGTCACATATCTAGACACGCATGCGTTGTTAGCTTCATGCCGAATTGCATTATCGGGCAGATGGAGATGGCGAAAGGAAAAAAAAAAGACTCACAGGCGGACGTCGACCTCAGTGAGCTTGGCACCGAAGTAAAAGGGGCCATCCTTTTGCTCAGCGAGGTGCTTCTCGGCACGGTCGAGGGCCTCGAACAGGGCAATCACGTTGCGCTCATAGGCAGCGCTGGTGGTGGCGAATCCAGCCTTGTACACGCCGTTGTTGATCAAGTCATAAGTCCACTCGTGAGTCTCGTCAATCTTGGCGCGCAGCGCCTCGGGGTAGAGCTGGACAGCCTTGTACTTTTCCTCGATGAGTTCGTCAAACTGCCTATGTGTTAGTCGGTCTCAAATCCAGGCGTGGCTGGCATCTCAGACAAAGCTGGAGCGCTCACCTCGGTGCCAAACATGCGCAGAATCTCGCTGCTCTCGTTGCTGACAATGCGCTTGGTCTTCTTGTCGTACAGGACGGGGACGGTGTAGCGCCCGTCAAAGTCCTTCTCGGACTCGAAGTAGACATCGCTCAGTCTCTTGAAGGCCTCGTGGCCCTCGATGGGGTCGGGGATGACGTTCTCGCCGGGAATCTCAGTGTCCTCGGCGGTAGCGAAGCGCCAGCCACCCTGGCCAAGGTGCCAGTGAACGACGGAGAAAGAAATAAAGTCCTCGAGGCCCTTGAGCTTGCGCGCAATGAGGGTGCGGTGCGCCCAGGGGCAGGCGTAGCTGACGTAGAGGTGGTAGCGGCCCTTCTCGGGCGGGTACTGGGCGCCGGCCTCGCGCGAGATGCTATCGCGGAACGAGCTGACCTGGCGCTTGAACTCACCCGATTTGTCGCCGGGCTTCACCCAGTCAGTGACAACGGGAGTGGTGCTGGCCTGTGAATGCGCCCGTTGTCAGCCAGAGTTCTCACCTCAGACGGGTGCGTGTGCGCATCCAATCCGAAGACGCATCTCAGATTGCTTGTCTGGACGTAGACGCAGGCACACGGACTGTGTGCCCCTCGGACAAATCGGCATGCAACTCACCATTCTGTTCTGAATTGGAAATGCGGTGTTGGTGGGAGTTTGCGACGACGTCCGAGATGACGTATGCGAAAATGACGATAATGATCGAAAAGCCAATTGCTGTTGCTGTAAATTTTTGCTGTAGGCTGTTGCTCTCAAAGCTCGAGTGCCCAGTTTCTGCATTGACATTGGGGGAAAGGAGGAGTCGGAATCCCTCGACGACGAGTGATGCAACTCTATATATACTTGGGCAGTGGAGATGGAAACGCAAAGAGAGGGAAATCTGGTATGACAACACCTCAGCTCTATCACACGCAGAACCAGAGCGGGCCGTTTCACTGTCGAATCGCCTTCGTCACCTTTGTTGCTCGCTAAGACTTTCTCAGCACCCGGGTTCCCCTCTCATGACAAAAAGGACACCATCTCGCAGCACCCGCAGCGTCAATCTGCTTTGACATGTGGCGGCTAACCCTCGTTAGGACCGCCCCGGAAACTCCAGAGCAACCCATAGCCTTCCATTCAAGCAAGCCCCCTCGCCGAAAGCTCCGCAACTCCCCAAATAGTGGTCGTGCTGCATTTGATAATGGTGGCGTAATCCAACTAGAGCCCGCCACCCCGCTTTTCGCTAGCGGCATGCTGCTGCATCAGTCATCAAACCTGACCTGTCTTGATACCATGACGAAGCATTTGTCACAGGTCTAACCAACTAACCAACTGCAGGGCAATGTTATGCTGGCCTATCATTATCTACAGTGGGTATTCAATTTGAGTTTAGTGATTGACTTATTGGTTTGCTTATTTTTATTTTTCGTATAGGGCCTTGCCCATTGGCTGAACCAGAATAATATCATCATCTAGTTATGCACTCACACTCCCATGCTGACAGTAATATCAAAGATGCAATACTATCCCCATCTGAGACTCTGGGTGGGATCTGGCAAAACGTGACACTTCAACACTATTGGCAACCAAGACTTGCTTCATAACCAGAGCTGAGCAGTACTATTCATCTATCTTTATTGTATCATCCACTGCATCCAGCCAGTTGTTTCTGGGCTGTAGTCGTCACGTCATCTATAGCACTTCAAACTGTACAAATCATGCAACCTTGACCTTGATGTAAGGAACCTCGACATCTTCCTCGTCGAGATCCTCGGCGACAATCTCAAAGATGACCTCCTTCTGGTGAGGAGGAATGGGCTTCTTCGAGATTGTCTCAACCAGTTTGCTGAGTTTGAGGCCATATCGCTCCTTGAGTTTGCTAGGAGGGAAGAAGGACGCATACAAGAGGCTGACTCCTGAGCTCAGCATGCTGATGGTGAGGCCACGCTTCTTGAAGTCGTCCAGGAGCTCCTGAAGAGTGATATCCTCAATTTCGAATCGGTCCCAAATCTTGTCGAGCTTCACCTTGCCGTCGGGTCCCTTGTACTCGACCTTGGGGCTGGCGATGGGCTCGCTGAATCCGAAGAAGGGCAGTGCCAAGTTGATGAATCCGTTCTTGTACTGCTCGATATCATCCTTGCCGTCAACCACCTTGTAGAGCTCAAGGACCACCAATCCCGTTACCAGAGCGGTAGTAGTGGCAATGGCAGGAATAATCTTGCCGGCAATGAACTTGGTCTTGTGTCTGTCGGCAGGCTCGATCTTGTAGTTTTCAGCTCTCAAGTTGCTGCAGGCAGTGATAAAGTCAATATGGTGGTTGGAATCATCATCCTTCTCAAAGTCGACAGGGGTCAACTGGAAGCCAGACAGCGTGTTAGGAGAGGGCAGGCTGGCCATCAACTTGTCAAGCTCGTCAGCATCATCATCGCCACCGGCGTTCGGGTCCTGTTTATTGTTAGCATACTTGTAAAACGTACAACACAAGTGGAATCACTTACAGGCTCCTTGTCGTCCGCCTGAATCTTGACGCTAGAGTCGGGAGAAAAGTCGGGAACAATGACATTCTCAAGCTCTCGCAAGTAGATGGCCTTGTCAGTCCCAGGGGATTTGATGTTATAGTTGAATGCGTGGAGGTTTGCAGCAGCCACAACAAATCCAAAGTGAGTTGGGTTGTTGGGGTCAAACTTGAGCGCATCGGGAGCACGCTTGGGCCCAGACCAGAATGGTGTGCCAGTTGACGTCTCGGAATCCTTGGGGAAGTTGTAGAGCAATTGCTGGATCTTGTTGGCAAACTCCGTCTCGAAGAGCATACGAGCCCAGGCAATACAGTCCTCAAAAGTTCGAGGTCGCTCGGTGGTTAGGTAGTTGCGAATGGTCTCCAGAGTGTCCTTCTGGTTACCACCCTGCTTCAGGGTAGTCTGAAGGAAGTTGGTCTGAGTCAGATACAAGTTGACGGTCTGGGGGGCCTTCACAAAGCACCTCTCAAACATGTACTCCTTGGACCAAGCAATAGTATGCTCAATACGGTTGGGGAAACTTCGGATAGTACACATAGGGAACTCCTTCTCAGGGGGGTCTTGAGAGGAGGAGTACGACTCGGTAATGTGAGGGAGAACAACCTGGGTGTTACCCTTTGTTCCAAGCGTGCCACTCTCCAGCAAGGGCTTGCGGAAGAAGACACATCGTCGATCGACGTAGGTTCGGGCCTCAACATTGTCCAGAGCGTTGGTGACACCGTCAAGGTTCTCCCAAAATTCCTCGTTGAAGACACTCTCCGTTTCGGGGCTGACACGCTCCTTAAGGGTTTCAATATGGCCTTCGAGCTCGGGGTTCATTCGCTGGACAGCCCTGGCTGCACAATCACTCTTCATGCCGCCGACATCGTGAGCACGGAAGAGGAACTGTCTGTTCAAGTTGCTTCGCTCAATCGAGTCCATGTCAGTCACCCAGATTTTTCCCTTGGGACCCGTACCTAGACCAATCATGGCCCAGTTCTTGAGCATCTCGCAACCAATGGCACCAGCACCAACAAGGAATTGCTTCAGGTTAGCAATCTTATTCTGGTATTCTGTGCCAAAAACAGCAATCTGGCCATCATAGCGACTGCCAATAGGCTTGCAGAGCTCTACAGAACGCTTGGTAGATGTGGGAAGAGACTCAAGAGAATCAAAGTACATCCACTGGTTGATGGGCTGGAACTTGCCAGAAACAGCCTTCAGAATCTCCTGAGCCGTAATACCACCAAAGAATGCAGCCATGGGGTTGAGGTCACCAGTTGCCTGGTAACTCAGTTCCTTGAGCAGCTTCTCGTCAAATTCAACCTCCAGGCCTTCCTCCTCCGCGAATTTCTTAGCCGCGCCGAGAACAATGGTCGCATCCTCGTCGTCCATGGGGTTGGGGAGACGCTTCTTTGCAAGCTGGAAAGCATGAAGAGACTGAAAACCGAGGTGCAGCTGCTGGGGTCGGTCAAACTTGGCAAAGTCTGAGAACAAAAACTCAGGCTCCTTGAGGGCACTGGTAAAGGTCTTGAAGTTGACGATCTTGGGCATCTTGACCTGTTGGTACATGCCACCGCGCTTGTACTGGCCGAGACCGCTCACGTCGCCGATCGAGAAGGTGTAGGGTCCTTTCACAGTGATCTTGCGGGGTTCGGAGTTGTTCAATGCTTCCATACCCTCAACCTCGGTGAATGTGACGTAGTCGCCATCATCTAGGCCGTGTCGGGTCTCGTCAAGAGCTGAGACAAGGCCTTCTTCGTCGATTCCTGCAACGATTCCGCTCTGAGGGGTCTCACCCGTGGGGTCCATGACGGTGAACTTTTCGCCGAAATCGCAAAAGATGGAACCAAAGAGACCGAAAGTGTCGGCGATGACGACGTAGATGCCCTTGGTATGACAGTAATCGGCAATGGCCTTCTGGGAATCGATGGGGACATTAGTCAAGACCACGACCTGGTACTTGTCGAACTGGGAGAGGTTTTCGGTGAGTCTAGTGGCATGGTCAGCATGATATGACTGGGTGCGCCGATAAAGGTGAGATGACGGTACTGACCCTTGGGACTGGTGGACTTTGACGGGAGTGTAGGCGTTGAGCTCGGCCACTCGAGGGGCGGTAACTTCGTCTCTGGGCTTGCCAACATCTTCGGGGGTGAGGAAGAACTGGGAGGACAGATCTGCGAGCTGAGCAGGAGCGGGGTCATAGAGAGTGAGACTCTTCACACCAGCCAAGGCGATGTTCTTGGCAATCTCGACACCCAGGCCCTTGAGACCAACAATAAGGATATTGGAAGCGCCCATGCGCTTCATGGCCTCGTGGCCCAGGACATAGAGCTGTCGGCTGTAAAGGGACTCATCGATTTCGGTGGTTCCGACGACAGATTCGTCGACCTGCATGCGGGTTGCGAGGTCGACCTCGGGTAGCTTTGATTCCTGAGGCGGGGTGCGCTGTCAGTATTGAGGGGGGAGTGAATACCGCGGCATGGGCAGGATCAAACGGTTCCTGGGCTGTCGGGATGAAACAGGAGCGGTCATGGCATGACGGCCGCAGCGGGGGGCGGGGCAGGGAACGGGTCAGAGGGCGACGGGATACTCACAGCCATGATGCGTTTATGGGATGTAGGTGACTCCCCGTTGGAGAGCTTTCGCTTCCCCAGCTTTTCTATGGCAGACGGAGAGGAAATGTTGGAGGCGGTGCGCGAGAGTTGTCGGGGTGTCGTCGCGGTGATGCAGACCAGGCAGAGCTCAACCCCACCAGGCAGCTAGTTCAGGGACGGTGAGAGGATGGGAGTGCGAGAGGAGGCCTGCGATGGGGGAGTGTCGCAGGACAGAGCAGGTGAGGTCTCTCTTCTGTCGCGTTTGACAGAACAGTCGTCGAGGCGTGAAAGGATGATGAGAAATCAGAAAGATGGAGCAGGGTGGCCTGGGAGGCTGAGCCAAGGTGGCGGTCGTGCTGGGTGATGAGGTAATGGGCGAGTCAAGCTGTTACCTGGCGGGGCGCATAAGCTGCTGGATGCTTCGCTTTGTTGTGCCTGAGCGGGGTGGGCGTACAAGCACAAGGCGTGGTAGTGAGGGGCACCCCAGCGAGCATGGCCACAGCCAAAAGTGAACCAAAGCTGGTGGGGTCAGTTTGCCAAGCCGACCACCAACTGTTCACCCCTGTCATCCTTGTGAACACACTTGTTTAGTGCCATTGCCCCCAAGCGTCCTCAAAAATATGTCAGGACGACCAGCTAACTACTCATACCAAGCATTCTCCGGAGCCGATTATTATTTATAATAAATCTACAAATAATAATATGAGTGGTCAACCAGAATTGTTTAAAACTTTGATTGTATCCTCCTGCTAACACCCTTGTGGCTTGTTTGGCGCATGAGGATGCATGGTCGAATTCACCGCCTGCTTTTTTTCCCCCAACTAAACATAAACAAATACATATGAATACCGATCATGTATAACTGAGAGCCTCAGCCAGATCCTCGCAAACCTCCTCTTCCTTATGACAAGGGCCTCATCATTACCATCAAGCGCCATGTCCCTCCCGAACCCTTTGGTCTTGGATATACCACAGAGACAGTTCGTGAAAGAGGCCCAGGAGATGTTTACGCAGAACTTCCACTCACTGAGTGGTGTCTTCAATCACCGCCGCTACATACGCCGTCCCATCCTGATTTGACAACACACAGCCTTCGCGTGATTGATCAAATTGCTTGCGAAGACGGTCGAGGGTCACAGTTGGTACGCTGCAGCCTGGGTCAGGATTCTGAGAAGATATTCACAGCCAAGATCTTTGGTCCACTCTATTATGAGTGGAAGGCCTGGCCCCGTGGCGAACCAGATGACCCGACTTATTTGGCCGATAGCGACTATTCCACGGAAGCTGCCGCATATCAGCAGATAAAAAAGGCCGGCATTGATGGTTACTTCACTCCTGAATTCCATGGCTCTTGGACATTTGATATGCCACTCGTGGGTTCAAAAATAGTAAGACCAGTGCGCATGATCTTTGTTGAGTGGATCTCTGGTGTTAGCATGTACGTCTTGATCAACGACAACGAAGCCGAACGTATTCCTCCAAAGAGGCGGTTCAATGTTCTAGCAAAAGTCTTGGAGGCCGATTCGAAACTCTCCTTTGCTGGGGTAGAGCAGCGAGATCTTGCCCCCCGAAATGTTTTGCTTGTTGGTTCAAGTATCGCTACAGAGCTCCCCAAAGTATATTTGGTTGACTTTGCTTGGAGCGTAGTAGCAAGCAACCCTAACGCGAGATTCCCACCGAAAAGGTTCGATATGCCTCTCAATCCTCGTTACCGCTTCTGGAAGGGACGCGCGGACGATTTGACTGAGTGGCTTCCTATGCCTCATCAAGGCCAGAGGAATGCTTTTAAAGGATGGCTAATGACCCAATGGGAGGATGATGCAAAAGGGTTTCCTAGTGTTTCTGATGAATTAAAAGAGGCTTTGGGGCTTGTTGGAGATTTCGAGGTTGTTCCCATAGAATAACGGAGACAACACCAGAACCGCTTATGCCAAGAGTTACTATGAGAATATGAGAGCCGCATGCCAAAAGTTGTTTTATTTGCAAATTAAATTCCCTTTAGAGTAGACGCAATTGATAATTTGAAAGCGAATATCCTGGGTTTAACGTAGTTATTTCATGAGCACAGTGAGCATTATTTTACTTCAGCTGGGTTAGAACAGTCTGTCTTACTTTAGCTGAATAAAGCCCTTTTGCAATGACACCCTGCCATCACACTCTCTTGCAGCATCACGTGGGGATATCAGGCCAATCAATTTCCAGCAATCACATTGAGGATCATCTGTAAGCAAGCCACATTGTCAACCCCCCCTCACAACGAGGCTGGGATTTTAATCACTCAAGCAGCTATTTGTTGGCAATACGTCTTGGTTGAAACCCCTGTATCGGGCGCCAGTTCAGGAGAAATGCATCGTCTACTGACGTCAAGTTCACAGGGAAGCGTCGTGTCACGTCACACTGCTGGTCGCCAGCAGGAGAATAATCCTTCATCCAACTTGGAGGCGACAATAGCCAAATTTATAGCTGACTTGACTGAGGATGACCGAAAAAAGCTTCAGAAATTGAAGTCATTACCGCATGATGCCCAGGCAATTATAACCTTTACGGCCGAGTTGGATAGATCCGACACAGGCAGAAGAGGAAAAAGCGTTGCATCCAGACTCGCACCTTTTTTACAGACCATTGAACAGCTCTCCTCTAGAATTTCCTCGAGCACTTCTTCCAACCCGGATATTTTTTCATTGATATGGGGGGCTATACGCGTAACCTTTATCGTAAATAACCCAAGCGTATTGGACCTCCCGATATTTGCTAATCCTGGATAGTCACTGGCTAACTTTGCGTCCTACTTCCAAGCTTTCGCTGATCTTGTAAATGGATTCGGGACATTCTGTTCACGTTTCGCTGAGTATCAGCATATATTTACTGATTCTACCCGGTTGAGAGAATCCATCTGTGGCTTTCATTCGTCAGTAGTCACATGTTGCAACAAGATTATCTTGGCAATCCGTCGACCAAGTAAGTTGTGAGCCTTGGTCCATGTAAATCTAGTTCTGTATGTTAACCTCATTCCTAGAAAAAACACAAGCATTCAAAGCGCTGAGCCAATCTTTCAAATCTGAGATGCACGCGTATGTAGAAGACGTCAAATCAAAAGCCGAAAATGTGCAGCATGATTTTGTTCTCGCAAAAGCGCAATCAGATATCCATGAGCAACAGCAGCAGGTCAAGGAGCGTCAAGAAGCGGCTTCAAGCCGTGGACGGCTTTCGTCCTGGATATTGGAGTCTAGATCAGAATTCAAGGCCATTAGTGAGCATGATAAAAAGAAAACGAACGGTAGCTTTTGTCCAGTAGTCCAGTCTCTGAGGTCATTTACTAATACGCCCCTAGTTCAAGAGCAGCAACGCTTTCTAAAAAGCCTATCATCATATAATTATACATCTGCATTCAATAACATCCGAAATAAAAGGCATTGCGGTACGGCGGAATGGATTCTTGAAAACCCCAGCTTCATCGACTGGTATAAAACCTCAGAATCTAATATCTTACATATCACTGGTAAAAGTATGTTTATTCGATGCTATTTGTAATTGGGACCCTGCATTAACACTGGAATTTTGCAGTTGGGTCCGGGAAATCAGTACTTGTGTAAGCCATATAGAGGTGATCTAAATAAATCCTCATTGCTAATTATGTCAGTTCACGGGTTGTGGAACACATATACGAAATGAACCAGCCGAATGAATTTGCTTCATTCTTCTTCTGTCGATTTGACGATCAATCAAGCCTGGACTCGAACGTTATTCTTCGATCGCTTATTAAACAGCTATTGTCTAGCATCTCCTTTGAAAGGTTGGACGTGACTCTGGCTTCTGCATTGCTAAACAGCTTTGAGAAACTCAAGAAAGATTTTTTTTCCACTGAAGAATTGTATAATCTCTATACAATAACATTGAAGTTAGTAGAAAGATGGTTCATCATCCTAGATGGGGTTGATGAATGCCCTATCAAAGAGCAAGTCAAGCTATACGAGTTCTTTTCCAGAGCCCTCGGGGAAACAGAAGTAGGACAACCGGGTGTTAATATCGCGGGACCCAATGATTCCGACGGGGGAGACTGCAGATTCGATGAGATGTACGCCCAAGGTTTCCCTCCGGACTGGCATCTATATATCGTCATACTTCAAGCTGTGCCTCATAAAAAGACTATTTTCAAGACTACAGTGTCAAGACGTTCTGGTAATAATCGATGGACCTTTGATGACCGGTTCGCAGTTGCAATAGGGTCCGAACCGCTTGTTGTGCAGCTCTACTCTCATCACTTATACAAGGCTGATGAATGTCTCGGCGAAAGTATTTATCACATAAAAGCTGCGGGAGTTAAAGAAAGCCTGTCTTTCAAAATAGGCAATGGATTAGTGGGAATGTCGGCCAAGTTCACCCCTCATGTCGCTTCTTTGGATATTTCCAATTCAAGGAACACACAGGGAAAAGTAAAGGTCTTGATTTCTGGTAGAGAAACAACAGTGCGGCCCATCGATCAACGGTTTTCTTCAATGTCACGGCTGGTCACGGGGTCAAATTCCTCCAGCAACGATATATTAGTGTTTGCCGAAGATATCCTGAGAGAAAAAGTATCAACAGGCGAACTGGTCATTGCAGATACTTTGTTGATGAATGAAATCCTGGAGGAAATCAAAGCTAAGGAACAAGGAATGTAAGTATCATTCACTCACGTTGCTTCATACAGTCATACTGATATAGGTTCTTCTTCACTGAAAGGTTCCTGTGGGCATCCCTTGTAATTGAGGACATATGCTCTCAAAAGACCGACAGAGATATCAGAGAAGTGTTGCGAAATATCCCTGTCGATCTCCCCGCGACATTTGATCGGGCATTGGGCCGAATAGTGCAGCAGCGAGATCACATTGTCGCCCAAAATATTTTCAAGTGGGTTTCTACAGTTCGTAGGCCCTTGACCCTGCCTCAACTTCGAGAGGCTTTGTCTGTCAAGATTGGCCAAACCACACTGCATCCAGATGAGATGATCAATGGCCTCGATCGCATCACCGTTTGGTGCCAGAGTTTGATTCATGTCGAGGAGGCTGATGGCACGGTACACTTTAGCCACCATTCCGTTCAAGAGTTTCTGTCTACCTCGCATTCAAAGTCCTTTCCCGACTTTCATTTCAAGATTAGCGATGTCGACCGTCACGTAGCCGAGACCTGCCTGACGTATCTGAACCTGGATGTTTTCACAACTTCTCTGGTTCCTCTTACGCAAGATAACGCAAATCTCCCCGACCTGAAAATCCCAATGGAAGTGGTAGCAGAAAAGACGGTTCAGCAGGCAATAGGTGGGAGTGTAGGCTCTCGCATTGGACGGCTTGCAAACAAAGCCGTTAAATTAACCTCTCAATCATCCGACCGCCATATGAGTCAAACAGTACTGACGTTACCCAATACTGGAATTTCAGGGACTCCGTCTAAAAGAAGAGAATATCCTTTCTGGGAGTATGCGACAGAAAGCTGGTATAAACATGGTATGATGTTTTCTGATGGGGCACACCACAACAGTTGGGGCTTCTTGGGTCAACTTTTGAATAGTCCTCTGTCATCCTTGAACGTTCCCTGGGGAGGCACGGACTACCAATCCTTCATGTCACAGCAATACTCCCCCGATTGCAAGCTCGCTCTCAACGATGTGGTTAAATGGTTGGAAAATGACGGTTATAACCTGTTCTTTGCCGTGTTGTACGGCTGTCAGAGTCATAATCCAGGTTTAATCCATCGAGCATTCACTCAGCTTGTTGGCAGCCCACCTAACCCAAATGTACAAGGGCTCCTTCGGTGTATGGTAATTGCGACCAATGATTTCAACAATCCAGGTCGCTACTGTGCGTGGCAACATGAACAGAGGAATGAAACAGTAAAGGTTGTCTCCGGGTGTATTGCCAATAGCATTGTGCACTGGCAAGACTGCACGACAAAGTCCTACGCAAAATGCGATTGCATGTGCCGCGACTTTCGTACCGAACCCGAGGTTTTGAAAGCGATCATGTCCACCAATAATCAATATAATCAACCATACTTGTTGGTGTTTGCAAGAGTCGCAAAGAGGCGACCAGGCCGGTGGTCGTTCGCCGATTTCTGTTATAGCTTGGGTCTCCAACCGACGAATCAACAGCAAGCCGAAACTATTGATATCAAGTCCATTGTCAATGTTCTGAAGAATAGAGACGACCAAGCACCGCTTGTAGTGGAATCTTTCTTTGACCAACTTAAGAATTACAGTTTACCCGAAAATATCGATGAATCAATGATGGCGGCCACTCACGGATTGTATTCAGCACTCCAAAGTGGGACCATATCCAGCTTGGATGTATTCTTACAGATTTGCATAAAGCATGGAGTAAGCTCAGTGGACAAACGTGAACTCTATTTGGCCGTTTCGGCCTCCATGCGATATTCTTGGCCAAGTGAAATTCATATGGGCATTATCAAGATTATAGAGAAGGAATTCCATGCGCTAGATGACTATCTAAGGCGTCGTTATATTGCAAAGCTCCTTCACGACTACCTCCGCTCAGAGAACTGGACTTTTGCAAGTGGATTGGTAAAGATGCATCTTTCCTTGGACCCTGACGTGGCTCCTGATTTCATACGCACACTGAATAACTACGCCAAGGCAAGACTAGATATCTTGTTTACAGCAATTCGGTGTGAACTATGTGAGACATTTTCGGCCGCTGACACTGAATCGAAATTTGCTCTATGTGATGAACATGTTGGCCAATTGAGAGCGGCTGGTATCTCACAACATTAGATATTCTTTGGGGGAGATTTTCTTGACTCTCGCGTGTATTATATTTAATATAGATCCTAAACTAAGCTGATTCATATTGGTGCTGGCTGCTATATTGATAAAGTGAGAGGCTAAAGGTCTAGCCACACGAAAATAAAAAAAGAATAGATAATACTCTAAACCTAACATAAGTAAAGTAAATAATAGTGATAATAGAAGCAGTGGACTAAAGAGTAGGCTTTAAACTGGCCATTAGCTGTGATGCAGCACAGTGGTGAATAATTTATAACTTCAACAGACCCGATGTAGATGGCTTTGACAGCAGTGGGGTGGATACCACTGAATCTCAACGCCTCCTACAATATGTATTTTGGCATTATTTGGGCGACGGACAGGACATACCCATCAAGGTAAATTGCTAGCTAAAATGCCCCCAATTGAGGCCGTGGTATGATTCAAAGCATTCTACTCAAAACAAAAACGCGCTTTCTATTTACGCACCCCCAATAGGCCTAATCAACCTGACGAACCGGGATGGGCCTACCAGAATGCCTCTACCGGGACACCAATGTAATGTACCTTCACAGGATCCCTGCGAATTGTAGCAGCTACTCATAGTCATAGTGCTGCCCTAGGGCGTTAGATCGTGCCACTGCCTGTCAGTAGTTCCGCAAGCAGGCGGCATTTTTAGCAGTGGGGGGCTTTGCTTTTGGAGCGCATATTCTCTGGAATTATGACTAGGCGTGATCGTCTCAAACAGCCAGGGTATTTTATTTTTTGGTCATACTGTCGACTCTTCTGATCGTCGTTTTCGTCATAAACCCTGGCCCAATATCGTCAATGGGGATGTTCAAGTGTCTCTCAAGGTGACCACCATACACTTATCGGTATTTCCCGGTAGCAGGCTCCATCTAGGTCCATAACAAATTTCCCGGCAGTTTTGTGACTCTCGCCTATTCGCGGTTATATGGTCTATACCCGATAAAGTCGGAGAGTCTGAGGAAAAGTTCCTATCGCCCGAGCCGTGTCGGGATTTTTACTCCGGTTTCCGTGTTATCTTAGCTTTAAATAGTATATTGCCAACACGAAAAATTGTCATCTATTCATCTATGCACAGATCAGCCGAAGGGTTATAAATTTCTGTTCTATTACAAAACTGTTTCACACCCCATCATAATGGCCTCAACTAAACTGGCCAGTATTCAACTAGCTAGTGGAGTTGTGGTTGCCAAACAAGAAGGAACTCTTATCCATGCTCGAGGAATACCATATGCAAATGCAAAGCGCTTTCACCCACCCGAGTTAATTGAGGAGTGGCATGAAGTTATCATTGCTACAGAACCGGCCCCTATCAATCCTCAGAGACCCTCGCGACTAAACCATGTTACCGGGGATATTACTGAAGGCAGGCATATGGATGAAGACTGCCTGAGTTTGAGTATCATGGCGCCTGCCTATGCCTTCGTTGAGTGTTCATCTCTCCCTGTTATAGTGTGGTTCCACGGAGGAGCCTTCATATCTGGAGGGGGAGATCTGGATTGCTATCGACCAGACGGTTTGGCGAAAGAAAACGTCATCGTTGTCAACGTGACATACCGCCTGGGTATTTTTGGCTTCCAACCAATGCAGGATATTGCGCCCGCAAACCTTGGATTGATGGATCAGATAGAGGCGTTGAGATGGGTACAAAAACACATAAAAGGCTTCGGCGGAAACCCGGCCAACGTGACGATCGCTGGGCAATCCGCTGGAGCTATGGCAGTGTTTGCAATGTTGATGGCTGACACCACGCGTGGCCTTTTCCGTCGTGCCATAATGCAAAGCAATGCGATCGATGCCTTTCAATGGCCACAAAATGCGATGGACAAACTATCCGCAATTGCCGCGGCCAGCTTCGATAAAGACCCACGCACCGCGTCCGTCGACGAGTTATTGGAAGTTCAGACTAAGATACTAATTGCATCGAGCAACCTAGGCGTTCCGGGGGCTTTCATGCCGCACTTTGGACAATATCCTTTACCGAGTCTTTCTGAAGTAGAAGAGAGAATCGCACAAGTTTCTCAGGATTGTGAGTTCTTGATAGGCTGGACCAAGGACGACGGCGCTGCATTCGTGAGTATGCAAGAGGGGCTTACAAGATGGTTTACTCTGCCGTTTGTGGGTCAAAGCATAAGAACTTGGATCAATTGGTGGGTAACCAGAAAGATATTCATATCGCCCTCGTTGCGCTTCCATGAAAGCGTAATTAGATCAGGGGGGAGGTCTACCGTATTCTGTGTTGAGTGGTGCCCTGCAGGCAATCCGCTGGGAGCTATCCATTGTATAGATTTGCCTTTGCTATTTGGAAACTGGGAGAGTTGGATGGAAGCACCAATGGTCAAAGGTAAGACCTCTGAGCAAGAAGTTGAGAAAGTTGGCTTGGAATTAAAGCGGCTTTGGGCTGCATTTGTGTCTGGCAAGCATATCCGCAACAGGTATATTGTCTTGGATCAAAGTTTTACAACTTCCAACTTGTAGAAGGTTCTGAAAGAGCTTTGCAAGAAATGTAACACGGAATCGGATGCACACTTTTATCTCTCTCCGGGACTTTTACTCAAATAGCATAAAACCTCTCAGTTATACATTTTCGATTGGAGCCACAAATATACTCACGGTCGCATAGAGTAAAATTTATTTGTTTTGTTCGGGTAAAGAATAGAGAGTGGAAATGTTTTGACATCAAACCAATCTTTCCCGTTTGGACTCCCGTTGCTATTGCAAAATTGTGGCTGAACCAAGTTTGGCCTCCACTAAATGTGCGAAAATAAGACCGGCATTACCAAACGTGTGGTGAGAACCTTTGACATCATTGGAATGCTTCAGCTTTAAGAAGAATGCAATTGCTCGCTTGTAACCCATGACGATGCATTCGTGCTTGACCCCAAGGTCAATTTTTAATCCTCTTTACCAAGATTTTGCCCTCGATATCCGGCTCACACTAGAGGACAGTTAGCAATCATGCCTTCACTTGATACAAATTGTGTTGGTAACACACCATATTCTCAAACTCCATATTCTTGGGCCTCCCCCCCGGCCCAGCCTTGATATCGTATCCCAACAACACCTCGGCGATAACTATTTTAATGACGACTTCACTGAACCACCTTCCAGGGCACGAGTGTCTCCCATATCCCCATGAGAGGTCCGTAGAGCTAATACCAACAAATTGATGCTTGGACTCCTCCCCGATATGCTGCCTTTTGCGGAACGAACGAAGTCCATCGAAGGTCAGAGACTCAGGATAAATATCTTTATCCACATCTACTGAACTTGTCGCAATCTCCAGCTTGGTGCCTTTCGGAATAACTAAACCGTCCCGCAACCTAAGTTCTTTCGTTGTCGTTCGTTGAAAAGTACCTATAGGAAGTCAGCGGTATGCCTGGTGAAAAGCGTTCTTGCTCTGACTCATTTGCGTTCCATTCAGCCGCTGGCTCTCTTTCAAGAAACTATCCAGCTTCTTCATATTTACTAAGCCGGGTCTGGTAAAAAAGCCGTTTTCGTCTCTGGGACAGTTGGATGCCTCCTCGCGAAGCATTTCCACATACTCTGGATGAGCGGCAAGATCAAAGAGAGCATGAATGGTAGATGAACCTGTTGTCAGTGTGCCGACTATAATGAGAGTCATTTGATACAGAGTTTGTTTTTCAACATCATCGCCAATAAGAGCATTTTTACCCGAAGTAAGATAGTCCAACATCGACGGTGGGTCCTCCAGAGGTGCGCCATTCAGCGCTTTCTTCTTATCTAAACTGTCTGCGACAATTTTGGTTGCCTGCTTCCACACTTTGGAAATTACTTTCCTTTCTGGCATGATTTGATGAACAATTGGTCGTAGGATAGGAGGCCATGCCTTGAGCGATTTGAGTGACTCAAATACCGCCATTACATAGCCGACCGATACCTCAAGCCACTCTTCGTCGTCACTAGCTGACTGACTATGAAACACACGAGCAGAAATTTTGTTAAGCATTACCAGAATGTTCATGAAAGGCTTTACTGGAGCCCAGTCTAGGAGACGTGTTAGGAAAATATCCGATGAGATTTGACTGAGTAATACCTTTGCCGGCACCACCCATCGCGTGATTCAACTGCTTCTTCACGGCTTCATGTAGCAATGGAGTGTACGCAGCTATAATCTGTTAGCCTCTGAATCCCGAAGACACCGGCTGATTCTCTCACGGAGGGTGGGGTTGAGTTTCCCTCTGAGGGCCATATTAAAAAGCTCCGGAGGCCCGCCCAGGTGTGTATACTCGACTAGGACATCCTGAAGGGTTAGAGAAAGCTTGCATCATAACATACTCTCAGTCCCTACCTTGTCGATTGATGCTTTAAAACTTAAGGATGGGTGACTTTTCAGCTCGTCGAGGTATTGTCGCGGAACAACCAGCTTAATACCTAATGGATGTTAATTCGAGTCTTCTTGAGAAATACCCGAATGAATGGGCATAGTAAACCAACCATCATTCGTATTGTAACCCCATACTTGATTTTTGTACTGTTAGCTGTTAGCGTGGTGCAGTTAATAGCTCCGCGCTGACTTACTTTTGCATAACCATCCAAAAACAATTTTCTACCAGACTGGCTGTATTTGGCCCTGCGAGCTTTAACTGACTTGAGAGTGTCTGAGTAAATGATGGGTATTCTTCGGGGGAGCTGGTTGCGACGTAAGTTCAACACGAAAATAGTGAAAATAACGACGATGAAGCCCGTGACAGTGAGCTGAATATGTGACGCCATGGCATCTTTGACGCTTAAATATTCAGAGTAATTGGTTTCCATCAAGGTGAATGGGCGGGTTTGAAACAAGTAGGAAATCCAGATAGGCCCAAATGTTGCTTAAAACCGGCCTTGATTTGTCTTTCGACCAAGCATACGGATGGAACTTGTAGTGTGCAAGCCTGCATTCCACACTCAGCTCAGATGTTGATTTCAAATCCTCATTCTCCGCAATGAAGTGATATTTGTGACAGGAAGTGGCCGCCTGGTGGGATACACTCCCCCGGACCGATACTGTCAGCTGTAGCGCCGGAATGTTTGGTGTTATTCGGGATCCGGATGCCGTGGGACCCACTCTACGGCCAGGTTCTTGGTCATATCCATCCGCCATCCATGTCCCACTGCGAAGCGGATTGAATTGTCAAGAAACCGCATGTCATTTCATACCTACCAATATTTTTCCCCTCTACAAATGTTTCCTCTTGCCGTTTTCCCCAATATCGGCCCTTATTCTGATCTCTGTATAATCTCGTTAACATTGGCATGGCGGCCCCAAATTTGAACCCAGTCGCTACTCAAACTATGCAAGGCAGAACAGCCGTCATATCGGGCTCTTCCAGCGGCATTGGCGCGGCCATCGCCATTGAGCTATCGAGGCGCGGAGCAAATATTGTGCTTAATTATCCAAAGCCTGCACTCGAGAATCTTTGTCGTGGGGTGGCAGATCGTCTCAGTACACCATGTATCATGGTATGCGCCGATATTTCCGCACCCGAAGGCGCATCAAACCTCGTTTCTGCAGCGGTTGAAAAATTCGGCCAGGTTGACATTCTTGTCAATAACGCGGCCATATTTCATCATACATCGTTAGAAAATCTCAACCCAAAAGACTTCGATGACGCAATGGCCGTCAATACTAGAGGGGGTCTTCTTCTAACCAAGGCCGCATTGCCGCACTTGACGCAATATACTCCTCCAACCAACCGCCCTCTAGTTGGCAAGAATGGGGGTGCACGAATCATTTTTATTAGTTCGGGAAGCTGTCGTTTGCCACAAGCAGGAGGTATCATTTATTCCACCACAAAGGGTGCAATGGAGACAATGATCAAGATCCTAGCTAAGGAACTGTCACCCAAGTACGGCTGCACAGTCAATGGTGTCTCTCTGGGTCCGATGAATACAGATGCTATGACGCAAGGAGTTGAAGCAGATGAAGACCAATTTTGGGAGATGTTTGGCAAGGATACTCCAGCAGAAGGATCCCTGGGCGAGCCGGAGGACGCCGCTCTTACAGTCGCGTTTCTAGCAGAGGGTGCAAGCAAGTGGATTAATGGGGAAATCGTGATGGTTAATGGAGGGTATATTATGATTTAAATTAATATTTCAGGGTTAGAATAGTGAATAGAAATTTTCTTTGCTAAAAATTGGCTTGGGCTATTAGAGTAGGCTGCCACATCCTGTTACGCCATCACTTAGCTGGTGCGATAAAAGTCGAGGTCAATCAAAATAAATCATTCAAATACTCATGAGAGCCTGTGAGACTTGATCGCATCACACTTCCGTCTGTCCTGCCAGAACAAGGCGCACCGTGACACCATCGAGAACAGGTACGAAATATTCCACGGAACTTGACACAAGCGAATCGGGGATCCGCCCATATCTGTGCGGCGAGTACTTTCCGATCGGATATTTGCCGGACACGTATCTATTTCCCGAGATCCGGCGTGTGTCCGTGAGAAAAGCGGTTGGAGTCTGTCAAGCCGGATAGATATATAACAGTCACATCCGGCAATTAGCCTACCGCACAGCATGCAGGCTACATTTTCGATCTCATCTTGATCACATTTTCTTGATATCCTTTTGAACATAATGGCTTCAGCAAAGTACTCCAAGTATACGCCGTCGTTCGAGAACCCAAAAGGGCCGGGTGACGCGCGACCAACTGCTCAGCAGATCATTGACGATGAAGGTCTTCGGGGTCAATGGGAGAATAGGGTCGTCTTCATCACTGGTGCATCTGCAGGTATTGGCGTTGAGACCGCTCGAGCCCTAGCCACCACAGGTGCGACGTTATATCTAGCTGTCCGAAGCCCAGACAAGACCGAGACTGCTTTGGGCGATCTGATGAAAACTGGCCGAGTCCACTTGTTGAACTTGGAAATGAATTCGCTAGCTAGCGTACGGCGCTGTGCAGACGATTTCCTATCCCGCAGCAAGGTCCTTCACATCTTAATCGCGAATGCTGGCTTGATGGCTTCGCCAGAAGGCCGGACTGAGGATGGATTCGAAACCCAGTTCGGTGTGAATCATCTCGCTCACTTCCTGCTTATCCAACTTTTAAAGGATGCTCTTATTGCCGGTTCTTCACCAGGTCTAAACTCTCGGTTGATCGCTGTATCCTCTGGCGCACACCGCATGGGGTCAGTCAACTTTAACAATCTCAACATGGACGGAGAATATGATCCTTGGACGGCCTATGGTCAAAGCAAGACTGCGAACCTCTGGACCACGAACCACTTTGATCGACTTTACGGACCTAAGGGTGTCCATGCCTTTAGCATCAACCCCAGTGTCGTCCGCACAGAGCTTGGTCGTTTTCTGGATGATAAAATGGTCACGGACTCGTTCGATGACAAGGCCACAGCAGCTGAGCAAAGAAGTATCCCACAAGGGGCTACAATTACAGTGTATGCAGCTACGGCAAAAGAGCTGGAGGGGAAAGGAGGAAAGTATGTTGAGAATCTTAGGTTTTCCGAACCAGCTGAACCAAACGTATCTGCTCATGCCGTTGGGCATAGCGAATGGGCTTTTGATGAGGCCAAAGAAAGGCAGTTATGGGATGTATCTATGCAATTGGTTGGCCTCCAAGAAGGTCTATCCTAGATACTTAGTTTAGGGAAATATTAGATTAGATTTTTAGCTTATCGAAATATTAAGCGCAATTTGCATTATATTTAACCATGATTTCTACCGGTATCAATAAACAAGCTCCAAGTATCTTACGGTGTCCTATTGAGCCTGCGGTAAGAGCGAAGCGACACCCCGCAATTCGTGTTGGAGTGTTAGCTCCGTTTGACATGTGACCCTGCCTACCCTACGGGTCTGAATATTGTTGGGGAAGATGAAAATGATGAAACAATAACAGCATATGGAATATTAAACCAATTTCTTTCTGAGAGATAGAAATAACAGCGATTGCGACTTAAATATGCCGAGATATTGTGTTACAAATCACGTGGATCTTGTCACTCACAAAGTATAGCATGGGATATTCTCATTTGGACTGTCTGGAACCAACATCCTAATTAGGCCAGAACATGTGCGTAAATGCAGGAGCTCTAGACATCAATATCAATGCCTGCCAACTCACAATACTTGATAAACCTCTCTTCAGAGAACGGCACTGCTTTGTACGGCAATGATTGGGCATTCAGTGGAGTACCAACATTCGCAACAAGTGCTTCCACACCGTCGCCAGAGGCGTAACTGATAATTCGAACATACTTCATTGCAAATTGCACAGAGAAGATGGTTTCGGCTGGTAGGAATACGACCTCGCCAGTTTGCACGAGGGTCGGCTCCTCGTCACCGATCATGATTTCCAAGTTACCGTCCAGCACCACAAATAGATGGTGGGTTTTGGAGAAACTCATTTTGCGACCGAGGGATGAGTATGGATATGTACTTGAAGACTCAATGCAAGTGATGGCAAACTTTCCAAAACTCTGCTTGGTGGTGATGAAGGGGCGGGATGTTACACCTCCCAGAATCCATCGTGGACCAGTGTTCCATCTCAAAAAATAGCCTTGTGGGCCGTCGGGCAAAACTGAGTCAGCGTCTGACCACTCCTTTGGCTCTGGAGGATTCGGAACATCAACTGGATAAACATCCCATCTCTCCTCCGGGTTCTCCCCAAGCCGAGGCAACCCAGCGAGAGGAGACTGATTGTCAAACTCCGGGAACATGAGTCCGCTGTAGGGATCAGAGAGCTGGCGGAACCCATCGACCCAGTCTGCCGGTGTGATCAATGGCATAGCTTTTACAATCGGCCCCAGTGGGGTAGGCTTATGGACGAGGCCCTGAGGAAGTAAGCATTTTGTAAGGGGGGATGAACGGATAACATTGCGAAAGAAATTGACGTACAGGCGGAACTGATGCAAAATCGCCTGGTCCGAGGATACGGCTTTCGCCATCGTTGTAGATTTTCATGTATCCTTCAGTGATCAAAAACGCGTCGTGTGTTTTGAGGTGATAGTGGTAGCCTTGGTCAGATGCGGGTCCGTCCCATCCAAATACCGACATGGTATTTCCGGTCTGCAATTGGGACGCATAGAATCGAAATACCCCCTTGAGTCCGGGCATCGTAAATGTTTCGCCATCCATGCGATTAATAATGTAAGGCCCATTGGTGGTAGGGGGAAGCTCAACTCTCGGAATAGGCATTGTATTAATCGTATTGGTGACGATGGTGTCTTGGATATGGTAAGATGGATGTAGTCTGTAACAAGTGGCTGGCTATTAGGGCTGATATGAAAGTATGATCATGGACTTTTAAAACCCGTGAACCTAATTATTATATTTTGCTGTAGCTTTGGATACGGAAAATTGTGCCGAAAACCCGCCGATAGTTTCCGGGCCGTCATTCGGGTTGCGCCTGTAACCCGTACTCCGATAAGCCGGCTCTATTTATTCGCTCAGTTATACACAGTTTAGCTGGTCGTACGATAGCCTTCATATCGAGTGGAATGACCCGTTTCTTATCTCCTTTCGTTCCCCTAAGTGAGCGGAAGTGGAGTTGCCCTGCTTTCAGGCTCAGACTGGCAGAATGTGGCCACGTTCGTGTTGAAACCATGATTAATTTTTTATTCTAATGCTAAATTTGTGTTGTGTATACATCTTTCAGTAGGCTGGATTTGAAACATTCCCAGCGGCAAAGCATTTGGAACAAACATGTACGTGTTGTATTGTGCCAAGTATTATTTTATTGTCGCGAGCAGACAAGGCCAAAACATCATGGTGCCCGCAGTAATGTGCCTTACACCTTTACCAGTGGTATAGTGGTATTATTTAGTTGAAATTTAGTGTTTTATGGCACTTGGAGAATATGTGTTAACCCGCGGGATAATCACCCATATAAAAATAATGGAATTTAACGAAAAATGTAGCGGATCAAATTTCTACCATAGGTTTCACCACTTAAGTTTAAATTGAAGATAGTGAAGCTTCTGAATGTCAATTTTAACGTTACAAACAAAGACTAAATGCAATATCGGGGAAGAAAATCCTTTGCAAATTAAAGGCGTTCAATAAACTGCATGTTGTAAGATAAGACAACACGGAATATCTAATTACTGGCAACCGAGATTGGAATCGCTACATCATCATCCTTCTCAGCCTTGGCTAGATAGGCCGCGCTGTTGACAACATTATAAACGTGAGAGTCTAAGCATGCTTGCCGGCTCGCATTAACGGACCATAAAGCCCTCGGGCGCATTTCTGCTTCATACGCCTCCACTGCCTGTTGTTGGGTCATGTCTCCTTCCGATTTCCAGAAATCAACCATGCGATCACGCAGACCTTTGGCATCAGTGAGGCCATGGTTTGCGGCTTCGCCTCGGTCTACAAATATTAGTGTCTGATCAGACCCTATTGGAGCTGACTTACACATTGTCATGGCATGTGCTGCGTCTCCTACCAGGGTTAGCTTGCCGTCATGGTTGTCCCAAGGCAAAACTGGCCATTCCCTGACATGAATTTGGAGGATTTCCAGGTCGTCCGGCATGTCCATGATTGGCTTCTTAAGTCGACTTTCGAATGGTGCGGCCAAAGTCCTGAGTTTTGCAATCCTATCCGCATTCTTTTTCGGAATCTCATCCTCAGAGCTTTTTACCGGCCAAGAGATGTTGAGTTGAGCTCGATAGTGGGGGTCGGTTCCACCAGCTGAGCCGTTCACTTCTGGGGTATCTAGAAGTGAAAACCAAAAGAAGGTTCCTGTCTCGGGATGAGTACCCTGAAACATCAGTGGATCAATTGCGAGAAACGGCTTGATTTGTTCTGGGGTGAACTTGAGGGTGCCTCCCAAAAATCTGATGGGCAATTGCCTCAACTCGTGCGTGTCTGGGCAAACTTCGCGACGGACCCTGGAGGCGGCTCCGTCTGCACCAACCAGCAGGCTTCCCTCGACCTCTGTCCCATCTTCAAAGGTCGCAATTACTCCAGCTTCAGTGGTCTTGAAGTGCGAAAAAGACCTATTCCATTGAACATGGATTCCTTCAGACAGCAACTTCCGGAGCTTCTCTCGGTTAATTCGCCGCTGATGAGTCATATTGACCTTCATTGACTTTTCAGCAGTGGCAAGGTTAATCAAACAGAATTCTCCGCCATTCTTTCTGTCATCGGTGGGGTCGACTTCGATAGACTTTATCTTCGCAAGCAACGAGGCAGGCAGGCAGGCCTGAAGTGCATCAAGGGCCCAGATAGTAATAGCCCAACCATGTCCACGGGCGTCAATATGCTCATCCCTGTCAAAGATGAGAAAAGGAATAGCTTCCTAGTCCATTATGTAATTAGAAAGGTCTAGATATTTACCTCTAGTAGATAGTGTCACTGTACCTTCTTAAGTGCCTGAGCAAGTGCTAGCCCAACCACTCCAGCACCCACGATGAGTATAGGACTTTTCGACATAGCGAAAAGATATAGAACGAAGACGTAAGGGACTCTATTAAATCACAAGTTTATAAAGCTGCAACAACCGGTGTTCTGTTTAGAAAGATTTTGTGAAGTTGATATTGGCGAAGTGGGTGATAATAAACTTCTGTCTATTGTAATAGGTAGCTCACGGAACTCCTCTTCATTCGACAGGGGAAACCGGACGGAATTCACGCATTATCCATAATAGTACCAGCCGGCCCCGGCGTTTCCGGGCATCGGCTTCCACGGTCCAGATTGTCCGTAGTGACCCGGGTGCCCGCTTTAATCCCTGTGGTATCTGAGCCCTGGGAGCAGCGCCTGCGGATCGTCCCAGACTCCCTAGATAAATATTACACAGAGTAGGTCATATCCTGAACAAGTTTCAGTGCAATTATTTATCCACTTAGTTGCTCCGACAAATTATGAAGTGTCTCGTTTATAACCAAATCCCAAAGGGAGTGCCTAAAGCAGGCGTCCACTTTTTGGTCGAAGACCGGATGTTCGACCCAGACACATCCGATTCTGATGTCATCCTTGAACTTCTTTATGCCTCCTTCGATCCCTATCTACGAATGCGGATGCACGACCCGTCACAAAGCGATGAATTTCCTCCTCTTGTGATTGGTGAGGTCATTCCAAACTCCATTCTAGTGGGTGTCCTGCGTTCTGGTGGTGTCGCATCCATTTGCGAAGGGGATATACTTCTAGGCTTCGGGCCCATTCAAGAATACATCAGACTTGATTCATCTCAATTGCAAACATTTCGCAAGATAGAGAACCCCCGAAACCTCGATCCAGGGCTATTCCTAGGACCACTTGGGGATACTGGACTAGCAGCATATAGCCTATACAAAAAGCTAGCGGGTGCTAAAGGAGGTGAAACTATTTTCATCTCATCTGCAACAGGCGCTGTTGGCCAATTGGTCGGCCAGATTGCCAAGAACGAAAGTTTAACTGTTGTTGGAAGCGTCGGAAGCGATCAGAAGCTCGAGACTTTGCTCGGAGAACTTGGATTTGATTTGGGCTTTAATTACAAACGGGAAGATCCAGCGGCAGCCCTCAAACGACTTTGTCCTCGGGGGATAGATAGTAAGCGGAAATCCAATGTTAAAATCCGATGTCATCACTGATTCTTGAAAGTCTACTTTGATACAACAGGCGGGGAGCAACTAGATGCGGCGCTTGTTGCCTTGAAGCCAGGCGGGCGAATAAGTATGGTCGGTGCTGTGCTATTGGAGTATTCAGCTAATGCTTTTTGTCAGTTGGCTGCGGTTGCTCGTCACAATATAACCTCGCTCCTTCAGAAAAGTATGGTGTGCGCAATAGCGGCATGATTATCGGGAAAGGATTGACTTGGAGTGGACTAAATGCGGCAGACCCCAAGAACACGCAGGAGCATCGTGCTGAACATCAAGTAAAGTTTGGTGATTGGATAGAAAAGGGGACTCTCAAGTCTGTTTTCAGTATCACATATGGGATGGATAACGCTGCTGAGGGGTTGGCTAATTTGATGCGGGGTGAGAATATTGGGAAAGCATTGTTGAAGGTCAAGACATAACATATTTTTGAACTCATTTCTTTGCATATATTAGAATAAAAATTGGAATTAGATTTGACCGAACTCACGTAATTTTCGTCACAGACTTAGTTGCACGTAGATAATATTCTCTGTGTCATTTACCATTATCGGAAGCAGTCTAGTCTTTGATGACTTTTTGAATACACGGGTGTCGATGCTCTTCCTGGTTTATTAATTAGCCTCCTATAATGAGTCCTATTTGCCTGACTCGGCTACTCGGCCACTCGTTACAACTTACCATGTTGCGTTGGAACATTGGGTTAAACAATAATTCGCTGCCAACACACCGTGAATTGGTCAATTTATGCTACCGTTCCTATGTAATCCGCCATGAAAAGAATCCAAGGTGCCTCACCACGCATCCTAACCAAACAAGGATCAATATAGTTTCACAAGGCAGTAATGCTCATAGGCTCGCTTACTGGCCGCTGTATATAAGCAACAGCATCTCCGGCATATTCTTGAGGGACTCATTGTCCAGTGTCTAGGTCCTTGACAGTGGTTCGTTCCTCTTGGCATATTTCCAATAGTGTCGAGCAGAGGCCTTCCGGAATCGAGGGCCAAACAATATCGTCAGCCCTGCTGACATAGTAACAGCAAAAGCAACCACCGGCATAACGATAAACGTTTCTTTTAACCCACTTCGTTCAAGCCATGGTTCGAGACCAAATACCATCGCAGCAGCCACAGTATTCCTAAGAAAAACGATCATAACCGAGATTTCGCGGGCCAGTAATGGGTAGGACTCCAATCCATACGACAAATTCGTTTCCCCGGTGATTGGGAGCCCAATCCCAATCAGCACCATTCCAATTATGGGCCCAATCCAATGAATATTGTAGTATGCACCGAGTCCGTACAGCAGAAGACCACCTGCAAACAATGGGGCCGCGATAAAGGCCGCGAAGAGCCGCGACTCAGCCTCCATGATCCCATTATTTCGTTTTGCTCTCCAAATGAGAAATCGGTCGGTGCCGGCACCTCCGAGCCACAGCCCAATACAGGATCCGAGCATTGGTGCTAGCATAGTCAACCCAACGATGTTGTACCCGAATCCATAATTTGAGCTTTGGAAAATGGTATACAAACTGAAAGTAATTACCATGAGCCAGATTTGTCCAAGCCCCCAGCTTATACCACACCAAAGAACAATTGGAAGATGTATGAAGCGAAATGGGGCAACCAGCATTTCCATGAAACTTTGTTGGGTGACATTGACAACCCAGATCTTTTTCGTCCTCCAAAATCCACTTGGCCGTGGCTCAAGGATAATCTTTCCATCCTGGTCTATTTCGGCTCTGGGGTAAAGGTGTCGATCAAATGAGGTCTCTTCTAGTGCAAGAACCATGAGGACGAATATCACAAACACAATGATTGTGAATAGACCAAAGACCCATCGCCACCCCATTGATTCAATCACAAAGCCGGCTGCTACAGGGGAAAGAAACGAGCCGGCGGCACTGCTCATAATATAGGCCGAAATGCCCAAGCCTCTCTGGTGAACAAAGAATTGGTCGTTGATAGAGAGGGCAGGGAGTTGTTCTGAGGCTGCGGCAGCGATTCCCATTATGATGCGACCAGCGCTCCAAGCATCGCCTGTTGGAGCGGCCGTGCATATTATCAATGATACAATGGTGAGGAATGTAGAAGCGAGGTAAATCGGCCGACGCCCGTATCTTTCACACTAAAAACTGTCAAAAAAACATCTTATGGCTGAGTGATCGGGATGCTTACCAATGGACTGGTAAAGATGTTGATGCCACCCATAAGGATAATCAGACCAGCAGAAGCATTGTTTAAGAACACAACGTTCACATTGAATTCCTCGATAAGTGCGCCATAGGTAATTGAGGCACTGGTCATGGTACCGTTTATCACGAAAACCCAAGCACAGACAAGGAGGAGACTTGTCCACTGACGCCACTTGGACCAGTTCAAAGGATCATTTGGATGGTTCGAAGGGCTGGGAATCAACATAATATTGCCTTGACTTGGCTTTGCGCTGTCCGCCTTATATTCCGAATCAACCAAATAGGACTCTCCTGGGATGGTAACCGCATCTTGTGAGAGCCCTACACTGGTATCCTCGTGGACTACGGCAGTTGGACATTTTATCTTTTCCTGAGCAGCTGATTCCATGATTTCAAGTGAAGAAAGAGGAGAATAGTAGTGTACGCGATCAATGAGTTAAAGAGAAATGCGTCGCCTAGGTCTGAGGGATCTTATACATCTACGCAAACAACCATGCATATTGTTGGCCTGGTTGTTCTTACATCTTGCCAGCCATATCAATCCTGGTTACGAGGGTGCTGGTTTGGTGCCAGTACAGGGTTAGTCTGCCAATGCCCAGGAAATCGAGATGTAAAGTGGAATTTGAGAGATAGCGATAGCGTGGTGACCAATGGCGTTCAATAGCCGCTTTATCTTTACCTTCGTTACCTATCCGGATCATCGGGAATTTTATTCCGCGTGTGATCCGGCGCTAACGCTCTTGATCCGCAGCCCAGCAGTGAAAGCACATCTGGCACACCAAATGCGTCGTTTGGTTCACTTGCCAAGTGTGTCGGCTGCGTCCAAAACACACTCACAGCTCACTGCGGGCGCAGTCAACAGTATCTGCCTAAAAGTCTCGGGGGAAAAACTACAGGCCCGGTAAAAATACAATAATGCGATGTAGTAATTGATACCAAGTCGTATTGTTGACATGCCATATCAAGGATCACCTACTATCTTACATAGTACAGTCCTGTCGAGTTTTAACCCTCCTGCAGGGTCCACAAGTCGCCGGGTACGTACCAGAAGGTCCTGTTGATAAGATCCCATGAACAAAAAGATTAATAAGTGCAGTCTACGTAATGGGGCTTCGCCTCACCCGCATCTCCACTTGCTTAAACCCCGAGCCACCCAAGCAGTCAAACACCCGCATCTTTACCTGCACTTGCGGTTTTCAATTGTGCCTATATTCGTAATGCAAGTTTGTGCGAACCAACCGGAGCCATACGACCCCAGAACCTAGCCCCATGGAGATCAAACAGCAACGCCAGCCTTCTGCAGTACGTAGAGAAATCATCTCCATGATCAATCAGATGAGTTCTAACTGTATGGAGTAGTGCGATAGATGCCATGGGAAAAAGGTGTGCTATGCTCTATTCAGCTGATCGAGACAGCCCCTAAATTGAAATTCTTTTACAGACCAAATGCGACCGGAAAAGTCCTTGTAGCCATTGTATCCTTGCTGGCGTAGAGTGTCTTCGAGATCGTCCGAGGTATCAGAGCCAACGCGACCTGAACTTGTTGGTGTATATTGCTCCTCGATGAGAATTGAAGGCTAATACCTTCCAGTGCACGCATAAATTGGGTCCTCGAGAGGGTTGGGAAATTGGAGGAGTCGGTGGGAGGTCATGGTCACGGGCATGGATCCAATGCCGAGAAGGATCCAAAACACGATACATCGCCCGTAGCTACCAACGATGGGGCAAAGAATGGGCAAAGTTTGTCCAGTAAACGGCCACATCCCATGTCTCACCAGGAGACGGGCCGATCAGAAAAGAAACCAAGCATCGGTGTGTTCATTCAAGCCAACAAGGATGAGATCAAGAACAGTGATGTGAAGCTCGAAGCTGGAGAGGTCTCGCCTTCATCTGTGACTGATCTGCAGCGATATATTGGCGCTAGCCTCGGTCCTGAAGTTCGTTTGGACAACGGAATGCATCGCATTCTGGAATCAGCCGCGAATATAATGAATGGACTGGGTAGCGTTCCTCAATCTACGAGTTGGTTAATATCAAGGAAGGAGGAGACAAAGCCAAACTTTTATGACCACTCCATGTATCCCTCCTCAGAGCTTCTATGCCTTGCATTTGACGGTAAGACTTTGTCGCACCCTGCGCGTCTCAAGCTGATGTTTATATACAGTGGATTCCAGGAACCCCTCGGCGGCTTATTTTTTTGACATGTGCTCCAATGTATCGGTTGCTGGGTTAGAACGCATGGCCTTTGCACTCTGGGACCAATCTGTCCATGGGCAAACTCGTTTGCAATACATAATTTCCCTCAATTGGGTTGCATACACTTTTTTGACGTCATTAGAGTCGGACTACGAAGGCTCCAGTATGAAATCACACTTGGCAAAGTCGAAGTGGAGATACAGAAATAATCTCCTTTCAGCGTTAAACTCTCTAGACTTAGATGGTCCTCCAGAGCTGCCTTTCTTGCAGGCCCTATTGTCGGCAGTAAGACTTTGTATATTCCGTTTGATGGGAGCGGAAAGCTAACTGTTCTAATTAGGCGATGTTAATGCAGGACTTGGGTCAGTCAAGGTCTTGTTGGAAACTCAACATCTTGGCATATTCGATTTGCTCTCGGTTAAGCCATACAAATCTGGGTTTGACCCTTCATCCTGATGAGGTGGTAGAGGTCCCGCTGATGTTCCTTAAATGCTACATCTTCGACAAGTGCTTGGCGGCTACCTTACACCACCCGTCTTCTGGGATGGAGATAAAGGTCAATCCAGCTGTCTTGGTCAAGGAGAAGCCGGCGCATTCTATGCTAATTGTTATGCTTGAGATGGCGCGCGTCTTGGATATCTTGAACCAGCAACGTGATATGTCCGACGAAGCATGTACCAGTACACAGCATGATGATCAAAAGGAGAAAATAAGAGCCCTGAGACCAAGAATGCGTTCGCTAAAAAAGACCATCGACGAGGTAAGTAAACCACATGTATTTTTCCACTCCTCTGACAAATATTCCAGCTACGAAATAAGTCTCCTGCCGCGGACGATGAATATCTCTCGTTCGAGTGGATGGGCCTGGAGTTTGTCTATTATTCAGTGTTGACATATTTGATCAGACTGAACAGCGCTAAGGATGACTGGCCGTCATATATTGACTGTTTAACTGCTGCGCGACGTGCCGTTTCATGCTTCAGACATATGCTAAAGGTCATCATCCATTCTTCCATAGCTTGCAGACAAAGACTTCTCTTCTCCTTAACCTGGTAGGGCTCTTCACTCCTCGATTATTATGCATTTATTCACATTTGTAGGACTGGTCCCCTCTTCTTAATTCGGCCAATCCTATTTCTCTTCAGGAACGCCGTTGTAGTGTCTGAAGTATCGGATTTTGAAAGAATCCAAAGTCTAACCAAGGACCTCCACCTGTTGTGCAATGGCTTTCCGTCACTTTTGGTTATCGATACCCTGTGTAGCTCCTTGGTTATGCTGTATGAGCAAGTCGACACTGAGCCATCGGATCCATCTTGTATCAGTGAGACACAGGGCATTCCATCCGAGTCCGGTGCAGGGACTTCAAACCTCGATGCGTCAAAACTGGGCGATCCATTGGATGGGCAGCTCTTTGCATTCTTGAACGGGAAAGATGATACACGGAAGCCTGGTTCAAATGACAATCTCCTGCAAAATTTGGACTTTTCAATGCTTGACACTGTATTCCTGGATCAAGAACTGGGATGGGACTTCTTTCCAGAGGATATGCACCTTTTCACGCCCAAGTCGCTGTAATTCTGCATTAATATAACTGAATTGTCAAACATTACGAGTAAAGTCAACGTGCTAGCATTTTAAATACACATATAACAGCGGACCAACTCGGGCCATTAAGCCACTATTTGTATGTTGTATTGGGCATTCTGGCATAACTAATGATCATAACAGCGGCTTCTTCTACCAAATCTACAGCAAACCAGCTCAAAGAGTTTCTCCAATTACCAAGCTCAATAATATAAATAGTGTTTCCATTGTAGGGTAAGCTCGCCCCGTAGTGTTGCCGACTGTGTGGCATATCATGGACCAAAAGATTGTCAAAAAATATCGCGGAATATTTTTGGAACATCTCGGGTTTTGGCTCGGATCATGGAACAAAAGTCCCGGTCGCAGTCTGGAGCCAAAGTACCCAACCCAAACGTGCTATTTCAAGCGAGTCCTGATATGGTCCCAAGACTCTCGCCTAACCCGTTTAGTATCCTTCCGAAGAACCATCTGTTCACCCCAGCCACTGATCGATCAAAATTCCTAATATGTCATGGCTAAACAGGTGATGATTTCAACTCCCTGTGAAATATTCAAATGCTATACCTTCTCTGTAAATATGGGAGGGGCAGACTAGGATACTACTCACCCCCTTTACATCGGCAACCCGCAATCCGCATTCCGCATGTTTGTTTGGTATCTAGTTGGAGAACCTTCGACCAGCTTGATCCCAATTTTGGCCATTTCAACTTACCGATATAAATAAACCCTTTCTTCCTACGTTGTCTTTAATACAAATCCACTTTCACGATCTATCCAGCTGGTCATCTTTTACCACTGCAAACTAATTCACTACTCCACAATCGGTAAAAGTCATGACAGCCATTTTAATCCATCCAAACCTTGGGGAGGTCAAGGGAAAGAATAGTGCCGGTGTCATTCAGTTCTTAGGCATCAAGTATGGCTCAGTTCAAAGTCGGTTTGATGCATCCTGCGTCGTAAGTTATGCACCTGGAAACGTCATAGATGCAACAAAGATTGGGTACCGAATTCCACCCACATTTATCATTTCCAGTACTTCAGGCTAACAATTAGAAAAGTGCCTGTCCGGTGTCTCCCAAAGATGGTGTAGAGCTTGAGAGTAGCTTGATGCAACAAAGCCTGCCTATCGCGTTGATCCCAGAGACGTCGGATCTACAAGGTCTCACTCTTAACATCACGTGCCCACCTCTCTCAAATTCCATTGACAAAAAGCTTCTGCCAGTTTTGGTATTTCTCCACGGTGGTGGGTTCGCTATCGGGGGTAGTTGGTATCCCTCTTATGACCAGGCCAATTTCGTGCGTCTCTCAACTAAAATCGGCAGCCCGGTCATAGCAATCAATATGAAGTTGGTACCAGTCTATATCTTGTTTTACTTCCATACATGCTGATTAAAACATCTTTCCCTTATAAGTTACCGAATTGGGGTTCCAGGGTTCCTTACCTCTGACTCTCTGCGACAAGCCGGGTACCCAGCAAACAATGGCGTCCACGATCAGAAGACCGCCTTGAGATGGATTAAAAAGCACATCTCCGGTTTTGGGGGTGACCCCGGTGCGATTACTGTTATTGGACAGAGTGCAGGCGCGGGTATGTATGGCGTATTTCAGTCTCCTACAAAGGTTCCATTAAGGATTTACCCGTGGTAACATTGCGCGGTAGCTTGCATTATGTATCATCTCCAGTCAACAGAGCCTCTATTCCACCAGTGCATCCTGCTTGGGGGCACCTCCATCATGTTAAGGCCGATGTCGTTAGATGTGGCCAATGTGGTATATGAAAAGGCAATAACATTATTAGGTCTGGAAAAAGGAACCGCCGAAGAGAACATCAAATCTCTAGAGGGATTGACCGTCGAGGAACTGAGATCCAAGAGCTCACCTGGGCTAGCAGTTTCAAGCGTTGCTGACGGAGTTGTTATCCCTGAAGCAATCAGCTTTACATCTCTCGCAGCCAACAGCGATCAGCTACTCCCAGGAAAGAATTGGTGTAAGCGCATTTACTGTGTAGATAGCCAATCCGATGTAAGTTCTTTTTGGTCCCAATTTTAATGTTAGCTGGGACCTGCTAACAGACAGAAAAGGGCTCAATTGTGACAGCTATTGTACTTTCTGCACGTGTAAATGGCATTCGAGAAAAGTTTCAAGAGGTAATCCGCGCTTCTCTTGGAAGCAACTCGTGTGGCGACAAAATATTGCAATTCTACGGAATCTCGGATTCAATTTCAGACGAAGAAGCTTTAGAGCACATCACGCAATTTTATAGCGATGTCAATTTTTACGCGCCATCGTTGGCGGTGGCAGACATTTGGCCGCAGGCACACGTGGGTCACTTCAACGAAGGCAACCCCTGGCCTGGGCCGTTCAAAGGTCGAGCGAATCACGTCCTTGACGTCGCATACCTGTGGCAGAATTTTAACTCAAGACTCAGCCCGGAACAATGCAAAGTCGCGGAGGAGTTTGCAGCAGATATCATCCAGTTCGCTTCTGGCACTGACAAATTGCCTATATGGAAGAATGGTGGGGATGCTGTAAGCTATGGGCCAAGTGATGACAATGCTGCAAAAGCAGTCTTGCCAATGGGCCACCCAGGATTAAAACGCAACCCAGAGTTCTTCAAACTAGCTGAGACATTAGGTGGTCTTGATATGCTTTTCACGGCAGCAACGTCATTTTTAGCAAGCTAGTTATCAATGTTTCAGTTGGAGGATCATATTGCTAGGGGGCCAATTTCAATGATAAACTGTAAATGTTGTTCGTCTCCTATGTAAGGTCATTCCATTACCTCATCGTATTCAATTACTGAGAACTATTTGCAATATCTACTCGCTTTTGCCTAATTTCCCCTTCTTCTTCTTCCTTTTTTCTTTCCCTTTCTGGTGTTGGACTTTGGAGTGGGTGCGCGATATGCTCATCGTACGTTTCAACACCACTTGCAGCAGACCCGTTGGGCATTGGCGGGATTGCGCGGTTGGGCTGGTGGTCGTATGCGGATACAAAGAGAGTTTGTAATACGTATGGCTGAGGGCCTCTCCCCCCCCCCCCCGACCAACAGGACAAACAACTTAAATAGCTATTTATTTAATTATCTTACCTATAATAATTAGCAAGATATTCGATCGTTGGATGATTATGTTTATCTGGTGCATACGTTGCGGGGTGTTGTCAAACTCGTGTATTGTCACTAATTGTCCAGATAGCCTGACTGAAATGCTGTGCAATATCAGTTAACGCACTCTTACTCTCTGACCGCCAATTTTCAAAACTGACTAACCTCCATTCACAAGAGCAGCTGAATACATTACTTGTGATATTGGTCTTAAGTCTTCGTCTGTATCCTGCTCGAGATGATCCCACCAGAAATTCATCACGGCTTCTGCCTTCGACTGCAGATCGCTGTCCCCACCGAAACAAGATACGCCGAGGCATGCACCGAATTCTCGAAAGGCCAGCCTGTGGGAAGCCTTTCGACGCATCAGTTTGGAATCGGGATGGAGCAATTCTTCGGCAATTTCCAGTGCCTCTCTGCTGAACGTAGACGCCCATGCCTCATCCCTGCAAAAGCTGCACATCCATAAACCCATACCTAAGTCGAGCGGATCGCCACTGGGGGATAGGTTTCCTTTGCGAGACATCATCCGGGAGTAGTCGTCCACCTCCGGTTGCAACAGGTGGTCTTGGCGACCTTGCTGGACCGCGGTCTTTTGAAGTAGTTTGTACACAACATAACCAGTCGCGGCGTCCAAATGCCCCTCGGAAGAAACGAGAGCCTTGCTCATGTCCATGGAAATCTTCCAAACCATGCGCAATTCGCCTGATCCGGTAGGTGCGAGGAATCGTGGGTGGATTGCCTTTGCTAATTGAATGGCCAAGTCGTTATATACCGGTTTATCCGTTGCCAGCGAAATCCGATTGAGGGCAAACATCCATAATGTCAAATAGTGGTGATACTGACCATCGCCATCACTGCCGCTAGCTTCTAGCTTTCCAATTCTCAGCCCCCCTTTTAGAGGCTCCTCTTCGGAAGCACCGTCAAGTCTCGATGACCCGTTCCTCGTTCGGCACAGGACATCGTGTACTGCAAGAACAAGACGTTTTGCCAGAGTAAGATATCTGGGCGTGGAAGTTTCTTTAGAAAGGGTGATAAAATTGACCACACCAAAGGCATCCGTCCATAAATAGCGACCATTATGACCGCCGGCGCCGGGATCGCTGGGTGGAACCCACTTTTCTGCTTCCTGGTCTGTCAAGGTATCGAAAGGGCCATAGACCACTTTCATTGCTTGGGTGAAGCGGGCCATCTTTTTAGGCTCGGCCATAGTCCGATACCTCGCTAGTTCTCCTTCGACACCTAAAAACCGATAAATATAGGACGGGGCAGAATGAAATGTGTGGAATCGTACAATGTCTAGGCGTATGCAATGTCTTGGAATAACTGAGCGATGCGTAAAGAGTAGTATTCAAGCGCATGTTGATTTTTTATTGTTTATTATCCAATTACCTCTTCACCATGTCGCCCATGGCCACTGTCTGCGATGACGTCGGGATGAGTTGATACCCCCGCCCTCGCAACGTGAGGCGCACCCAGTGTCGAGCGGTATCCATACACTGGTGCGGAATAGCAGAGTGCCCAGGTTTATTATATTGCAATGCAGGGCATGTCGCAAAGGGGGGAAATAATACTATGGTCTTATCTCCTTTCAATAATTCGTTCATCACCTTATTCTTCTTTTTCTCCTCTATGAAATGTTTTGGAGCTACTGCGGGATTGACAACAGCCTACATACGCGTAACGACACGTGAACAACTACCAAGAGCTTCTAACATCAACGTAAACTGATCAGCAGTGGAGGATGCTAATACAAGGGTTTAGTCAACCATGAATACAGCGATGTCCGGGGCGGGGAGGGAAAAGACTGGGAAAAGTTTCACGTCGGAGACCTGGAGTCAGATTTGCCAAGCATTCGGCAATGTCACACATGCAGGCTCATTATTTAGGACAATTTCGTCACAACACGACAGAAGGGAAACAAGTCAAAATTTACTTCTTTCATTTAGCTGTCTGCATTGCTGCCCTCTCAGAGCATCGAGGGCGACCGAGCCGAGATGCAAGAGCCAATATTGGATCATGCATCGAAGGCAAGAGTCTGGTATCCTTGAAAGAGATCCCGGACAGGTAATCCTAATGAAGGAAACCCGAATATCCTTTTAATATACAGAGCAATTAAACGACTACGATCATGTGAACCGCACGTTTAGTTGACAGCCTTGAGCTCGACATCGCTTTTGCATGGTTAGCGTCGCGTTTTTGTAGCGAAAATAGAGAAGATGCTTACAAGATGAGGTCGGAGGAGGGAGGGATGACAGGGGGGAATCCACTGCAATAATTATGTTAGCAGATGTTCCATCTCACTCGTCTCTTTAATTCCCCATATCAAAGATCGCGGTAGTGCAGGAGCGGCGTGGTCGGGTGTGCACGCCCTTCGCTGCGCGCTGAACAATTTCGGCAAACCGGGATGTGTCGGAGCGGGGTTGGACCACGTTTGCGACGCCGAGGAATGCAATTGGCCTGGAAGGGGAAAGGATGAGGGCGAGGAGATCTTACCGTGCACCGTAGCCGTAGTCGCTGGAAAGGTTGTGTCAGCCAATCAAAGCTTGCTGGGGGGTTGATTGAGGATGATGCCATACCTAGTGATCTGGAGGGTAGCCTTCTCGCCAACCTGCATTTGGGTAACACCCTCGTCCCAGCCTAGGAGAGTCAGAAAACAAGAAGCGAAGTCAGGTATGTGAGGCCCTAACCCTTGATGACCTGGCCAACGCCAATGCGGACAATGAAGTCGTCGTTGCGGTCGACAGACGAGTCGAACCTGATGAGCTTGGTCAGCGACCTGTGCAGAGGGAACATGGGCAGGGAATGCCTACTTCTTGCCCTTGTTCCAGACGTTGCCGCTGCCCTCTCGGAGCCAGCCAGTGTAGGCAATTGTGACAGTCTTGCCAGCCTGGGCAAGAGCACCAGAGCCAGCCTGGACGAGGACCTTCTCGACACCCATGATGATTGATGTGTTGGTTTGTGGTGGTTGTGGTGTTTGTTGGTGCAAATGTGGAGTGGATGAAGGAGAAGAGCTCTCAGAGGAGGGGCGGAAGGGGCCGAGCTTTAATATTCGCCCAGGGGACAACGAGTGCTTGTGGAAGCTCTTTGCTGCTGTGCTTGTGCCTCACAGCTTCTGAGCAATTCTCGACGCTGGATGGCAGATGGCGGGGCACATTGGATCGACGGCGGGGCAGTCCGAGGGGCTGAGGAGCTCTAGCAGGTTGCGCGATGACGACAGATGCCAATCAGCACCGGGCTCGGGCCCACTTGGGATGACGAGGGGGCAGAAACACAAAGAAGAAGCTCGACCCGATGTGTCAGTGACCGCCTCACCGTGCGCCATTTGGGCGCATCAATGCGTACCGGGTACCTTGGCGAGGGGTAGAAGCCGCCAGTCCTGATTCCTCGCACAGATTCGAGGCTATTTTTGCGCCTTTTCGCCGCTGTACGCGAACGTTGGCAAGAGGTGCCGGCAACAGGATCAGATCAGCAGCTCTCCGCCCAACCAGGCAAGCTATCGAAGTACATGTACATGGGGGGACTACAAGTCACGGTTACGCAAACGCACATGGCCGCCTATAATTAGCACCCAGAACGCCCTGTGTGCGCCCGTAGCCTGCGGAGGAACCCCCGTTTCGTCTAGTGTTGGCAATAAACTACGCATCTAAGCACCACCTTGCATTAAGTGAGTGCCTATCTAGGTGCCGGGTCTGGGCCGCCTCTTGGTTGCAGACCGACCTATCCGGGCACCTCCAGAGGGCAAAAGGGGGAGAGGCAGGAAGAAAAGAAAAGAAAATAGGAGAAGGTTGGGACGAAACAAAACAAAACAGTGCTCAAACACCCGAGGCGAGTCAAATTGCGTCTTTTGTCGCCTGATATCTGCATCTTGGTCTGCTCTCACAAGCATGGTTCTGGTCTTACAATCCACCACCACCTCTGTCGCTTTGGAAACCTGCCCAATGAAACAGGCCCAATTGATCCATCCCTCAACCTTCCCAGCACCCTCACCTCGCAATATAGGCTCAGCTCTTGGCCCCTTTTGACTCAGGACAGAGCGAGACAATGGGACGTGATGCGTCACATCTTACGCATTCCCCGCTCCCCAGCGCGAGCCCCGCACCAAGTCGTCCCAAGGGCCCAACGTTGTTGTTTCGTTGACCCGGCACTGTCCACGCTGTGACACGTCTGCAAGCCCCCCCCCCCCCTCGGCTGGTCCCTTACGCTGGAACAGACTATTGTTTTGTCGATCGTAAACGGCGTTGCGCAGATCGGGGGTCGCGCCATCTCGCATATGTGCTCCCCTCGATCTCTGCCTTGGTTATGCTCCTCCGCCCATCCTAGCGTGGCTAATGAGGGCGAACAGGCCGTCCGCTATCCTCCACGTTCCAAGCCACACGCTCACCGCATTCTCAGACAGAGCAATGCTCCCGGGCTGAATTGTCTTTGTCGTCCATGGTTCAATCCCATGTACCGGAGTGGCTCCCGTCGGGGCGGCGAGCAAAGCCTCTTGTTTTACAAACCCATTCTCAGAAGTGATGTGTGGACTAGGTGCCCCCAATTAAACGCCACAGTATCCGCGTTCCGCTTAGCCACTATGCAAGGGAATGGGTGGCAAGCCTGTCTCACCCGCGACTTGATAATGTGGTTGGATTACTACATTGCCAGCGATCGAGATGGAGCTGTCACTGGTCCAGTTGTGAGCCATTCAATTGGTCGATAAGCAGGTATCTCGGAGCGTTGCTTCGTATGACGTTTAGTGCACCCTCTATTGCACTTATTCTCAACTCCCCGCGAATGAACGCGTGGGCGCCGGATTTGGCGGTCTGTCATATTGGTGCGATTCTGGTGTCTTGCATATGTGAGGGAGCAGCCACAATAGCCATGATTCGTTGGCTAGAATGCCGCAAACACGTGGAGCGGGAAGACTCGATTGTACTTTACCAGTGCAACGGTGCTGTAGCGATCGAGAATGGCACGCGATCCATCATTGCGACTGGTCGAGTCTCGGTGCTCGTTCGGCGAGTTTGGCAAGGTATTCGGCCTTTGCCACCCGGTGCAATTGTGAGTTCATTATGATGATCCCATTGTAAGGGCTTCGGGTGCTGCTACAAGTGACTCGAGCCCATGGTTGTTGATGTGTAGTACCCTATAGATTGCCCGTCAAAACAGACGGTGGTGCTGTTTCTACACGTTTGGGCGATGAACGGTTCTTTGAGACATTCAAATTGTGTTAGCCATATTAATTCAAACTATGCGGTCCCAGGCTAAGCCTTCGATACATGGTATCGAGATGGGATATCAAGTAAAACAGTCCAGTGACAGGTGCCTCAGGGAATCGGTCTGCAGCGTCCGCCATTGGAAACTTTCGGTCTTAAGCATTGTGAAATGAAATCAACGGCTCCTAAATTCGTGTTCAAATTTGTTCACCACCAACTTTAAGAGTGAGTAGGATTTCGGAGCAACAAGTTTGAATGGCTGCGGCTCTGATTTTCCTAGCTTTCATACAAATAGCCGTGGCCAACCTCGGCCCAAATCTACACCACCCCGCCCTACCACCACTCACAATTTAATGAGATCAGGTTTCACTTAACATTAGACTACTTTCTAAAACACTCAACAAAGTATAGCATTATTATTGTATCACCAAATTACTCGTATTCTAATTGAATCTTTCCAGGAGTGGGCTTTGGTCTACTATCAGTCCATGACAAAAGTCGCGGCCCTTGTGAGCCATAAGCAAAGCCGTTCGCCAATGCCCCTTCCTTGAGAGAATTACTTGAGCATAATATTTTCTGACGTATTAAATTTTCATGTTATTCAGAAAACAACAAGTACCTGGTCTTGCTGTTTTAATGACGTGGGTATGGATAGAGTTTTCAGCTGCACTCACGCCAGCGAATTCATCGCTCATCGCGCGACTAAGCTATGAGACTAAACAAACCAACGCTGTAATACGTTGTGAATTATATTTGGATGATCATTTTTAGTTGGTTATGTCTTGTAGCGTCGATTCAGTGCTATGGTGAACACTCTCTTTTTCATCAAGATGCCACATGTACATAAAACAGTAAAGCACAAAACTGTCACATCTACTCTTACACTTATATGTAGAAGTAAAATCATTGAAGAAATTAGGCTCGCCATGCTCGTTGATTTTGGATTGAAACTCCCCGTAGTATCAAAATATATTGTCCATAAGGGACTGAAAGTATACCCTCGAGGAAATACATTATGCATAGTGTATGTGACAGTTATGCTAGGGTCCTTTTTTGGCGGTCCATTTGGCCACTCATTGCACCAACCACCAAGCCACCCAGAAGCACCTCAATAATGTCAATCCATAGTTCTAGACCTCCAGGAACCGCCAAGGATAGCCACCATTGCCGGGGTGCGAGGATGTACTGTACTTAATTGGATCCTGGACACCGCATCTCCCGAATGGCACCCCCAAGATGAATCATTAACCGCTCAACCCAGCATTCATCGTTACAGTGCTAAGTTCCAAGATGGTTCGAGTGGAAAACATGTGCCGTACCTAGAATTTGAAAATACTTGGGAGCCTGTTTGGTCAGGACAAGGTCGGGTTTAGGGTATGGAAAGGACAGAGAAAACAATTCTTCAAGAATAAAGCACCCTGGGTCTGCTCTCACTTAATTCATATTGAGATTATTCTCAGAGTGACCCAATGATGCTTCCAGGGTGGACTTCTGGTTCGGGCTTACGGATCTCGTCAATGATTGCGAATCTGCACAGGATCTCCTATCCATGCAGCGTTCCTGTCGGTGTCCGAACCCCAGCCAACTAGAGCACAAATGCAACACCAGGTGACAGTGATCGCGCGTAAATGGATACATTTCCCCAGATTTCAACTCCCCAGCGGGTCTCTTCCCCGTGGGGTTCCACCCCGTTGCGGTGGTAAGTAGATGTCGGAAAACCTCTGCCGCCGTACAGAGACGCCACCGACAAAGTCATTGGACCAAGTATAACGGTTTTAGAGCATCAGGCGCTGATTAAGCGAGTTCTGCAACAAGAATAGCAGATTAAGATGCGGATCAGCTTGGCCGAGCAGACATGCTGGCCCCAAGTGTCCGGAACGCTTGGCCCTTTCAATGGCAGTCATAAAAAGTGAAGGCTCCGCCCCCGAAGTCTGGGTGTCTTTCCGTCGTTGGGATAGGAGCTGCACGTCATTTCCCATATTTTAGAAAAAGACAAAGACCTGCTCGGAACCATGTCTTCCCCGCGGGATGCAGGCTCTCAGCTCAGCGAAAAAGAGCACATCGAGCACAGAGAAGCAGCTCGCCATGGGCACGCCCCAAACCACCCCTCCGATGACGAGAATACATTCGAGGTTGAGGAAGACGAGCTTCCTCCTGGTTACTTCACCAGCCCATTCTTCATCGGTTCGATGACAGGGATCGGACTTGGTCTGATGGCTGGTGTTGCCGGCTACGGATACGCTGCGCCAATCTTGACAATCATCAACAATGACATTGGCCCGGTACGTTATTATTTTTTTTCAACTTCCCCATATAGGTTCAATACTTAGCCTAACATTTTCTTAGGATCCAAATATCAACTGGGTCGCCCTGACCTATACCCTCACCTCGGCCGTCACTCTCACCATCATCGGTCGGGTCACCGATATATTCGGTCGTCGCTGGGTCTTTGTTGGTGGAGCGGCTCTGGGAATAATTGGGTCCATCGTCTGCGCGACGGCTCAGAGCGTGAACTCGCTCATTGGTGGGACGACCATTATTGGCATCGCGGCGGCGACACAGCTCTCATACTACTACGTCATGGGCGAACTGGTTCCGATGAAACATCGGCTAGCCGGCAACGCATACTGCTATGTTTTTACAATTCCAGGATCTGGCCTTGCACCCGTCACTTCGCGAGCATTCTTGGAATACCATCCCAATGTCGGCTGGCGTGGGCCCTACTACATCCTGATCGGCGTAAACACCCTGAGCTTCCTGTGCTGGTTCTTCTTTTACCACCCGCCCACGTTCCGCATGAAACATGGGGAGAATGCTAGCGTTGTCAGGTACATGAAGAATTTTGATTACATTGGCACCGCCGTATATACCGGGGGTCTGCTAGTTCTCATGATGGGCCTCAACTGGGGCGGCTCGGCATATCCTTGGAAATCTGCGCATGTCATTGGAGCCATCGTGGCTGGCTTCGTCGGTCTCATAGTGTTCGCCCTATGGGAGACTTACGCGAAACTCAAAGAGCCTCTGGTGCCCATGCACCTATTCAAGAACAAGGGGTGGAACGCAGCTACCATCTTGTCTGGTCTGGGCGCCAGCGTCTACTACGCTTTCGCCCTCGTATGGCCGTCCATGGTCACGGTGCTCTACGAGGATGATGATCCAATGGTGGCGGCGTGGTACTCTTCATTTATAGGGTTTTTCATCATTATTGGCCAAATTATCGGGGGCCTGATTGCCAAGCCGATCGGTAACTTGAAATGGCAATGCGTCATCACGGTCGCGCTGAGTGGCATCTTCTATGGGGCCACGGCAACGTCAACGCCGGATAGCAGGATCCGAGCCACGACGTTCGTAGCGCTTGGCACATTCTTCATTGGCTGGGCAGAGTCCCTGGCCATTACAATCGTGACGATCTCGGCGTGGGATCAGTCAAAGCTGGGCTCGGCATCTGGGCTGGCTGGGTCGATCCGATTTTTCATCTCATCCATTTCTGCGACAGTGTACACGGTCATCCTCAACAACCGCCTGAGCAAAGAGATTGCAAGACAGGTGCCCAGCGCCCTTGTCAAGGCGGGGCTGCCAGCATCGAGCGTGGCGGACTTTATCGCTAGTCTATCGGCCGGCACAGGGTTTGGTGGTGTTCCCGGGGTCACGGAGGCCATCACGGCTGCGGGGGTCAGAGCCTACAAAGAAGCTAATGCTTCGGCATATCGAACCGTGTTCCTTACGAGCATCGCCTTTTCGGGCGTGGCCGTAATTGCATCGCTGCTGTTGCCCAATGTCGACTCGCTGCTGACAGGCAAGGTGGCATCGACGCTCCACAAGGGCCGTAAGGATGAAAAAATGATCGGGGCTGAAGAAGCTTGATCGAGAAGCTTGATTAGCAAGAACAAAGTGAAATTTAAGAGTTTGCTAGGATGCCGGGTAGAGCACGGGGATGGGGGGGAGTCGGGGAAGAGTCTATCGGTGAATCGAGGCCATCGTTTGGCCAACTCGTAGTTTTGAAGAGACTAGACAGGCTAGACGGGCTAGACAGAGCGGTGGAAGCCACATCTAATTTCTAGGCGTCGCCTTGGCGGCTGAAGAATGGCCGGTGCGCGCTTGGCAAACAACTGTAATTCACAAGGCAGACTTTGAATTTTGTCCCCAGAATATGGCCGAGTCGAAGACGCAATGAAACTGGAGAAAGGTGACCAATTGCAGAGCGAGGCTGATTCCGGCACCCGAGCCCAGAAATGCGAGGTGGCCAATGGAAGCGCCCAAGGTGGAGGAGGTTGGGGTGGCTGAGGCCCTGTGCTTGAGTGCGAGAGCGATGAACCACGACCGTCTAGGCCCTTTGTCAGACCTGAAAGCCAGGGATCACAGCCCTTTCTGATTGCTATTATCAGGCTCCACAGCCCTCGCCTTATGCTCTGTTGAGTTACGGTAATTTAGAAGCCGCGTATGGGTGAAAATAGACGAGGCTACGCGCTCCCCCCTTCTTCCTCTCATGCCCCCACCCGTAATTGCGAGGGCGCAGTGACGTGAGAAATGGGATACGTTGACAAGTTGCGGAGTACGCAACATTCAATCGGAATCAGGACTTTGGTTCATCTTGGGTGGCCAAGGCCTGAATCAGGTGCTGTGCCGGAGTGCTAGCGCATTCCCGCTCCCGCTGTGGCCCCCGAAACCCCGTTCTGAGCCAGGCCTTGGCACACTAGAAGTGCCGTTGGATCCGATCCAGAAATACGTGACGGCGCGTACAGTTGGGCGAGGTCGCGGGCCTCCAGGGTCTAAGTGTGGGGTGACGTCAAGGAAAGACGCCGAGAGCCTTGGCCTATCTCGGCCATCGACGGGGATGCCGCCGTCAGTTTTTTTATCAACTAACAACTGGTGGTCCTGCGCCTGCTTGAATGGCGAGATGGAAAAGTGGCTCGTGAATACACGCGGCCAGGTTTCTCTTTTTTCTTACCTGCAATGTCAAGTTCCATGTGAGCGAGTTGGGTATGCATACTCAGCATTAGCTTCTTTATTAGCTTGCCATCCCGCACTTCCGGAATCACCAAAATAATCCCATCCCACGCACCACCAACCACCAACCACCAACCAACACTGACGACACCAACTGCACCACCTGCAAACCTTCTGCGCGGCCCAACCTTGCATCCAACCTCTTAAAGACGAGCCACCCCATTGTCGCAAACCCCCCAATTGCCCACCAAACTCAAGCGTCCAGCTGCGCGACACCTCAGACAGGCGCAATGAGCGACCAGCCCACCAACGGCAACGCCCAGGTGCAGGGCGATGCCGAGAAGCAGCAGCACAACCATTCAAACCCGGTCTCGAACGGCATGCACAAGATGGCACGGCCGCCCTCGAGAATAGGAACCGACCTCAAGGACCGCATCAAGACGGCCACCCGGGGCCCCAAGGGAGGCTTCGACACCACGCCTCTCCCAGACGCTCCCCAGGGCTACACCGTCCGCTTCATTTTCCACAGCGCAACAAACCTCCCCCCGGCCGACTTCGCGACGGCGTCGTCTGACCCATTCATTCATGCCACGCTCAAGGGCACCCAGCCCAAGCGGCATAAGGAGGACCCGGACCTGACCCACAGGACACCGACCATTCGACGGACGACGGAGCCGGTGTGGGACGACGAATGGATCGTCGCCAACGTTCCCCCGACTGGCTTCACCCTGAAGTGTCGCCTGTACGATGAAGACTACCCTGACGCTGACGACAGACTGGGCAACGTTACCATCAGAGTCCCCTCTGTTTCCGACACCACACCCATTGTCGCCGCTGGCGATAGGGAATACAATGTGAAGAAGCGCGTGGGCAGCAAGCGGGCTTACTTCGTCAAGGGCGTAACATGTTTACTCAGCGGCGATAGGAACATGACGCCCCAGCTTCGCATCAGCATTGAGGTCCTTGGCAAGTCAGACCCGCCATTTGCCCAGATGTACACTGTTGGTCCGACCACATGGGTCAAGCACTTCAGCGCCCTCATCGGCCGCCTCGCGGGCACCAAGGTCAACACCAACGAGGCGGACGACACTCGAGAAGCGGAAGTGCAGGCCAATGGCAAGAAGAAGAGAAAGACACAAAAATATGAGTAAGGATCCCCAATGATCTGCATCCCCAGAACCGTCGCTAACCGCCTGTTTTAGTTTCCAAGCCAATGAGGTGCAGCTAGCTGGCCCTGTTCCCCCAACTCTCTATCACCGATATTTTGAGTTCAGGCCGATTGTCGCAAATGTGTACAAATCGACTGGCCTCCGAGGCAAGCTCATCAACACTGCTCTTCACGAGCAGCACCGCAGAGTTTACAACTTTAACCGATCCACCGAATATGGCAGCTTCGCCGCCCGCAGCGAAGAGGCCGCGATTCAATTCCTCAAGCTCGCTCATTTCGACGAGGGCTCCCGAACTTTTACCTATATTCTGACTCTTGACGGCATGCTGCGCTTCACCGAAACTGGAAAGGAGTTTGGTATCGACATGTTGAGCAAGCACACCATGCATTCTGATGTGGCAACATACATTGCCTGCTCCGGCGAGTTCTTCATTCACCGCCGTAGACACCATGACCACCGATCCAGGAGCAGCTCGCGTTCCCAGCGCAGCACCCCACCCACGCAGTCCACCCAAGCTACCGAGCTCATTGAAGCAAGCCAGTCCACACAGCCCAGCCAATCCACACAGCCTACCCAGCTCACACAGACATCCGGCGAGATTACTCCTGAGTTGCAGAGAGGTGAATCGCAACAATCCGAAACACCCCACAGCCCGTCGGACTACGTTCTCTATATCGATAATGATTCTGGTACCTACCGACCGGACAAGTCGGTCCTCCCCAAGCTCAAGGAGTTCCTCGAGTCCAACTTCCCTGGTCTCCACATCGTCGCCCGGCACTGGGAGGACCAGGAACTGCAGGACATGAAGACTGCCCAGCGAGAGAACAAGAAGAAGAAGGGCACAGTGATCAACATGGTCATGAACATGAGCCAGAGCAGCATCAGCTCGGCCGAGAGCGCGCTCAACGACCGCGAGGCCGGTTGGGAGCAGGGACAGAAGAGCAAGAGAGAGATGGCATACGATGCTCTGGAAGACCCCTCCAAGATCAAGGACACGGTCAAGAATTTTATCCCTGGTGTTAAAAAATAGTGTTGGGAGGAAGTCATGCATTGAGCGTCGCGTTTTATTACGGCCGAAAATTACTTAATTCTTGTTCAGGTTATGGGTGGGATATTTCTGCAAAAAGATACCATGGGTTTGATTAGGAACTTCTATATTTGTTGCAATGATATTTTCTTTGTTGCTGAATATATTCTCGCTCGGAAGAGTTTTTGTTTAATGTCTATCGTCTATTCTCTATTCTCTAGTCTCTGGTCTAGCCAAGTTTCTCCCCATACTGTATGCAAGATGTTTGTTTATACGATATATGACAAAAGCGAGTTCGGCAGAGATTGACCAAAGAATAACTCTTTCATTACAGTCAACTTCACACAATCAGTTTTGATCTAAATTCCGAGATGTACGGATATCTTCCGCAATCAAGGACCCTGTCAGTCATTACAGGTTCGACTTGAGCGCCACCCATCGGCTTGCGCATTTCGCCAAAACCTCGCCATTTTCGTTCTTGACCTCGCAGTTGATCCTGCTCTTTCTGCCATCCTGCTCCACCACCTTGGCGGAGATGCAAAATACGCTATTGGTGGGCGTGGGCTTGAGGTAGGTCACGTCCAGGCCACCGGTGACGTTGCTGGTCTGGAACGCCCTCGCCGACTTTTTGAGGGTTATGTTCAGGTCGAAGAGAGCGCCCATGGACTCGTCCATCATGGACGCCACGATTCCTCCGTGGACAATGTTCGCGTGCCCGCTGACGCCGTCGCCCACGGCGACGAGCGTGTCCAACTCGAGGATGGAGCGCTCGGGGTCCTGGGCGTCTTCGATGCTGGGGGCGCTGAAGATGCACAACATGTGGCTTATTGAGCGGTCATTGGCGAGGGTGCGCCCGAAGAGCTGGTCGTTCTTGTCGGCGATGACGTTCCGGCACGGGGGTAGGAATGCAACGGCGCCGGGCGCCGAGAGCAGCGCGGCCGTCCAACCGACGGAATTGAAGAATGCGACTTCATCTTCAAACGCGCCCGACGGCGTCTGGGCCGCGTACAGGTCGAGGTCCGGGCAGTAAAGGCGACTGTCCCCCGAGGGTGACATGGCGGGCGATGTTTGCGGAAATGAGCGTGGTGGCGATGAGTGAAGTTGCCGACAGCGGAATGCGGCTGAGTGGGATACACTCTCGTCTCGGCCGTGGGGGGCCAGACGCCTGGGTCGTCGCGCGACGGGGACAGCAAATCTTGGGACCACCGTGGAGAGGAGTGGACCTTGAAGCCTCAGACCCGGCAGTCGCGAGACGGCTTGCATTGTTTTTTTTGGTTTTCCTTATCAATCAGGGCCCGCTAAAAACAGACGAGATGACGGATCCAACCAAGCTTTCAACGTGGGTTGGACAGATGGCTTTGGTGTTTGCACGGATGTCAGCAAATCCTTTCGGGAATCGGCATTGGGCGCATAGGGTCAAGGATATCTATAAGCAGAGAGAAGAGGCCAATTCAGCGGCAGGATACGAGTCCTATCATCACCGTGGGGCCGAATCAAGACAGTCCTGGTTCACAAGTAATGCGTGTAGCAGCCAAGCTATTGCGAATAGTTAGTTGATGGAGCCATGCCGAGACAGGTGTCTAGGATTACTGCTGCAATGCGGGTTTTTCTCGGTGTTGACGTGGGGCCAAACCGCACCGCTGGGTTCAAGACGGAGTTACCCTGTACGCGGCACAGCTTGCTTGAGCATGTTTCACCGCATTATTTGGGTGATTAAGTGTGTGGGGAGTTGAAAAGTCCTGTTGGTTCTAGGATGGTGTCAATAGCTAATGTGTGTGATTGGAGCTTTCTTGTTTGGTTTTCAAAATAGTAGATGACCGCTCGCTCAGTTGGCGCAAGTGAATCAATCGTTACTCATTGGACAGCTCAACAATATCGATGGAACAACTTTTGTTCAATATGAATCCAACAAACAAAACAGCAACATCCAGATCTTCGTAGTATACAATCACTTGACAAAAATTCTAAGGATAATTCCGCGGTCATATTGGTGGGTTTATGCACAAAGACGAACATGGTGCATACTGGTGTAAAATCGGCGACTCCTGGGAACTTTCGCCCACCCGCTGTAAGTGGGTATATGTGAATCAATCATTGCTCATTGAACGGCTCAACGTTATCTATGGAACCATATTTTGCTCAAACTGAGTCTGGAGAATGAAATAGCAACACTCAAAATTTTCATAGTATAGTTTTCAACCTGTTTTCGGCACTCCCCTTGGAAAGTAGCCTGCAATCGCATCTGTTAACTGAGTTGTCGTGACTCACAGACACCTATCTCGCTAGCTGGCAAACAATCGACAAGTCTCTAATTTCGATTCGACAGATTTATTTGTGGCATTTGTTTCTATTGTTTTCCACGAAGACAAACTGAATCAGAGAAAAAACCGAAATGAGGACAGAGCTGTACCTGGCAACCGTCTGCCAGCAGCCGTCAGTCGGCTCAGTCACTCTCAGCGCTCCTCCCCCTTTTAAATTAAAAAAAGGCATGCTTGCATAATTTTCGCCTCAGCCTTTCCCAACTTCTCATTTCTTTCATCACTGGCCTCCGTGTATGGCGTCCATCAACAACAACGACGCTCCGTGACGACAGCACGAAACCGACAAGATGACAAAGGGCAGCCACTGGCTGACCCCCGAACAGGTTGATGTGCTCATCACAATCGAGCGCACCGGGGCCGGTTGCTCCATGGTGGCCATCGCTCTGACGATTATGTCGTATTGGCGCATCAAGAAGCTTCGCACCACTCCGAATCTCTTCCTCCTGTTCGCTTCCATCGCCAACGCTGGAGCAAGCATCGCCTCCATGATGGGATATGATGGCCTTCACAGGGGCCCGGACTCCACCATGTGTCAAGCTCAGGCCTTCATCTTTCAATGGTAATCGTGTTGCTTGACGGGCACTTGAAACCGCCTCGCTGACTCTGGAGCTCCTAGGTTCATGCAGTCCGATCCCTGGTGGTCGTTGGCCATGGCAATCAACGTATTTCTCGTCTTCTTCTGCAACGCAGATCCCAGCAGTTTTCGAAAGTATGCTTGGGTGTACTGTACAGTCTGCTTCGGAGGACCACTTTTAACCGCGATCGTTCTGGTTTCTATCCGAGACCCGGGAAGACGCCTCATCTTTGGTGACGCGGCCGTAAGTTAAATTGGCGCTGGAAGTTTATTGGATTTCACTGACTTGCGATAGCTTTGGTGCTGGATCACTCAGGAATGGAGTCTTGTTAGACTGTGGTCGTACTATATTCCAATCTGGTTTTGCATTCTGTGTTCCATCATCATTTACATTGCCGTCGGCTATCATGTATTTCACCATCGCAACCAACTTCGGCACGTGGCTGTGGAACGCTGGGACAAAACGGAAACTAGCAATTCCAGTCCTACATCTCATCATGGGATCAGGGCATCTTCTGAAGAGGTAATGTCTCACTGAGAAATTGTCCCCAATGACTTTTCTGACTTAGGATCTAGAGCTTGAACCGTCGTCCTGACTTCTACGGCACTGTCATCACCGAAGTACAAGTCACCACGGATGTTTCGAAGCAGAGGTGCCGTCCTGGACTTACGATTCCTCCCAACAGTCAACTTCGCGGCAGTCCCCATCGCACTAGATCATGGGCGATTCCTCTGGAGAGCGAGGCACTTGACGGGAGTGGAGAGCTTAAACAGCAAAGATTTGAGGCAGTATGTACGTCGGAGAGAGTGCACCACCCCCCATCGACTGTGTTTACGCGCCTCCGTGCTGTCAAGTCCAATGCTTCGCTCAAGCTCAAGCGTCTTGACCCTGTCAAGATGGCGTACCTACGAACCAGCTTCATTTTTGCGTTTGCTGTTTTGATCACGTGGATTCCCAGTTCCATCAACCGCCTCTACAGCCTGACTCATGGTGGCAAGATCAGCTTCTCGCTCAGCGTTGCCAGTGGATGTGTTTTGCCACTCCAAGGCGTATGGAACGCTGTCATCTATTTCACCACAAGCTGGAGCACGATACGTGAAACTGCCAAGTCAATCAGGACCAAGTGGTTCGGAAAGGCCAGTGGAAGACCAGTTCGTCTGGACAGTAGACTGGGTACCATTAGGAGTGAGCGTCGTGAAACCATGGATCGGTATCCTTTCTCGGGAAAGGATCGATGTGATAATGGGCGTGATAATGGGCATGGCAACGGGAGTGATAACGGGAGTGACAACGGGTGCGACACTGGAAATGAATCCTGGGGCCGCGCTAGTTCGGTATGACGAAGGCAAAATCAAAAGTGCCTGTCAACTTCTCGGTTATTTCGTTTCCCAAGTTGGTATTTTGATGCTGGAAAACTTGAGCTGCGGACACCGGGGCGTGGGCAGCAAACAAATCCTACGTTGTCACAATGTGTGTAGAGGAGCTGCATCTTAGTGTTACATCAACCATACAATGGGAATTTTGATTTCATTAATTCATTAACAATAGACTGCTCCTTGGCGAACCATGTCGCATTATGCAAGTCGTTTTATGTCCGAGGCACCACTTAACCCTGGTGGATGGGCTCGCCTTCCGCTGCGTCGACACCATCCTGAACGACCCTTTGTACGGCGGCCTCCACCTCCTCGTCGCCGTCAACAAGGTCGATCCAAGAGTTCTTTACACCCTCAGCGGCGAGGAGGGCATCTGCCACCTGTGCAACAACCTCTCGGCTGACAGTTTCACCCGCAGCGACGTGGTCAGTCTTGCCGAGCTGCACCTTGCCGGCAGGAGCGTCGGAGAGAGTGCCGGGTCGCAGGTTGAGGCCGACCAGGGTGCTCTTCTTGGAGACGTTGTAGAGCACCTCGTCAGCGGCGATCTTGGCCTGGTAGTAGTTGGCCAGGACGCCAAAGTTGACCTTTTGGTTGAAGGTCTCCCACTCGCCCTTGGGCCACCAGGGGGCGGCTTCGCGGCGGGAGCCAAGGTATGAAACGAGGAGGAAGCGGGTGATGGAGGGTGTTTCGGCGGCCGCGTTGATGAAGTGGATGGCGGCGTCACGGTCGACCTTGAACGTCTGCATGTCCGGGTCAGTATACATCTTGTGACTATGGCATGGGGGAACGCTTGGCTCATACCCTCTCAGGAGCTCCCTTGCCACCAGCACCTAAATCTCACATCAGAACCATGTACAACAGGGTTGGGGGTTTGAGCCGCTAAGGCGGAATTGCGTACCGGCGCTCCAAGCGATCAAGTCGGGCTTGACACTGCTGATGACCTTGAGGGCATCCTCCTTGCTGTTGACATCCTCAATGCTGCTCACGAGGACGTTGAGCTTGCCGGGGAGGTTGGCGCCCAGGTTCTCAATGGTCGGGACCTGCTCCTGGCTGCGGATGACGCTCGTGACGGTCCACGAGCGCTTGAGCAGCAGGGGAGTGAGGAACTGGGCAATCTTGCCGTGGCCGCCAAGGAGGAGGACGTGGTGAGACATGATTTGGCTATCTTTTGCGTCGCTGCAGGCGATTTGGGGGTTCAATTGGTAGGGCTGGCTTTGGCGCAATGCGGGCTACGGGTGCAGGAGGGAGTGGTGAGATTTGGGAGCTGTCAATTTTTGGGGGCGAGTCAATTGCGAGTCGTGATGCTTTTGAGCTCTGGGCGCATTGTGTTGCATCGCAGCTCTGCTCACGTAAGAAGGCATGACGACATCCACAATGCGGGGCTGGGCGTGACGTATCGAGGCAGCAAGTGGCATCATGGCAACGGTTTTAATGTGGGCAAGAGCTGTTGGTTTCATAATCAGGAGGCAAAAAAAGGAGTTAATAATCGGGAAACGCGAGACTATTGAACTGTACTGGACCAACTGAAGTGGTCCCAACGGGGCATCTGTTGGTTGCAAGGTGAATAGAGTGGGGGGTGGGCCGAGGTTGGTCTTCGGGTTCGGGTTTGTTCAAGTCCCCATTGGAGCTAGTTTATGGCTACAAACCAACAGAGCTGTCCCGCTTACAGAGCCTGCTTATCTCCATGGGCGGCGCATGTTGATTGTGTCATAGATTTCAGAGACAAGAGACAACATGGCTAACAAAAAAAATAAAAAAACTTTTTTAAGGTTGCCATGGGAGGAAATCCTTTCCGGTTGATAGGCTTGGCAGGGGGGGTTACGTTTGGCGGGGTTCTTGAATCATGAGCTGCACCGAGGGGTCGAAAATCGTCGACAGGCCATACGAAGAGCCTTACCCGTTTCGCGAAATATATTCGCGATCATACTGCGCGAAAATAAAGTAGCGCCCTGCGTCTGCAAAGTTTATCTAGCCAACAGGGACAAGTCCCCCGCGGCACGGCCAATCGGACATGGGCGGCTGCGCTGTCTCTTTTGATCTCTTTTGACGAGCGATAACTCCGCGAAACCCTCCGGGTTGACGGGGGGCAGGATCTCTGAGAGCTCGGCGTTAGGTAATCCACGGCTCCTGCAGATCTCGGCAGTTCCGGAGCCCTCACTAAGCCCGTTCTGGAATTTCTTCGATCCCAACCGTTGCCGTTGCTGGACTCGACACTCGACTTTTTTGCAGGACGTCACCTATTTCGTTCGGCGCGTCTGAGTAGATGCGTGACTGAATTTAGGCCCTCCCCAGAATTAGCAGAGGGTGAGCTGTAAGCGTAATCAGATCTCATCAGGTGTCGGTTTTGTCCTGAGGCTCAGCGGTGGTGGCTAGAGACTCGCTGGGAATATTACCCCTCCAAATCGCTCAGGTTCATCCGTCCTCCGGTATCTGGCGGAACTTCACCGAGTGGCCGGACGAGTTTTAAAAAACCTCCCGAGTACATGAGCCTGGGAAAGTACATACATTGGACGAGAAGAATGGCAAAGACGGTTTGTATTGTTGGTAAGTCTGTCTGGCCACTCATAGCTTGCGCGAGAACCCCTCATCTCATCCCTGTTCCACAGGCGCCGGGCCCTCTGGGCTGGTCGCGGCCAAGACGCTGCTTCACAACGCCGCCCCCGGCGAGTTCAAGGTCAGCGTTTTCGACGCCCAGGACCGCGTCGGCGGCCTATGGCCGACCTCCAAGTCCGACACGGGCCGCCAGGTCCACCCGCTCATGGTGGCCAACCAGAGCCGCCACACGGTGCAGTTCAGCGAGCTGGCCTGGGACGCCGCCGACCCCCAGCTCCCCCAGGCGTGGATGATCGGGAGATATCTCGAGCGGTACCAGGAGCGGTTCCTGACGGGGAATGCGGATTTCGAACTCCAGCTTGGGAAAAAGATTACGCGGGCGGAGAGGCGGAAGGACTCGGCTGAAGGCTGGGACGTCACAGTTGGGGACGCCGAAACTCGACAATTTGACTACCTCCTGGTGGCGTCGGGATTCTTTGGGAAGCCCATTATTCCTGAGGGCCTCACCAGAGAATCCTCAATCCCCGTTATCCACAGCAGCCAGTACCGAGACTTGGAAAGCTTGTTGGGCAAGGGAAACCCAAATGGAGGCAAAATTTTGGTTGTTGGCGGCCAGATGTCTGGCGTCGAGATTGCTGGCACGATCGGAGCCCATCTTTCCTCACAAATCAACTCTCCTGAAGAGTCTACTATTCAGGGTGCCGACAAGTATCGCGTCCACCACGTGATCCAGAGGCCCGTATGGGTTTTCCCTCTATTCACGAGCCCAAAGGTCAGTTTAGAGATTGCCTGACCTGGCTATGCAACTAACTATTTGCCAGCCGGCAAACCCTGCGGCACCATTTCTGCCCGTAGACTTTGCTTCTTACAACCTGAACAACAGGCCCAAGCCTCTCTCTAATACCCAAGGACATATCACCGAGGATACAGCTAAACTGTTCCATGGGATCTATAAAGGCGTGGTAGGGAACGATCAGTCGGAATTCTCCCCGCTTCTCAAGGTTGATGACTCCAATAATACCGAACAGCCGTATCTTGCTATGAGCGAGTGGTACGGCGACTTTGTCCGGACTGGATTCATTGAGCTCTCCAAGGGCAAGGTGGAGGGGATTGATGGGTCAACTGCGATTATTTCGGGAGGAGAAAAGATTGAGGATGTCGCGGCGATTGTGGTTGCAACCGGATTTGATGCCTCGCCTTGTCTAAACTTCTTCTCTGAAGATGTGCTGAAGACACTCGGTCACTCACCAAAACATATCGACCAGCCTGTTGCTCTCGCGTTCCATGGCACCCACCACCCTGATGTCCCGGGACTCGGATTTGTCGGCTTCTATCGATCTCCTTACTGGGGAGTCATGCAGATGCAGGCCAGATTTGTGACTTCCCTGTGGTCGGAGAGTGCCGCATCCGTCCGCGCTTCGGAGGCATTCCAGGAAAAGCTCAAAAACGACGTGTCGGTCCAGCGGACGCTCGACCTGCGAGACGATCCTCGAGTGTCACAGTTTCCCATGGGTGACTACATCTATCTGATGAATGAGTTTGCAGGTGCTCTGTCGCTTGATATGCATCCGCCATTGGAGCCTCCTGCTCCTAACCTCCCACACAACAACTTGCCGCTTGATATGCTGACCCCAGCAAGATATAACTTTACCGGTGATGATGCAGAGTCAAAGCAACAGGCGGAAAAGTCTCTCGGGCAGACGCACAAGGATGTGACGGACGGTCTGACAACTTCTAAGTTTGTCGCCCATGCCGTGTTCCGAAGCCTGCTGGGTACATGGAAGTTGGAGCGCGACCTCCGTAGCAAGCTCCCGACTCACCCTAGTGGCCACTTTAGTGGAACGGCGAAGTTCCTGCTCCGAGAGAAAACGAAGGACGGGGTGAAATGTGCAGCCAACCCTACAGATGGCGAGCCATCTGAAGATGAGATTGGAATGGAGTACCTCTACATCGAAGAAGGCGAGTTCAAGACCGAACAGGGGTTCGGTTTCAAGGCCAGCCGCCGCTACGTTTGGAGATACGACGAGCTCAAGGATGTCTTGAGCGTTTGGTTTGCCAAGCCTGACGATCTCAAGCGCGCGGACTACCTGTTCCACGAGATTGAGTTTTCCGGCCCCGAGGAAGCCACCGACAAGGGTTGGGCCGCTAAGGCCGGGCACCTCTGCATTGACGACTACTATGATGTCAAGTACAACTTTGCTTTCCAGGCAGTGAACCTGAAGGAGTGGGGAATCGAATACACGGTAAAGGGGCCAAAGAAGGACTATACAATCCAGGGGACATATACACGGTAGATGAGATCTTTGTTTGAGCGGCAGAACATGTAGTTGATGAAATAGATGATTAAAAATATAGCCTTGTATCAACCCAATAATTCGATTTGTTTCCTGCCTGGGGATCCTCTATCGTTGTTCCAGCCTCGGTGTTTCATCATGTCCCACAATACCACAAAGTAAGTAGTACATTTCTCAAGACTATTTGTGAGCGGCACGGAGTCCCCCGGCGCCGCCGTACTTGACTTCAACCTTGCATTACGGAGAATATTTTTTTATTGGGTACTATAATTGGCGATAGAAAAAAATGATGTTATTGCACGGGTGCTGGTGGCGGAATTTGCTTGGGGCACGATGACTAATTGGTAAGCTACGGAAAGTGTTGGTAGATCGTAAGTGAATGGCACGGGCGGGTGATGTAATCATCGTCGGAAACTCGTCGAACTGGTCACTCAATTCATCTTGAGCAACGGTAAAAACGACTCCCGACCCCATTTTTTCTCAACATCCTTGTTTTATCTCAAAGTGACTCCACCACTTCAACTGGTTCCACCATATTTGATATCATGACCTCGTTGCAGCAAGTTGCAGCCGCGACAGCACCGGTAACAGTCTCATTCAAGAAGAGAGGCGTACAATCTAAGACGAACATTAGGAAAAGATCAGCATCGCCCGTTTTGCAGCACCCTGATTCCCCCTACAGCGATTCTTCTTCGGACGATGACTTTCTTCAAGGCCCCAAGGCTAAACGGAGGAACAAGGCGACAACCGTCACAGCAGCATCAACAAACACCACCTCCTCTGAAGAGCTGTTTTCGACCACTTTTGTAGCAGATCGTGACTTTTCTGTCGTTGACAAAAACGATGCGACGAAACGAAGTGATTGGGCTGACGAAGCGAAGACCAAAATAGGACCAAGCAAGTCTTCCACAAACGTGCGCGTCACGACGCAAATGGACTTTGCCCCAGACGTCTGCAAAGATTACAAAAAGACAGGTTTCTGTGGCTATGGCGACAATTGCATTTACGCTCATATCCGCGGGGATTTTGAGCAGGGCTGGCAGCTTGACCAAAGCTGGGAGAAGGTCTCGAAGGGCAAGAGCCTCAAGGGGACCATAGTGGCGAGTGCCAACCGCGGTGCCAAGCCGGATAATGATGCAGAAGAGGACTGGGCGGCCGTTGAAAACATCCCCTTTGCTTGCGTTATCTGCGAGGGTCCATACCGCCAGCCTGTCCGCACCCGATGCGGTCATTACTTTTGCGAGCCATGTGCTCTAACAAGATACAGAAAGGACCCTGCGTGCAAGGCATGTGGGGCTGCCACGAATGGCGTGTTTAAAACTGCGTCCAAGCTGAATAAGTTACTTGAGAAAAGGCGACACTGAGGAGAGAAGCTCAGAGATGACAGATTGGGAGGCGATGCCCGAAAACACTTAATTTCATACTCTATTAAGAATGTAATTCAGGGAATGTCTCAGGGAGTATTTGAACTGAACTGAAATGATATAAACCATATCAATACCTGTGGTCGATATCAAAGTTTAGCATGAAAACGGGACATGAATTCAAAAGAGAAATGGCTGGTGTTGTATATATCAATAGATACCTACCAAAATACTTGAACAACGAACAAAGCACACTAGACATGTGCATTGAAATTTAAATCCCATGATTTCATTGAGAGATTGAACTAGCTGAAATGTAAACTCTGGTATGCGCCCGCTAATTATTTGCTCTAGCTCTGGGTTACGAGAGTCTGATCTCTTGTTAGTCAACACCGGGCCGTTCTGTGGCCAGTTTCCCATCGGTTTCGGGTCTTGCTTTACCCCCTAGATCCTAGCAGGGCCAATTTATGCTTTCCAATTGGGTAAATTGGATAGCACCACCATTCAATTCAACCTCTCGTGTCTTTTTGCACAGGCTCGCAACCCAGGATTCGCGCGCTTCGCTGGTGAGTTGATTTTAACGCAGCTCCCACATCACAGGTCCTGCAAAGCCAGACTCTATTTTCGCCTCCTCTCCCCTCAGCGAACGACTCTGGCGCACGAACCCCCCACCTGGCCCAGTTGTTCCACCACTCAGACGGCGGCGCATATAGTCGAGTCAAATACGAGGGCCTGTATAGCGCACCATGTGGCCCGGACGATGAATCCAAAATAAGTAATACGGAAGTCTGGGGAAATGTGGAGGTTACTCGAATAGGGCTGTTGCTGTTTGAATAAGAAGGGCTGAAAGTCCTAGAAAGGTGCTCAATCCGCTTCTGGGCTGTCTGACGGAATATCTGGAAACTCGGGCACTTTCTCTCTTCTTTTCGACATGAAGTTTTCTAGTATCGCTGGCACTTTCACGGCGCTCTGGAGCCTCTTCGGCTCCGCGGCCGCGTTCACCAACCCGGTGCGCAACCCGGGCGGCAGTGATCCGTTCGTCACGCGCTCTGGCGACGGCTACTACTACCTCATGTCGACTTCGTGGACGAATGTCCAGATTGCACGATCCACGACCATTGCGGGGCTCAAGACGGCAACAAAGAAGACCATCTATTCGTCCACGGTAGCCACCCGTGCCTGCAACGTCTGGGCTCCGGAGGTTCATTTCCTGGGAAATCGGTGGTATGTTTACTTTACCGCGGGAAACTGCAACAACCTCGATGGCCAGAGAATGCATGTGTTGAAGGGTAAGTAACACCACGCTGTTGTTGTCAATAACCACAACTGACCTGTGTTATTAGGTGGCGCGAGTGCTTGGGATGATGCGTACGAGTATGCAGGCCAGCTCAACGATGTCTGGTCGCTTGACGCATCCATCCTCCGTTTCAGCGCGTACGGCAACTATCTCATGTTCAGCTGCATGTACGGCGTCCAGTATCAGTCCATCTGCCTGCAGAAGCTCAACAACGACTACGTCTCCGTCTCTGGCGACATCCACCTCATCTCGCAGCCGGACCAGGGCTGGGAGAAGCACTCGCACCCGGTCAACGAGGGCCCGGCGGCGCTCTACGCCGGCGGCAAGACGATGATTTCCTACTCGGCGTCGTACTGCTGGAGCCCCAACTACTGCGTCGGCCTGTTGACGTGGGACGGCTCCACGAACCCGGAGCGGGCGAGCGCGTGGAAGAAGAGCAACGGCTGCCTGCTGAGCAGCGGCTCGGGCAGCTACGGAACGGGTCACAACTCGTTCTTTCAGAGCCCCAGCGGGAAGGAGACGTGGATTGCGTATCATGCGACGTCCGTGTCTGGCGGCGCGTGCGATGACCGACGGTACACCATGATCCAGAAGATTTCGGTTGGCAGCGACGGGACTGTGAATCTGGGAACTCCTGTCACCTCCTCGACGGAAATTAGGGAGCCTCAATAAGTGCCAGTTATAGAGATGCGAGGGGAGGGCAGAGAATCGAACGTGCAAGAGGTTGAAGTAAAGTTGTAGCCAATCGCATGATGAGAAAAGTGACGGCCCAATAGAACCCCAGTCAGGCCCATGAGGTCTCAAACCATTCGACCATTGGTTTTCCTATTTTAGCAGCTGGATACGACCTCCCACTCCCCTTCTTTATTTTATTTGCCTTTATCGGCTGTCATGATGATTCCTCAGTTTCTGATTAGTGTAAAAGCGCGGCCAGGGTGAAGCTGGCGCGATCAACTGACAGCTGAGCCGCGTGGCACAGCGCAGCCGTCCGCCCCTATGAAGGCCTCCTGGGACAGCCATGAGTCATCCAAGTTGATATATGAGGTCCAAACATCTGACGTACGGAGCCATAGGTTTCGCGGAGATGACCCGCTGATCGCCGGCGGCCAACCGGAATGGAAATGGCATCTCCCCGACGTAGCTGTGTGTCCCCCCCCCCTCGCTCATCCTCCCCGGCGGGCTGGGACGGCAAGACAGATGCAAGATATCGAGCAAACTGCCGATTCGGGCTTGTCAGATCATGAAAATCACGGCATCTTCAAGGGGTGACGGCGGCGGCGGCTGAGGCTCCGGCCAACACAACCCCCATGCTCGCGCATCGGCCGATTCACCCTGGGCTGAACCCATCCCGCGGGCTCGGGATATGAGCATCGCCCGGGCTGCAGCAACGCCAGGATCTGTCATCTGGCTCGACCGGACCACTTTTATTCATGTATCTCGAGATTGATGAGATGGGATGAGGGGTCTCCATGGGAAAAAAAAAAAATTGGGAAAATTGTGTGCAGCAGAGCACAGATTTGGCTCCATATCGCATCTACCCGACGCAAGAGAGATCGCGACCGCTAAAAAAAAGCCATAAAAAAAAGTGTGGTTCCAGTGCACCACCCATCATAGCAAACATCAGGACAAGTTGCGACAGAGACAAATAGGATGCACCTGAAAAAAAAATTAAGGCAGAATTCGAAACCTCATCATTTCTAATTTCGTCATTTTTTCCCGGTTCGGGCTGCAGCGTTTGGTAAGCCTGCTCGCCTCCTAACGCACGCCCGCGCTTGGCATCAAAGCTTGGATATTGCATGGCCTGATTCTCGTAGCACATGCCAGCCATGCCACTATGATTGGGAACCGATACTCTGAGTGGGAGTCACACATCTCGATAGCCTCATTGTCCTGCCTCGGTGAGCGATTCTCCTTTTTCTTCCATTTTTTTGACCCTTGTGTAACAAGACGTCTGCCCAGAAAGAGGGTCCCCTATTTAAGCCATTGTGTCCATCTGTTTCCCCTCCCCGTCCCCTAGTCTCGACCAGGCGCATCATACCAAGACCTGTGTGTGGAGTAAGCAAAGCTGAAGCTTCAACCCCGCGCAACTCCAACCTACACCCAACTCAAACATCACCTCATTTCTTCCTCTCTCCGTTCCCTCCCACAACAACAAGCCACAAACCGCTCACCATGAAGGTCGCGGTATTTAGCACGAAACCCTATGACAAGAAGTACCTGACGGCCGTCCACGCCGCCAAGCACGCCCACTCGGGCATCGAGCTGGTCTTCCATGAATTCGCTCTCAACGAGGACACAGTCTCCATTGCCGAGGGAGCCGACGCCATCTGCGTCTTTGTCAACGACACGCTCAATGCCAATGTCATCTCGGCCCTGGCCCAGCTCGGCGTGAGGGCCATCCTCCTGCGCTGCGCCGGCTTCAACAACGTCGACCTCGACGCAGCCGAGCGGCTGCGCATCATGGTGGCCAACGTGCCCTCCTACTCGCCCGAGGCCGTGGCCGAGTTTGCCGTCGCGCTTATCCAGACGCTCAACCGCAAGACGCACCGCGCTTACAACCGCGTCCGAGAGGGCAACTTTGCGCTCGACGGCCTGCTTGGCAAGACGCTTTGCGGGAAGACGGTGGGCATCGTCGGTGTCGGCAAGATTGGTCTGGCCACGGCCCGCATCATGAAGGGCTTCGGCTGCCGGCTCCTGGCGTACGATCCCTTCCCCTCGCCTGCCTTTGAGGAGTATGGCGAGTACAAAAGTCTCGAGGACCTCCTCCCCGAGTGCGACATTGTCAGCCTGCACTGTCCACTGATGGACAAGACTCGCCGCATCATTAACAGCACCACCCTTGCTCTGATGAAGCCGGGGGCCATGCTTGTCAACACCTCTCGAGGTGGCCTTATCGACACCGAAGCTGTGATCCAGTCCCTCAAGGAGGACCACATCGGAGGTCTGGCGCTCGACGTGTACGAGGCCGAGGGCGAGCTGTTTTACAACGACCACTCGTCGCACATCATCCAGGACGACATGCTCATGCGCCTGATGACATTCCCCAACGTCGTCGTCTGCGGCCACCAGGCCTTCTTCACCGAGGAGGCGCTCACTGAGATTGCCGAGTGCACCCTCAACAACCTCGAAGACTGGATGGCGCACCAGACCAGCAAGAACTCGCTCACCAAGGACCTAAAGATCCGGCGCCGCGACTCGCTTCCAGTGCGTGCCATTTAAGGGGGCACGTCCCTCGCGCTGGGTTCCGGAGCTTTTTCGCACATTGTCGTCTGCCCGTTGTGCCTGGGAGCAAAACGGAGGCGAGATAGGTACGGCTTCTTGAAGGATTTTTGGTCTGACGGCTAGTCCCGTCTGGTGATTGCCATCACACCACCCACGGCGCCGCTCATTAACTACGGAACCTACTCGGGCGCTAGAAGCGATATCCCTGCGGGCCATGTGTGCCAAGTGGGCCAGACCACTGGATGCCGATGGACCACTGACACACACGGATCTTATCCAGTTGTTACCGAACATTGCCGGAGCCGCATGAACACCCCCCGTCCCTTGGCAACCACATCGGTTTCGGCTGGTGCTCTTTTCTCCTGCGCTGACAGCGGGTGGGCTGCCTGTCAGTGGCGGTTGACCGTCTTTTTTCACCGGTTATTTTCTTTTTCTTGCCCGATTCCGTTTCCGCTCACCTAGATGTTTCCTTGTTCCTTGCCGTGTTTCTCGTTTTTTTTTTTTGTTACTGTCGGACTGGGATACGACGAACGACGGTTTATACACAAATAGATGGTTGGTTATGGGCCTGCTGCAACAGTCAGCGGCATCCTTTGTATGATGCGACAAGATTAGGGCAACAGGGTCATGACATGCACGTTTTCCACTCTTAGGCGCTGCGTTTTCTTTTAAGTTTTTTGTATTTTTTATTTAGTTTTATGTTGAGAAATAACAATAATGAATCCAGGGGGTATAGTGTTCTACTGTGCTTTACATGAAAGAAAAGAAAAGACGCAAAAAAACCTTTATACCCCTCCCAATCTATAAGTCCGTTTCCATCTCATTAAGAGCCTCTATTTTTTATAGCCCGTTCGTCCCCAGATGTATGTATGTATTTAATTCAGTGCGAGTATATTATTACTGCTTCGTGTGCTGCAGGATGAGGATCCCAGCGGCCCCCGTTTAAGGGTTGCTAACGTAGCTCCTGGCACGTCGCAAATCCTCGTCGTTCTCGGAGTCATCTCTGACCACAGCGCCGCCGGGAGTGGTTCCGTGGCCCTTGGCCTTTTCGATGTCGTCGACACCCTCGTCCTCCTCGTCTCCACCGTAGGCGTACTTGCTGCGCTCTCGGATCTTGGCACCAAACTGCCAGAACAGGAAGGGAATGGCGCAGCAGGCGAGACTGATAAAGGCCAGAAGGGTGGAAGCCCACTGGTCGTTGAGGCGCTCGTACATTTGCTCAGTGAAGAGGACGACACCAGCACCCCAGAAGGAACGGATGCAGGTCTTGGCGGCCAGGGCAGAGGCGGCCTGGTGCTGATACGAGTCGACGAGGTAGTTGTTGGCGGAGTTGTAGAGGAAGATGAATCCGAAGCCGACGGGGAAACCACCCATGGCGGGGCCGGCCCAGGAGAGGTCGGAGTACGAGGTCCAGGCGAAGATGAACAGGCCGATGGGGATGAACCAGCAGGAAGCCATCATGGGGATCAGACGGACCTCGGCCGGGGGCTTGCCGTTGTGCTTGTTGACCATCTTGATGTAGTGCTTGTTGACGAGGGGCGAGCAGGCGGCCGACAACAGGACACCGACGGCGACGGGGATGAACATGAGACCCGTCTTGCCAGCGGAGTAGCCCTTGCCCTTCTGGTAGATGATGGGGAAGGCGACGAAGAACATGTAGAGCAGGCCGTACAGGACGCTCATGTAGATGGAGATGAGGAAGACGATGAGCTCGCCGAAGAGCAGCTGGAAGGGGCGGATGAGGAAGACGCGGAGGCGCTCCGAGAGGGGTCGCATGTCGAGCTCCTGCTCCGTGACGTGGTCAGACTCTCCGGTCGACTCGCGAAGCTTGCGGGCCCGGCGGGCGAGGATGGTGGGCGCGTAGGTCTCGGGGACGGTGAAGGTGATGAGGACCCAGATGACACCGGAGAAGATGAGCTGGATCCAGTAGAGCCAGCGCCAGCCGGCGGCGTCGGAGAGGTAACCACCGATCAGGGGACCAACTGCGGGAAAACGGTGTAAGTGATTTGTTTCAAAGGGTTTTAGAGCACTGAAACAGCGCGAGTGTGTGTGTGTGTGTGTAAGACTTACTGGCAGGGCCAATGAAGGGGGCGGCAGAGAAGGCGGCCATGGGCACACCACGCTCCTCGTTTCGCCAGAGATCGGCAAGAGTACCACCGACCAGAGTCATGGGCGCAGAGAAGGCGATGCCGTCAATGGCACGGCAGACCATGAGGGTCTCGATGTTCTTGGCAACGGCGCAGGGGATGATGAAGACGACGGCAATGAGGAGTGTTGAACCACTAAGAGAAGACACACACAAAGGTTAGCAAATCTGCAACTATAAGGGGGGGGGAAGCCTCAAAAGCGATGTGAAAAAGACTTACTAGATGATGCGGCGTCCGTAAATCTCGGACAAGGGAGCAAAGATCATGGGACCGACACCGAAGCCGATGACGAAGACGGAGATGCTGAGGAGGGCGACCTCCTCGCTAACACCAAACTCCTCGACCACGCCCGCAATGTCTGCGGTGATGACGGACGAGGCGAAGGCGACGACGAAGCACGTCAGGGCGACGCACATGGTGCACCACCACTTGAAGGCCTTGGACCAGTTCTTGGGGTTCTCCTTGTCCCCCGGGGTGAAGGTGACGAGCTTGTAGCGGCGCTCGCCCGTGGCCGGGTCGGGCGCCTGGCCCGACTTGCGGGCCACGGCCTCTGGCTGGACGGGGCCCGGGATCGAGCCGCCGGGCACCTCGACGCGGTACTCGTCCATGTTTGCGTTGGCGCTCAGCGTGCGGTACGGCAGCTCGATGTCGAGCTGGGGGTCGCGCGACTCCTTGGTGTCCCTGCGGGAGAGCTCGCGCGACAGGCGGGAGCCCGCGCGGGGGCGGCCGGCGGCGGCGCTGGCGCCCGTGTTTGTGGTGTTGATGGGGGCAAACTCCGGGGCGTCATGGGTTTCTGGCGGCAGCGTGGCCGACGAGGCGTTTGATGTTGATGATTCCATGGTGTTGGAAGCGCAGAGATGTGTAATAGAGGAAGCACAAAGAAAGGCGAAAGGGATGGGATAAAAAAAGGCTAAGGTAATGAAATGCCCATGAATAAGTAGGGATGGAAAAAACCCTGTGCAATGCTGTCTATACCAATACCAAGTCTCTCTCTTTTCTCTTCGATATCACTTGAAGGGGGGGGGCACGGGGGTAATATATATACTGATTTCCACCCAGAGCTGTATCCGAGGTTGATCGCCTCTGCTCGAGCAGTGTACGTACAACATACCCGAAATCCTTAACCGCGCCCTCGGTCCAGAGTCGAGATCCTAGATTGTACACACGCCTCTTTCTTCTTTTTTCCTCTCTGTGTGGCTCTACTCGCACACCCCCCTCCCATGACTTTTGGCTGGGCGGGCAGTCCGAGAGCCGGACTAGGGGAGGTTCCCTCTTTTTTAGGGTCGTCCAACAAACGTCCGCCGCCCAAGCAGCGTTTTTCGCGGCTGTCTCCACTTTTTAGCTCTCGCAGTTTGCGGCTACGAACCACAGGCCACAGGGCAGCTAAACACTGCACTGATAGCCCATGCGTGCAACGCCGTGCGGCTCCAACCGAGCCCGTAGCGTGGGTGCCATGGGGACAAGGACCCAAAGCCAAGGGGGGGGGGGAGAAGGACAGGGAAGGGCAGGGTTAGGGGGGTGTGCGAGCGAGGGAGGTGAGTGGCCAGTGGATGCGCGCATGCGTGGTGGGCGTGGGCAGCGGCGCGCTCCCTCTCTCACCTTTCGTCACAGTCACACATAGCAGGACAGGTGAGAGCCTCTCTTTGGTGGGATGGGGATAACTCGGTGTTTTGGTGACGGGGTGAGCGCCACTTTGGGCCGCGCGTGCCCCAGTTATTATTTTTTTTTTCTCTCCTGTCACCGATTCCAGCTATGCGACAGGAGATTGCACGCAGGCACATCTGAGATCCAGACGCAAGATCCCACGCGCATGGGTTCCCTCCTCCTTGCGACGCTGTGCTCTGCGTCCTGGTTCTGGCTGCTGCGTGCCGGCCTCGCGCGCTGTGTGGCCGCCGGCAGCATCAATCAGCACGGCTCGCCGCTGTGGATGCTTCAGCCGCCGGAGCGGATCGGTTAACGGAGCACGAAAAATTCAAAGGAGACCCACACCCGGCGCCGATGTGGGGACACCGCCACAATACACCGTGCGGTGACGGTAGCGCCGGCATCGGAACGCGACCATCAGCGTCTAGGCTAAGGCTGGCTCCACCCTGGGAAAACGCCATGCACCATTGCAGCTCTCGCTCTCGTCCATTAGTTCATGTCGAACAGGGAACAGGGGGGGAGGGGTCTGCCCAGTGGGCGGTAATAACCACGGTAATTAATAGACTGCATACTAAGGCTAAGGTTGTTATCAAACACTGTTTGCATGCATCCGCCTCTTACCCACTCCTGTCCATTCTCGTCATTGTCAACCTCACCTCTGTGTCTTCCGTGTCCTCTTTTTTGCCCCTTGCCACACTCAAATCACACCTCGCAGCACACCTCGTAGCCCTAAGGGAACTCCACATCCATCCTCGTAATGCCACCCAATTCATCCACCACGTCCATGCTCACGGTTCCACCCATGCGATTCCCTTCCCATCCCGCCATCAGTCGCTGCTATCGTCCTGCAGGATTCTGCTCTCGCCCCCAAGGTGACTCTGCACTTGCACCTGCACCTGCGCCGTCGACAGAGCTGTTGGACGCATGGCACGTCACCTCGTCGTCCCCTGCTTCATTGGCAGGTCCCGCTTCTGCCATGACGATGTTATCATCGCCGTCGACATGCCTGACGCTCCCATCCTGTTGGATGGCAACCCGCGAGGGGGGTGCTGGCTGCCCAACATCCATGCTCCATGCACGAGCCCATCCCTCAGCACTGAACCCCCAAAGGACCATGTCTGGCCCGGAGTCCAGAACCAGCTCCACCAGGCTGCCACAGATGGCCACCGCTTGACCTTGAATCTCCAGGGGATAGACGGCGCTGTTGTGGAAGGGGCCGTCGAAGATGTTGATTTCTCGATAGCTCTCCTCCGGCCTCCAGCTGACCCATTCCGTCAGCTTCTCGCCCCCGTCATCATCCCCGGCTACTGCTGGCCCCCTCCACAGGGACCTGAGAGAGCCTCTCCCAGAAATGTCGTGGAAAACGTCTGGAGGGATGGTGTAAAAGACGACAATCTGCTTGTCGGCCTTGCTGCTCCGCTGCGGGTCTCCCCTGTTGGCGGTAACCTCACCAGGCCTAGCGCAGAGATGGTCCCCACTGCTGACGGAGAATGCTGCTGCAACGCGGACACCATGTCGTGTATCTGCACCAGCAGTGTATAGCACGGGCGATGGAGACGACGCGGCCGCGGGAGGGCGGAACCATACCTTGCGAAGAAGCCTGTTGACGGCTCCAATCGGTGCATCAGGCCCCAGACCGAGGTTTCCCGTTTTGGGATCAGTGAACAGAATATGATAGCCATCGCTCAGAGGCACCGCTCGGTATTGATCTGCACTGCTCGCAGAAACTCGACGCAGCCCACAATTGTTGGTCAGCCGTTGGTCGAGCAGGTCGCGCGGTCTCACGTACGTCCGCTGGGGCGCCCATTCGCCGGATGGATAAGCATCATGAAGCATCTCCCCCGTCGTCACGCCCATTACCGAGACAACTCCGCTGCCACCAGGGCGGCTGAAACGGGCCTCAAAACCTGGAAGCAACGTCCCAGTTGGGCCGAAGGCATTGCCGAGAGCAGCAGCAGAGCTGAGTAGACGTAATTTCTTCCCCGTGTCAACTCCTTTCCTTCTTGGAAGAAAGTAGAGGTAGTCGCTCGGCGATGCCAGCGGGAACATCCTGCTCAGGCTCTGGTTCGTGAGGGCGTCCACCCAGTGCAGTTCAATGCCGGACGAGCACCCAAATGCCACACAGTTCTGCTGGGCACAAATTGCAACCGAGCGAGGGGGATCATCAGCATGGCCAATGTTGCTATAAATTGATCGCGGGCCCTCTTCAATAGGAGGCCCTCGAGTTGCAGGGCTGTCCTGGCAGGCACAGGCAGGGGTTGTAAGTGTTTTCAGGGTGGACATGCTCGGGTCCGAGCCTTCGATGCATGTGTTGGCCGATACCGTCTTAGATGCTTTATTCCTCTCAGTCATAACATCATACACCATTCCTGTCCGGCCTTGCATCAGGACCGCGACGGCATGCCCACCTCCCGATGTGTCCATGCTGCAGGCAATTACTTGACGTGGGCAAGGTACCATGGCCACGGGACGGAGGATGCCCGAGGACATGGTCTCTCTCGGCCGCAACGGTACAGACCATCTAGAACGTGGGCCAGAACAGGCGTGATTCAATTCATAGACGTAGACGTTTCGCCCGTGCGTAACCAAGAGGAACCGCCCGCAGAGGCTGCCGGTAAAGACGAGGGCCCCATGCACAGCTCCAACCGTGGTTCCCGGCACAAGCCCACTGAAATCCGTGTATCCCACCTCTTTCAATGCGCATTTGGACGGGTCGGATAGTTCGCACTCCCTCGAGATCCATTTGCTCATTATTCTCTCCTGATTGAGGTTGAAAAGTCGTGTTATGCTCAGGGGACTCATGATTTGGAGGATGCTGCTCCACCAACCGCCCCTCTTCAGCATCCGGACCAGGAGCTCACGATCAAGACTCGCTAGGAACCAAGACCGACACGTGTGACGAGCCGAGTTGTATTCTTGTGGGTATAGGAGGAGGTATATCTGCTGGATCGTCTCATTGGGCAGCCGCATCGAGGCAGGTCGGCCTGAAATCATCAGTTTCCCATCCCGATCACAGTTGTCCATCACGGCTTACTATCCACGCGCATGGCACCGATACAGTTCCCGCTCATCGCATTCCACACCCCCAAGCACCCACAGGCTCCATAACTGTGAGTTCCACCGCAGTCGAGTCCGCATGCTGCAGTAGTCATGATCCGCAGGGGTACTTCGCCAGCTTGTTTTGACGAAAGTTTGATCTCTTAGGTATTGTCCCCCACCCCTCGTAATAAGAGGGTCAGCGAGGACGTCTCGGGTTTTATCCCCAGGAATGGATGGACACAGCGGATGACATAGGAATATTGAAGCGTAGAGGCTGCGGTGAGGAGGACGTGGGGAGGGAAGGTTTAAGAGAACAAAGGCACCAGTTCAGTTCAAATCGCCAGTCACATTATATTTAGGTTAGGTCGCTCTTGCTATCAAAAATTTATCGTTTTCACGTGGTGTCCAGCCACGCACTTGAAGAAGGCAACGCCGTGGTGGATGCTGTCATTGGAGAAAAGGAATATAAAACATACGGTCTAACAATGTTCACATCAACTCCGTCGTCAATCCGCAATCGGGCGCCGTTAAAATGCATCAAGTTCCGTCATTAGACATTATCACTTCCATCGTCTCTCCATACATTTGCGTATCCAATCCCGAGGCTACTGTCAGCGCCAGAAAGGATGAGTGGATCTTGGTCCTCGCTCGTTTCTGTTAGGTCGTCGGGTACAACCGGAGGTGGGTCTCTGTAGATCCAGGGTTGCTGTAATCTGCCATCCGATTAGTACTTGCTTTTTCTGCGACAATGATGTTACATACGGTGCTACGAGGCTCGGGTTGACAAATGTCAAGCCCTGCTCCCTATCTTCATCAAGAGTGCTGCCTCGTCGCATGACGCCTCGTGATGGCCGCAGGGCTTCTTCGTCAGACACCTCGTCCGAAATAGCCTCTTCTGAGTCCTCCTCCGTCTGGATTGCACGAAGCGCAATGTACTTGGTGAGAGGTTCAAATCGTTGCTTGATGTAGTAGCTGTACCAGATGGTAAAGGGGAGGAGAGGCAGGATTGCAACAGATTGGATAAAGGCCTTCAACAAAGCAATCTGACCAACCATGACCACCTGGAAAACCACAAGGCCAATGATGATTCGCTGGCAAATTATACGCCACGCACCACCTGTGGCGTGTTGGGGCTGGTCCATTGCGTAAAGTACCATATACTTAAATGTAAAATGTCCAAGGGCAAAGTAGATTGTGCCAACTACCAGGATTGCGAACCCGAGCGTGAGGACGCTGTAGATCAAACACAAATTGAACACGAGCAACGCCGTAGGAAGGTAGAACCCATATTGGAAAATGGGAGGCTGCTTCAGTTCGAAAAAGTCGCGCGGCGTCCTCGACATCATGCGACAGAAGGGGTAGAGGAAAACGCTTCCAACCTCTAATATCCTGAACGGCATGAGACCAATACCCTGCAGCATGATGAAAGACGTGTAGAAAATTGAGAGTTGATCCACATCGGCGGCGATGGCCTTGGGTATCTGACTGGTATCCTTGAGGAATCCCGACAAAACACTCCAGAAATCCAATCCGGTTCTTGATACTGCAAAGACGAAAAAGGTGTTGAAGAATGTAAAGAAGAAGTTTTTGGACACGACGGACAATTCAACATCTCCCTGTGAAATCATTCCCTGACAATTTGACAGCCAATCGTACAAATAAGGCACAGCAACGTTGAGCAGAGATACCACCAGGGTAGGGACACCGTTCTGAAAGAGCGAGTGCATGATTGAGTGGTCTTGTAACCACTCGGCAAACTGGGGCACCACTCTCTTGATTGTACAGATACTCATCAGGGATGCAAGAAAGGCTGTGGGGAAAATCCAGAGGAGAGTGAGAAAGGTGATAAAAATGGTCACGGCCCAAGACTTAAGCCGGCGGAGACCGCGGGGGGCATACGTGTTTCTCCAGATAAGGTCTGATGGCGCAGGTGTTGGCTTGGTCAACAGCCTTCCGGGGCGAGGGTCGATCCTTGCTTGGGTAAGCATTTGGCAGGAAGCGACTGAGTCCATGGTAACGATGGCCGTATCAGTCGGAGTGTAAGTCTTCTTGCGGGCCTCTTGAACTCGGGCATCCAACCTTCGAAGCTTCTCCTCGTAGTAATCGATCGCATCGACGTTGCGGAACCGAAGTCCAAGGAAGCCATAGCGAAGCCTTATGTAGGGCCTCGTCCCTTGCTCGCCCCAGTCTGCTTGGTCGACTTCGGGATCCAGGAGGTGCCCATTCTCGCCATAGTCTTCATCCGTGCTTAGTCTCTGGGATTCAGATGAACTTGAGTTGCCCTGTAACACTCCCAAGTTGCTTCTTTTAGACGCTCCTCGATAATTCAGGTGCTGTGCCCAATATCTCTCAAGTTCTCTTAATGTCTTGTCTCTCAGCGCCACCAGATCATCCAGGTGCTTCCAGTCTCGACAAAGGTTGACAGAGTCCACGGTGCCAACATTCAATTTTTCGAGAAGAAGCTTGATCTTACCCTCCGATCGTAGGTCCGAAGGGATCCCCGTCAATCGAAAGGTCCGGTCCGTCACCGTGGACTGAGACCCAAGGTAGTTTTGTCGATACCGGATGATTCGAAATGTTTCCCAGTTGACAAAGTAGATGGTCAAGAGAACAAAGAGGTATGTGAATACAACATACGACCAGAGAAATTTTATTCCCTTGTTTTTGTGCAGCTTTTCGCCAGTTGATGGGTCGGTCTCGTCGTCGTCGTCGGTCACAAGCTGTATCTGGCCAAACTCATTGAACTCGTAGGTCGTAGGTGTGTCGTGGGTGTGGTTTTTTCCATATCCAAAGGAGAATTGGAAATCGCGATAGTGCGAGTTGATGGGAAACAGAACGACGATGGCGAAAAATGCCATAATGGCAAACAGACGGATGGCCATCTTGAAAAACGCCAAGAACTACTATGGTCAGCGCATGTTGACATTGTCGGGGGCCTGCAGGCGGCTGCATGCAGGTCCGTATCTCCAACCCACCACAAATGCATCTAGTCCCGCTGACGCAAGCACCTGCTCCTCAGTCACCCTGTACAGTTGCGGTATCCATCCAAAGGCCGAATCGGAGAGCGTGGGGAGGTTGCTGGTGCGGTCTCGCCGGCGTTTGCGGGCCGCGTACAGGCCAGGCCATCGTGGACGAAGCGCCTGTGTGGTTGTGTCAGCATGCGCTCTGCAGCGGTAAGGTTCCGGGGGATGGGGGGGGCCCAATGCACGCACGCAGAAGGTGAAGAAGGCGATTAGACCAATGATGAGGGACAGTACGAGCTGGACCTGCAGGCTCTTGTCTTTCGAGGGCCGGACGAATTCTTCCCAGTCGCAGACCTCGGTGGCGGTTGGTGTCATGGTAGACGGCAGCGCAGCCCTCGCGACGTAGTCTGGGCGCGTTGCAAGGGGAGGATGTTGATGTATCCAGGCTGGGGGCTGGAGTCTGGATCGGTGAGCTTGATGGAGCTGGAGCTTGGTGGTGTGGCGTGCAGGTGGATTACCTTATCGATGGCTGGCAGCGTGACTCGAGTGACGTATGGTTTGCGCACGGGCCACATCTTCAGCGGGCTTGGGCATCAACCTCTCAGCATCTCAGCATCTCAGCGCCCTGAACTAAGTACCGTGCACAGCATTAATTCTGGCGCGAAGCCCCGCGAAGCCTCGCACTGCATAAAAAAGACTATCCGAATACGGGAAGCAGTTTGTGCCGCCTTTTTGCATTACGTACAAGAAAGCTTTAACTTACTCGCTCGTTGGGTGATATTGAAGCTATAAACCAAGGATTGAAAAAAAAAGAAATTGCCCTCCCTGGAAGCTTGATACTATGGCAACAATCTCGGTTTACATATGTCCTGTTTTCATACTATTCTTCATGCGCTCAATTATGTAATCAAATGAGAGGATGGACAATAAACTATGCCAGTACCTTTTTTTGCTCAGGGCGGCGAGGAAGACGCACATGAATCCAGTTTAGCGCATGTCTTGGACTGTCTTGGGCACAACTTCAGCCGGAGCATATGGCTCCGCACTGTATCCGTATGACTTCATCCTCGATCCCCACTCATACCTTGATCTGTGAGACCTCAATCCAATATTGTTCCATTCGTTCCGTCGCGAATTCCTCAGGGGATAAAATGTTATCCCCCATCGTGTAGCATTCTTTGCCTCGCGAAAATCCTACCTCGTACTGATCTCAGTTTAAGTAACATTTAATTGTACTATCCGAAGATAATCACAGAAAATACCCTACGCAACCACTCACAATCCCCAGATTGGGGGAGATAGCAAATACATCCAATATATCCTAACTTGGCACCTTGCTCCTTAGCCTAAATTAAATAACCCTATTGTTTTGTTTTTTGGAACATGCGAGGTGCGCAATGTAAACACTCTGCCCACTTTCGTCTCGAGCGGCCGACTCACCCAGTTTCATCAGCAACGGCTTCTCCGTTTGTGAAGACAATTTGCAGTGTCTATCATATCATCAAAGCGCCTCCGGGTATTTGGTAGTGGCACACGCTTCAGAATCATGCAGCCACAAAACTGCCCGTCATCCCGCTGCGCGTGCGTTTGTCTAAGAAACTGTTTGAGAATCATCTGTCAGTTCTCGGCTCCCCCAGGCCCCCCACCAGTTGCTCTCCCTATTCGGAAAAGTTGTTTGTGATTCGTCCATTGTCTCACTCCAGCTAACGCGTGGCTCTCCCAGGGCTGAGAAAACGGTCTTGGCTCTCCAAACGTCGGTCTGAGCTAAGCAAGGAGAATTGACAAAACCGGGGCAAAACAAACGAGAACAATTCTATTATGATCGAATTCTACATGCAAGAGCGGGAGAATGCCATCTTTCGTGGCGTCACCATGCAGATAGGCATGTCGCGGGGCATTCCTTTTTTGGGGGCCGCATCCCCTCATGACTGACTTGCTGCGGGGGGGGAAGCAAGCACTTGTCGGCAACAGCGGCAATAGTCTCAGAGTGGTATCACAAAAGACTATAACGCCCACATACTTGGCAGGATCATATGTTACTTTCCTTCTGATTTGACCAAGAAGAAGAGTCATTCATCCAGTTTGGGCGCCTCGAATTCCAAAGGTTGCCCGCCTATTCAACCACAAACATCGCGCTTTGCGTCTAAGTGAGAAAAAGCCAAGCATTTGGCGCCAAAATCACTCACACACGCGCAGTCTCCCAAAAACGGCAGTCGTCTCACCTCAACGTACCTCACGGCAAGCACGAAAAAGGTCTCAGGCGGAATGACGGCAAGGAAGCTTTGTCGTTTCGCTATCTCCGTGGGAGCAGCGGAACTAATAAGATCACCAGATGCTTTTTTCCAGATTCGCCAACCAAGGTTGAGATTCAGCCCTGCCAGTCCAGACCACCTGGTTCTAAGAACCTAATTAGACCGACCCCATCTCTCCCCGGATGCGAACCACCGCGAGACAAGACAAGGCAATCATCGTGTGGCGAAACCAACAGCACAACACACGGCCAATTCCTTCTTCCGTCACCCGCATCTCACGTTATCGAGTCGAGTCACAGGTGTGAACACAAACTCTGAGTACGACGCGTGGCCACCAGCGTGCCCCGGAAGACATGTGCCTCGGAGACTTGAGGAGAGACTTGACTCTGAGATCCTGCCGGCAGGACATGGATGAATAAACTACGCCTGATGTGTCTTGCTCGGCTGCAAGGTCCTCTACATGCACGATACCACACCCTCTCGGCGGGCCCCCGGCGTGACAAGACCCTTGTGCGATCAACCGGGGCCCGTATTTCGTTCTTTTTCACTTTGCCTCTATTTCGACATCATTGGACCTTGCCATTACGAACGAATTGCCACGCAATGATGTGTTCAACGCCTATGATGCGGCCAGCTTCCCTCTTCGTCGCACCGATCCAACAACCCAGAAGCCGGCCGATACAAAAAATGAGCCTGCCCGTTTCAAGCCCAAACGAGCTGACGTTTTATGCTTCTGTTTTAATCTTAACCATTTGCCACCAGCACTTCCCCGCCCAAATGTGACTCGCCCTGCACACAGCGGTGTGCGGATACCTGAGGTCATGGTCATTCCCGTGGGGATATTGCAGGCTCAGACACGCGCTTGTCTCTCAGAAGTGAGGCACCCCCATCCTGTTGGTGCTGGCTCGCCACTTCTTTGCTCGTTGCCAGGTGGCCACCAGAAATGCACAATGGCCGGGGCTCCGGATAAGACAGGGCGGTGCTACCTCGAGACACCAGGGTCCAACTATTTTGGGGGGGCTTGATATGAACGCCGAAGCTATTCTGCACTTTTACTCTCCAAGCCTCTCGCCTATTCCATCGCCCTGAGGTTATCATATCCAATGGTTGCTCAAAGCCCTGTCTTTGGTCATTGTTCCAAACCCTCCCTATTTGGTCCGACCGCCTTTTGCACCATACAGGGGCTGATCATTACACCTCAAACCACCTTGGTGCTTGGGGTGCATTTGCCTCCTGCGTGTGGCCACCTCATTACGCTGTCGTGAGCATGCACATAAGAGGGGGCTCGTTCCCTGTCCTTTTCTTCGACAGACATGGAACATTTCCTCGACTTCTAAGCTCATATCATCATTCTATTAAGCTCACCATGGCAAACTCCAGGACTTCTACCAACCAAGATGCTTTGGCCGGTCAGGCCCTTTCCTTCAATGCCAATGAGTGGGTTGGAGTGCAGCGTCGCTACCAATGGGCTGCTACGGCTTCATCCCAGCCCCTCGACGCTCAGAACTTGGGGCAGTTTGTACAGCAGCTTGGCCCAGACGAACCATGGGACGGCATTGCCATGTTACACACATCACAGAACGCAGAAAATTATTGGCATAATCAGCGGCAGTACCAGACCCAGGTCCAGTACGACGAGTGGACCCATGCCGGACAGCAGCAACAAGACCATGCAGGCCAACCCAACACCAGTACACAGGCAGAGCATGGCAGCCGACGTTCCGAACGGCGACGTGACGCCTCTGGCCATAACGAATCTCGCCGTGACGGAAAGTCCAAGAAGGCTTCAAAAAGCAAGTCTAGCCGCAAATAAGCCCTCTGAGGCCGTTATGGGGGTACGCAATAAACCCCTTCTGTGACACCCTCCATCACCCAGCTGAGCGATAAACAGGTTCTGCAGCAACTAAACCCCATTTTAGCCATGTACACCGAACGCCAGACTGGCAGAGGTCGCATGCGACAATGCACTCGTTGGAATTTGATACCCAGGAATGACATGGGACGAAGGATTGCCCCTGGCCGGGTAGAGGTATCCGGGAGAGCGGGCCCTCCTTGGAGCCGCTGGATCACAAGCGTCCCGTCCTCTATAACGCAATGATTTATATCTTTTTAGAGTTTTGTTCATCCCTTTTTTAGTCTCAGCTCATACTTGCGATCATATCATATCATATCATATCATATAGTTCACACGAATACACTACCCTATACCATTTTAACAAGTATTGTCCAAATAATATAGGAATGCTTATATCACCCCTGACTGAGTCTCACATCGTTTAATTGCACAGGTTTTCTGTAAATTTAGACTATCTAGGAATGATTTGAGGGGATTTATCAACATCAGGGGCTAGCTATCATGCATGCGAGTCCAAAGTGACGGCAATGTGCTGTGTCTTGCGGAACAACCCAAAAGCCTAGTGACAGCATTTTCCCCGCTAAGAGAGCTATGAACGCCACCACATATTGACGCGGAGAAACAATCGGCGGTTGTACAGCAATGCAAGAGCTACTGCCATTTTGTAACCATTGTGGGGTTTGGAAGTCGGAACTTGTTCCAGTGCTTTTGATACGTAGGTTTGTGCTAGGGCGGAGCTGGCGTGATATTTTGCACCGTCTTGGAGAATAAAGCAAGCCCATTAGACACATAAATGTATATGGCTGTGTAGTAGTAAGGCATATATTATGAGACTATTTGCCATGCCTAGGGAGCCATGACGGTGGTTTCTCTCCATTGTCAACACTTCACCTGGACTACCCTACATCTGAACGCATGTTGGTTCTCTCCGGAGCGATCTGCATTCTGCCGTCTCATAAAACACACTGGGAGGCGAGAAACATTCAGCTCACTGCCCTCGTATTCAAGCGATGGCACTGGGCGGTCGGTTGGACTGCATACAGGGACGGAATCAACTTCATTCCCCCCCCCCATCGGAATACCCGGACAAGTCGGTGTGTTTCAGTCTTGTGCGAGGGCATTGGGAAAACTCGCTCACCGTTTCAACGTCTCTCGCTCTCGTGGTGCCATCCCATTATCGTGCTGGTTGTCACCGGCAGCTGGGAGGTCGTTGGAGCCGGGAGACCAATAACCGAAATTCACTTGCAGCGGTGATACCCACGAAAAGCAACGACTCGGGGAAGTTGGCCCCAGGCCTCTCTGTCTCTCTCTCTCTCTCTCGCGTGGTGCAGGGTGGGACGGGATTCGACTTGACCAAAACCAATCATCTGGGTTTCGGAGTCTGATCGACTGCAAGCAGCCGTCTGTAAAGCGCCACAAGATTCGGCCTACCCCTTGTCAATGGAACAACGGGCTTTTCTGGCCGCTGCGAGCAAGAGCCGTAATTGGACCTAGCGAGGGCTGGTGTGGTTACCTGGTGACACAGCGCCCGTTAGCAGTCCAATCGAAGGCATGACTGGGACGGCTGGCTGCAATTGTTGAGAAAGCATAAGCAACTCTCGCGGCGAACGTCAGGCCATTTGGTGACACGGCGCAGACCCATTTAATGGTGTATTTTTGACGTGTTTCAATCGTCACCATTTGTAAATGTCTGGCAAGTGAGAATTTGTGTTACACTAGGCACTATTAGTTTGGGCGGGAAAAAAAAAATGAGACAGGAGCTGGCGTCAGAACGCTGCGCTGCTGTTTGTCTTGCAAAGAATTTAGCGTGAAAAGCACCGGACGGAGAAGTTTATAAGTATAGATACACATGCTCCCTCGATAGTTGCTCAATGTAAGTTGAAGTCTGAACTCAATGAACGACACCGGCAGTGCAGCTGAGGTCTGACACAACGCGTCCAGGAGCCAGCCAGGAATATGGCATTAAGCCACCGGAGCACAATATTAGAAGTAATGAGACGGATTGGACGGCCTGCATGCTGTTGGTTACCCAGCAGGAGCTAGCTTGGACGGACTGCAAAAGAAACGAGACGTGCTGTTGATTCAGCATGGATGAGTGAAGGGCAGAGAATTGACCGCTCGGTGAAACTATGATAGACAATTTTTAGAACTGGACGGAGCGGGAGCGGGACAATAAATTAATATAAATTAATGATCTGCTCCTGATAAAGTGGTTAACCATGGTTGGAGCTCGCGTGCCTCATATTGATGTGGTGTATTGCGTTGACATCTCCGTTGAAACATCATTGCGACCAAAACAAACCTCTGAAACGACTCAACCATGAAAACAATGGAAAAAAGCACATGCAAATCTGCCAAGAAGACACATTTTGGCGGCTCTGCGACCGGTGCCAAAATTATGACTCCTCACTCTGCCTCAAACACAACACAGCGCCCGGACACATCTACATCATCTGGGGCCGAGACGGCCGGACTCCAATCGTGGACCATGACCCGGTTTCTTTCTGACACGGATGACCCATTCAACGGTATCGCAATGAGTGTATCGCGGCAAAGAATAATGGCTTGCTCAGATGGAGGAGGCTCCTTGGCCGTCACGGCCGTCCAGGGCTCGGGCAGTGAGGAAGATTTCGGGCGGGATATTAGCACAGCGAGGCACGAGGACAAAACAGAAACGATTAAGATCCCGGGGGTGACAGATAAGCATAGAAACAAGCCTACGTGTAATGAGTGAAATTATCTGAGAGTTGGATGAAGCGATGTAAATAGAAAACGTGCTCACTGGGCGATGTCGAATCTAAGACTTGGTCGCGATAAGACAAATATCGATAATCCAACACGAAGAAAAACAAATAAATAAACTCTGTTGTTACAGCGGTCTGGAACTTTTTGCGCATGACCCCCTAGCTCTTTTAATGATGATGCTCGAGAACGGAGAGGGATTGTAAATAATGGCATGGTAGTTATTTCGGATATCAAGATTCAACATTCTTTAGAGTGGAATATCAATCATTGTTCGTGCCTACAAGCGCCGCTTGGCACCGAGGTACTGTGCCAAGAACAGCCTCAGCGCCAGAATCGGTTTAAGCACGGTGCCGAGCCTTTTGGGCGAAGAAGTGCCGTATTCTCGACAGGTATGGGCCAAGAGAAGCCAAGACGACGGATGGTGGCTATGTGTGTGTATATCACATGGCGCGAAAACGAGGCCGGACAAGAAAGAAATGATGGCTCCCCGTGCCTCAGTTGGCAATGTCACCTTCCCTACATTCAACATCCACGATGCCGATCGCTCAGGTGTCCCAACTGATCGGGTCTGGCGGCCCCGTCGGCCGATGAGTGCGACGCAAATGTTAGATAGGCCTTGACATTGCTAACCTCATGGACCGGCAGCTAGCGGCTCGCTATCCCATGCTCCCATTGAGGAACAGGGCAGAGCAGCAGGGCTCAATCCTATTTCCAGTGCACGATCGGCGAACAGGCTCTGGATTGGAGCAGCTTCTGTCGTCGTCATTAGATCAATAATTTCCCCACCCTTTGACAGGCCGCCCTAGCAGGAGTGGGCTAACGGCGGGTCGGGTTCATCTTTGAGGGTCGAGCGGGCGGTTAGCCACAGGCCGACGGGGTGTGCCAACAGCGCTGTTTTGTGAATATTTTCTTTTTCCTCCAAGCCCATCCTTCCATCCTTTGTTGAGCATCATGCCAATGAGTGGTGAAGGTGATACATTAGGAGGATTGTGCAGGACCATGCCCCTTGAAGATGCGTGCAAAGGCGACAGGGGAATAATGCATGATGCGTGACCAACCGGATAAAATCTACGGGAAAATGGGACGAAAAGAAGCAAACTGGTGGAGGGATCGCGAGTGGACGCGTGTCTCTGGTAAAGTATGTGCATGTGGTGAATAGATTGGAGTTGCATCATCCATGTCTGGCCGTCGACTTGGTTCTCGACTCGCAGCCAAACGGTTCTCTCGGAGCTGCACTTGTTTTGGGCTGCATCAATGGCAGATGGGCCTAGAAGCCACGAAGAAAAAGTATCGTCTCCAGCGCCGGCCTACCAAGATACCCTGCTGGCCGGCACAGTCGCCCGCTACTGTAGGTACCTGCCGCTCTGCCTTGCTGGCCGCCGCCAAACCTTGAGCGCCCGGAAATTGCAACGGACAAACCGAAGTTCCAGCCAATGAGTAGGTGTGATATAGGCCATGGGTGGGGCCAGATAGGTATGCGGACGTTGCTCACCTCATTCTTCAGAGGTGTATTGCACGCAGCAGTCTGAAGACTTGAGTGACAGTGATCGTCGCGATACGAGGGCCCCAATCTCACCATTTTTAAGCTCGCATTACCCGGCTCTGGCACTAGAGACTGGCGCCTGGAGAGCTTCACGACTTGCGCTGAAATTGAACCAGCCTCGGATTGGTTCCCGGCGGCGTGGCTGGAAAGGCGCCAAATGGCTTTGGTGACGGACGGTCGGGCAAAGCGTCCCATGCCGTCACGATCCACATCCACCGGGGAAGCAGGACGGACAGCGAGCGTCGTCTAGCTAGAGAGACGACATGCATCCTGGCTCGACCAGCGTGACCTGGATTGGACCCTCCCACTGCTCCGATGGGACGTTTTTTGATGGAGCACACACACAAAAGGAAGATTGACGCTGCAAGTTGCTAATAGACTGAATACGGGATTTGCAATCTGATTTGCATCGCATCACTCCAGTTAGGTCCATTCCGTCCGAGATTGGGAGAATTCCCAGTGGGTGGAGGGTCGATACCACATCACAGGTAGAGTTGGGAACAAAATGAGACACGCGTATCCGTATAGGGAGGCGGGCCCCTGACCTGAGCAGCTCCCTAGCCGAGACTCTCCAAGACAAGCCAAAGCCAGGCACGCTGTCACTCATCTCTTGGTGGACGAGGCCGGACGCCGTAAGCAAACAAAGAAACGTGCGACCTAAACAGATTGCCTGTCGAGGCAGTGCGGTGCTCACCCGCTCCGCATCGACCAAAAATGGAGGGATCGATCGACATGATCTTCCGCCAGCCGACAGCGGCAATGATTGCTTTAACGACGCATCTGGTCAGACAGGCGTTGACTGCAACAAAAACGATGCAGTTGGTTGAGCTGGTGCATGAATGACGACTGAAGGAACTAGGTCGAAAGACGCCAGCGCACCCAACCCTAGCCGGAATCAAGGAATCATGTTGAATAGCGGCGGGCTGGCCCCCTGCCCTGCCCTGTCCTGCTCTGTATCCTATGCCCTGCGGGTCGTGTGCCCAGGAGGAACATCTCTCAGCGCTGATGGCCTGGAGCTGGCTTGGAACTGGCTTGGCTTGTGAAGCGTGAAGGGCATGTCTCAGAGGAGTGGCGGGTACATGGGCAGCAGGTATTTTGCTCCTTGCGGTCTCTTCATCCGGAGTTCCCTTTGGCGCCAAGACCGCCAAGGAATGCTTGGGCAACGTTCGGATGCGACTCTGCCGGTACCCCGCCCGAAGGTACTTGGGTCGCCCACAGATACATCCCGACCTGAACCGGATACGCGCCCAACCGTCACTGAGACGGACGGCCCTGGCTGGTGAGACGCATTGTTTTTTGTTATTCTTTTTTGCCTTCTCAGCGGCCTTTCAGCATCCAGCCACACTGCCCATTGCCACCGCTGCTACCCACCATGCAGCTGCCCCTGCCCTTTCGCCCTGTCCATCCAGCGCCGAAAGGCCACCCAGCCCTCTTGCAAGCGCTTTCGCACCATTCACCACTCGCCGCACCGTACCGCGCACGTACGCACGCACGCACGCAGACTGATCTAGCGCTTCGTCCTGGCCTCCAATCCGTCCTTGCTCCTTGCTCCGCTCGCTTTGTGCCCCATGCCATTCCCGGGCAGGTACGTACCTGCCGCCATGCCCATGTATCGGCCCTGCCTGGTGCTGGTTGGTGTCTGGGATGCTGGGGTAGAACCTGTAAATAGCGTCCTGAGACGTCTCTTTCAAGGCCTAGCAGCCAAAATCGATTCGTCCGCCCTCCCCATTCCCTTGTTCCTCCTTGCTCGAATCCAATTCCACACACTTTCCCCACCCCCCTTCATTCTTTCCCGCTTACACATTCATTCTTTCCTCGTGCCTTCCTTTCCCGGGGCAAATAACAAGCGCCACGGCCCCTTCTCTAATGCACTACACCCCCCGGCCGCCTCGTCTACTTTTCGACCTTCTCAACCTCGACTGCGAACTCGACCTCAACCTCGACCTCAACTTCTCAACCTCACCACCACCGACCCGTCCAACCTGCGTCCTTCGCTTGCACCTCCGGCCGTGCTGTTTTTCTGCGCATCCCTCTCCCCAGGCTATCCCGTCGAAAAGCCCCATAATTCCGCCCCGGCCTAAAGTCGCTCGTTCGCTCTCGCTCGCTCCGCCGAAGCTTACGCTTTCCACTACACACATCCGTTCGCTTGCAACGTCTGCTGCATTTTCGCCTGCGTTTCACTTGCCGCCCGCGCTCCGCCAGCCAACAACTGGACAATTCAATACAGGAGACACCAACCACCCCAAAACCTTCGCATCCTTTGATATCCGGATTGGCCGTCGCAGCAACACCAAACCGATTGTCCCAGTGATTCATCAGCAGACACCAAGATCCAAACTTGGGAAGGACTACCCGCTTGTGGAGGGACCCAGTGACGACACCACTGGGCCGTCAGTACCATTATCCGCGCCTTGCGTGACAGCGCACATCAGCTCGAGCCCGCCGCTGTTTTCCCAGCCATCCCGATCCGGGCATAGCACCCAGCAGTGACGAAACCCTTTCGTTCTCGCTTTCGCAAGTACCCTGTCTTTGACCGTCGAGACAAGAATTTCGTGCACGCTTTTGCATCTTTAAACACCACCGACCTGAGATCGTCAAGATGGGTATGTTCCCTCGTCCTGGCTCCAAGCCGCCATCCTCGCCGGAATCAGCCACGTAAACTAACACTCTGTGCTTGCAACCAATAGCTCAACCAAGTACGACGATTGTGCCTTTCACCAACACCCAGGTTCTTCCGACCTGCGCGACTGCCTGTGGTCCTCTCTACGATGCTAACGGTGGATGTGTACCCCCTGCCGTCGATGCGACTCTAGGCACTACTGCCTTCACCTCCTGCTTCTGCGCCAATACAGCCGTCACAGCCTTCTCCAGCCAAGTCACAGGTGTTTGCGACGACGCCTGTGCAACTGACGGCCTGTCTTCCATTGCCAACTGGTTCCGAAGCATCTGCAGCGTCGACAGCAACAATAACGCCAACGCCAATGCCGACAGCAATTCCGATGCTTCTGCCACTGCCACCGCCAAAGCGTCATCTGGTGGCGGCGGTGACTGGTAGGCACCTAGTCCCCCCGTTCAGAAGCGACTCTTGCTAACCGCTCGCAGGCTCTCTAATCACTGGAAATGGGTGATTATGCTTGTCATCCTTGTTGTCGGAATTACTGGTATCTGGATCGGCGCTTGCATCTGGCGCCGCCGTTACATTCGAAAGAGAGATCGCCAAACCTCCCTCGGACAAAAACAATCCGGCTCTGTTTCGCACCCGTCCTGGGGTCCTGGCGTTGGTTCTGGTTCAGAAGCTCCCGACCCAGCTCCCGCTGGCTACGATTCTCAGCGCAACTCCCACGCAGTCCTGACCGCAGGTGCCCCGGCTCCATCAACTGAGAAACCCGCCAAGAAGGATAAGAAGCGATGGATTGTCAAGGAGCGCACATAGCGACGTGCACGGCTTCGATACATACCTCTCGCTTCCGACGATTTTATTCCATTTTGTTTTTCCATCGGAAGCGACAACGAATCTATGACCGAACGAACTCCCTCACCAGGGAAATCTACTTTTTCTGTCAATTGCCACGGCCGCTTTGTTCTACCATTTTTGGGGGTTTGTTTATTTTGATTTTGGAGGATATCCATCACATCGGCATTGGGGAAAAGGACCATACATTTTACTTGCGCATCTACAAACTTGCCACTGAACGAATCTCGGCACCAACTTCATTGCGCCAAGTAAGATGTGAGTCTGGCGGACCGAAGGGTCTGACAGATTCACATCACAAACATGATTTTGGGTTGCCGCCATTCAATCTTCTTGCCACACTGTGCACGTTTGTGGCTTGCGTCCTTTTTTGGACTGAGGAGTTTTTCTTGCATCATATATCCTTTGGTGGCGTTTCTGAGGGCTTGGCGTTTGATGGGAGGACAATAGCGTTATGCTGACGCAACAATTAGAAAGCAATCGGGCGATACATGCATTGGCACAATGGAAAACACATTGCATACTTTTTTTTTTTTTTTTTTTTGTATTTCGCTACGATATAGCCCTGGACATTTTTCTTTTTTAGCTGCTCCCCCTGAATTGGGTTGGTAGGAGCAGAGTATATTCATTTTGATATAGAAAAAAAAACACGAATCAGAAATTTTTTCCTCAACTTCAAGCTAGATCCTCGCCACATGACGTGTCAGTTTAAGCTTTGGTCTTCGGGCGGTGCCGTTGCGCGTAGCTTAACGTTACGGGTGAGTAATAAACTTGAATCAAAAAATCAATTTATCTGGGTTATGTAATTGCAATGCACGGCCAGTATTTGCTTCTCAGGCTATGCGTTATGCCATGATGCCTTCCACCTTTCTGTTTCCCTATTTGCTGGGTTCCGCCTTTTGCTCTTCCATAGCGTCCATGTACAGGTCAATGAGACATCCCGCCGACCAGGCTTGCGTGGGGCTCTGATGGAAAAGAAGTTGTTAGTATCACGCATTGAATTTTTACTTTTCTTTTTTTCCTTTCTGAGTTGCTCGTGTACGGTTTGCGTCAAAACGAAACTCTCATCTGGGACGAGGGGTTGGTGGTGCGGGTGAGATGTTTTATGTTGCGATGGAAAAAAAAGCACAAAACCAAAAATGCAAAGAAAAGACAAAGAAGAAAAGACAGAGAGAAAAAAAGAAGAAGAAGGAGAAGAACGAACGAAACTTACCGAATCTGGACAAAACTCTCCATTCTTTTGCGTCAGCTCCGTCAATCCCGCCCAGGGGCTCTCCTCCATCATCTTCTTGCAGCCGACGAGGCGGCGGGTGACCTGCTGGAAGGCCTCGGTCCTGCCCTCCGGGGTGTCGCGGCGCTTGAGGTCGAACTTGAGGAGGGCGCGCAGGAAGAAGCCCGTGGGCCAGAGCCACTCGGGGCCCTGGTGGTAGTTGCGGCCCTTGCTGGTGGCGAAGTCGTCGCTGTCCTCGCTGTTGCGGTAGTAGGGTCTGTAGTTGAGGTCGGCCGGGTCGAGCGTGGCCATGCCCGTGGGCCCGCGGAGCACTGTGTCGGCGACGCAGAGGGCGTGCATGGCGTGCGCCGGGTCGAACAGGTCCGGGGCGACCGTCATGGCGATGGGGAAGTTGGGGCGGAGCTGGTAGTCCTCGTACTCCTTGCCGGACTTGTACAGGTCCTTGTAGATGCCACGGCGGTTGAGGACCTTGGGGTTGATGTCGTAGCCGGAGTCCTCTTCGGGCGTCAGGGGAACGTAGTAGCACCTCTCGAAGTTGGCCTTGACAAGCCCTGCCCAGTCCGCCAGAGAAATGGAGCTTCCATCTGCCTTTGTCACGCTGGAGTAGGGGTATTCGCCCTTCTTCTGCAGCCCGTCGAGCCAGGCGAGCGCACTGTACAGGAGACCTGTGATTTCAACGGCAGCTCCGTCACGGGGGGTTCCGGGGACGCCCTTGGACCCGGCCTTTTCGCTCTCGCCCATCTTGTCCATCCAGGTGCCGCAGTTGAACTGGTTGCCGCCAAAGATGATGCCGGTGCTCCAGTCAACCTTGATCTCCTGGTTGAAACCTTCGTCCTTCATCTGCGAATCGATCTGCGGGCCGGCATTGGCTTCCCGGTACTTCATGCCCGAAGCATGCCTCTGGAGAGCTTCTTGGATCACATCCTCGATGGTGCTCTCGTTGGAGTAGGCCCGAGGGTCGTCGGTCGGGAACCACGTGTCGTCATAGGGCAAGAAACGACGCCTGACCTTGGTCTTGAGGATGCTTGCGCCATCCGGAGCATACCGTGTGTAGTCCTGGATGAATTGCAGGAAGAACCAGATGGCGTCTCTGGCATTGTATCGTGGCGCAGAGCCGCTGCTGAGAAGGTTCGGAACCATGCCATGCTTCAACACGCTGGCAAAAGCGAGGATATGCTCCTTCGCCTCCTCAAATCGGCCAGTGCCGAGGAAAAGCCCACGGGCTGCGATAAACACATCACGACCCCAGCATCTCGCCCACTCAACAGCAAAGTGAGGCAGACCAGCAGCCAGTGATGGGACCGCTTTATCGGGCCAGAGGGATGCTCCCTTTACATACCCTGTCATCTGGACGCTGATCAAGGAGAGACTGTGCAAGAACCACTGTCCTTCACGGATGTGGGTGTTTGTGAGCTCTAATGATCGGTCCCAGCTGGCCATATAAGCTGTTCGCAAGACAAGACCAAAGTAGCGAGGAAGCAAGAAGTTGGGGATGCCCCTGATGGCATCGAATCGCTCCTTGAGCCAGGTGGCAGGGCCCGCGAGTCGCCAGTTACCGGGGATCTCGCTGATGCGCTGGATTCTGCCCAAGATGTAGTCCAGTGCCCACTGGCCATCTCGGAGGTTCTGGCACAAGGGGTGAGCTAGGTTGTTTTGTTGGATAATGTTCTTGAGCAAGCTCCACCAGCCCTGGAGACCACAGTACACGAGCGTCCCGTGTCCGGGGATGTCGTATACTCCATCCTTGCCATCGCTCGAAGCTCGCTCTTCTGCGTCGCATCGATAGAGCAGGAAGTTGAGGTCAGCCAAGTTGAGCTCGCTCCATGCTGCCTTTGCTCCCGAAGTGACGTAGTTGTCCAATCCGGAAGAGTGCTCTGCTGCAGGGATCCAAGTCTCGAACAGCGCGATACTTCCCGGTGGGAACTTATCGCGGACAGTAATGATTGTATCGTCTCCCTTGACCTCCATTCTGATTCCAGGCAGGTCACTAACTCGGCTTGGCAAGCCGCGCAGGTACTTCTTATCACTCAGCACTGCCTCAGTAGACTCTTTACCCGAATCAACCTCGAGCATCCAGCTTCCGAGGTGGCGGGCCTTGGTACCAGTCAGATGAACGGCACTAAAGGCACCATTGCCATTTCCATATCCGGGGAATGCCGTGTGGGCGATGAGGAAGTAGCCCTTTCGGGATTCGGGGTGCACCCTATGAACGGTGATGTACTGGTCTTCGTGATGGATGTGAGTTTCGTCATATCCATCCTTGCCCATGAGTGTGTGGATCTGGTTGAGTAGCTTCTTGATGCCACCAATTCCGTTTTCACCACTTCCCACCTTGATGGGTTTCGTGCCTGACGATGCCGACGTATAGAGTCTCGTCTCGTTGACCAGATCGACAAGCTTGGGGTAGATCTCGTCATATCCCATGACGCTTCCGGTGGCGCTTGAGCACATGCTGACAAGGGCAGCGTTTGGCAACGTGTCTCGGGCATCACGCTTCTGTGCTGGTGTCTCATTGTCGTGCGTGCAGTCCATGAAGAGTGCGTGTACGGGACTGGGCTTGATTCTGCGGATGATCTCTCTAGAAAAGTCTCCATGTCCATTCACACCATTTTTGCTCGCTTTTGGGCTGCTGCTTGGTGTATGGATATCAGATTTCGAGACCTCGTCAACTTCGAAGCTACCAATTGGACGGCCGCCATGTTTGTGAACAAGACGACTGAGCTCGCCAGTGCTCCATGCCTGCATGGCCTCCCGGATAAGAGAGCTCAACCCCAGCCGCTTCACAAAGACGTAGTCCATCTCCTCTGAACCAGTAAACAGCTCTGCAACAACATACAGATCAGGTCGTACCCGACGCGCCTCATCAAGAATGTGCTCAGCTACGTGGATGGGCGTGGAATGGCAATTGTCAATTCGCAATCCAGCAAAGTATTTCGCCAACATCCGAGCGTACTTTGTCATGTGGTCCCACAGCCAAGGGCTGTCTTCAGGTCCCGAACCATATCGAAGCTTCACACAGTCACCCCATACGATGACTTCTCGGCGGAGATACACCCTCGAGTCTGGTCCAGCATTGTCAACAAGAGCATTTCCTCCCCAAACCCAACCATTGTTGACCAGGGCGAGGTCTTCCTTCTTGTGTTTTGATGTTGCATCGTTCTGCGGCAGCCTTGTAAAGTAAGTCTCAATCAAAGGGTTCTCCTTGTTGATCTCGCCGAGCTTGGGGCCGTGATCGTCAAGGCGGACGTATTTGATCCTGTTGAAAAGCTGCTGGAGAATCTCAGCCATCTCAGTATCGTACTCCTTGTAGTAATCCACATTTAGCACGTCCAACAACTCGGTGATCTTTTCCTTTGCCTTTTCTCTGTTGACGCTCTCGTGTGGACCCAGCAATGCAGTCAGTATACTCGATGCGACCGAGGGGTCGAGTTTACGCCGATGGCGCTCGCCCATGCGATCAGTGCCCTTCAATCCAAATTTGCGAACGAATCGAATTCGCTCCTCCAATGATGCATCCTTTATTGTCTTGAGCTTCTCTTGGAATTCCGAATCCGTCGACTCGTGCGTGGTTCCTTTGTCCCAGGCTTCAATGGCTGCGTCAGCGTCCCGGTCGATATCGAGAGCATAATATTCCCACAGGCGGATTTTGGCAATAACTTCTGATTTGATGGCGTCCATAATGAGGAGCAAATCATCGGCGGATTTCAATTCGGTTGGCAGACCCAGTTCCTTCAGCTTGAAACCCAGCTCCAGAAGCTTAGTGTCAAGCTCGTAAGCGGACTGCAGCCATGGGGCAGTAGTCAGGTTATAACCGGCCTCGGGGTGTTCTTGGAGCCATTGTGAGTTGTGCGCCGTGTGGTTCAGCACAATATCGGACAAGCTCAGCAACGAGTGGTTCTGCTCGAGGCTTTCAACCATTTTTTGGACATCTTTCTCGCCGTCGGGGAAACAGGCTGGGTCCCAGCCAAGCTGGTCATACAAGCTAAAGGGAGAATTAGACTCGCCGCGAACCTGCAATGGGGTAAAGTGGATCATGTTATAGCCCCGGTCGCTGATTCCACGCAAATGACGCTCCCAATCGGTGGGATATTTTCCCATAAACTTGCTGATGACGGAGAATATCGAGAGAGCGGGCAGAGGTAGAGGTCTGTCATCGAGCTTGAGCCTGGGCGCCACATCAATGTAGTAGGTGGGCGTTTTCTTGAGCGTCTCCTTCTCGGTGGAGCTGGGACCCAGCTCCTTTTCGAGGTCGGGCAGCTCGGCGAAGGTGGTGTAGAAGGCATAGGCGCCAGCCTGGTAAATTGGGATAGAGATTTCCAGAGTGCGGTTGAAGTCTGGGGTCAGTCTGCGGGAGTGCGGTCATGTCAGCCCCTCCAGCCGGCACGGGAGCTTGGGAATTGAGGTCGAAGCTGGTCAATTGGGACGGGAAAATGCACAGGGAGCTCGGGGAGGAGGGTAAATGCGTACTTGTACTCGCGGAAGCGGTCGCGACGAAATTCCTCGTCGCGATCGGGGATGTTCACCCAGAGGCTGCCATGGCGGCAGATGGACGAGGTGCCCTCGATGGCGAAGCGCACAGTGACGGGGTCGCTGGTCTTGGGGGCCAGGTAAATGTACTCGCCCTGGACCTGGGGCGAGCCATCGTCATTGAGCGGCAAAAGGTAGACTTCGTTGGAGGTCATGGTGTGCGGGCTCATGATGGGAGAAAGAAGAGCGAGAGCTGCGTGCCCCGCGCGACGACTTTATCTGTAGCGCTCGCCGGGTCGGAGCGTAGCTGTGGAGAATGCGCCCCGACGACGTGCAAAACGGTTTCGGTGAGGGGTGGGGGAGGGGGGGGTCTGAGTCCCGGACAGCTGGGATCGGGAACAAGAGGACCAAGATCAGCAACGATCGACGCCTGTTGTCGCGGGAGCATTCATCGGGAAGAGAAGGGGAAAGAAAGGGAGGAGAAAGCAGAAACAGACGTGGAACGGGGATTGCGACAGGAGATAGCGACAGGAGACTAACAAAGAGTCGGGATACGAGCGCCAGAGGGCGGGGGGAAGTCCAGGCTTGCCAGGAATGGGCTGCTCGACGAAATGAGTTAGGTAGAAGACGAAAAAAAAAAATCGTGCGCCTTTAGCGAGAGGAAGAGAGACGACGGGAGAATAAAAATAGTGGTGCAGTCAAGTAAGCGGCATGATACAGTACACGGCCCTCACAGCACTTGTCTGTATGCGACGTTAGGTCGGCTGGTTGGGGAAGGGTAGCGTCACTATCAAGCCATTGCGACAGCATCCCGAGTCACCCGGTACCCAGGGAGCCAATCCTGCCCAGGCACTGGCGCGGAGGGTAGCAGAGAGGGGAGTCAACAAGCTTACAGCGAAATGGCAGGGTTACTGCAGCATCCAAAAGCACCATGGCATCATCATATCATGGACAAATCATGTTACGTCCGCCATTGACTTTACCCATTGCCTGCCCTGGCCCGGTTTGACTCGAGGCGCCCAACCAGGCAAGCGGAAGCCAACCCCGCGAGAGCTCTATTCTCCGCGCCTAGCTGAAAGCGAACGCAAGCAAACCCATCCAGAGTCGAGACAACGCCTTTGCGTGGCCTTTGTTGGTCTAGCCCCGAACGGCGGCGACAAGTCCGAGTCAAGCCATCGTCCACGTTCCCAGGGGCATGGCTGTCTTGAAGCTCTGGGATGGGATGGAGGACTAGGCAGTACAGGATATCTGGTCCTATCAAAAGAAATAAAATAAAAAATTCCTCTACCCAAGCAAAAAAAAGCTCCCTTTTTGTCTTGGTCATGTCCTCCTCATCAAGCTCGTAATCATCCCCACATGAGCTTTGGGAGCTTTCACATGCTTACAAGGTATTACGTCATGGAACTGGCCGCTGCTATTTGCTCCGGAGTCTCCAAAAAAAAAATCCCCCCCATCCCCCATCATGGGTCGCTTCTGGGGCAATTGACCCCGCTACTGCGGAGCTGCTCGCTCGCAGCTGTAGGGCTTGCAGCTGCTGGAATTTAGCGGATCAACTCAACCGTCATTACTGGGGGCCCCAGATCGGCGGTGGAGATTGATGGACAAGAGATGCCCCATCGACTCGGTTTCGACGGCACAGCTGAGAAACCCCCAGAAGAGAGGCTCTAGTTTTTTTGTTTTTATTTAGGGGTGCTAGTACGTCTGAGCAATGCGACAGACGCCTAGGTTACGAAGAACATTACTCGAGCTGGGAAGCAAGACAACCTAGCCAAGAACGATCAAACGCCCCAAAAAATTCATTTGGTTCATTTAAATATGAAAATAAGATGTCAAAATGCAAGGCTTTTTAAAGATGACATATTCGCCATTCAATATCGTGTTCCAGGTAGCATACCCTGTACCCACTGACCATCCTGCAGCCTGAATTGACAAAGGCCTTACTGAACCTGACAACGATTCCTGGTACAAATAGAGTAAAATAATATAACAACTAGATCTATTTTCATTATAGCGCTTCGTTAGTAGAGGTTTGGGATATTATTCATTTTCTACTCTTGTTGTAGCCATATCCTGGGTCCCAAGATACCACGATTGAGAAGTCATAGTCTATTTCACAGCAAAACCTAATTGCTAGAGCTCTTCACAACGTGATGTAGAGAAAGATGCTGTGAAATGTAATGACCGTTTAAGACTTGCACTTCTTAAACCGGTCCAACTCCCCACCATTCCATCGAATTGTTTGCGTCGGCAAATAGGTCCTCGAAACTGTTAAACGAATCAACGGTGAGGGCCCAGTCCATAAACTCTGTAAGCCCATCACCTTCAGCCGCTCCCTGTTCGCCAGCGTAATCCCACGCCCCGTCATCGTCCAATCCGTTTTGGACGGCGCCCGTCCCCGCGCCGGCCCCTGCAGTAATGCCGTTTCGAAGCCGGCTAATCAGGAGATCCGCCTTCTCCGTCAGGTCCCTCGTCACCTTTGCCGCGCTCGCGGCCACGGCGAAGTTGCTCCCGAACACCTCAAACACTTCGATTGCTTTTTCGATGCTCTTTCGCGCGCTCGACGTGACGGGGTGGATCGGGTAGGCCAGCACGAAACCGATGGTGTTGACCGTCGCATTCCACTGCCAGAGGAAAAACTCCTGCCAGCCGTTCATGAGGTCTGTCTCCTTGAGGACCTGGTGCATAATGTGCGTGTGTGCGATGGCATGGTTCACGCACGCCGCGGCGTGGCGCTCAGAGGTAGGGGTGTAGATCCCGGAGGGTGCAAAGTTGACAAACGGCCGGTACAGGTTTGTCAACATGGTGTGGTATATGAGTTCGAGGCAGATTCGGTTTCTCTGGAGCCACACAGGAGCAGACAATTCGAACATGGCTGGGCACCGATCGACAGTGAATGAGTCGCCGTGGCCTCTCCGCTTCAGCTTTAACCCGTCTGGGACCTGAAGAACCCAGGAATCGAGCACCGACGTCTGCTTGCTTAAAAACTGGGCGCACAGCTCCAGTCCTTTGGGGTCTTTGTAAAGCGAATTATGTCCCCCCCGCCCGAGGACTTCTGAGCATTTGTCGTACAGGAGGTGGTATACATCGACCATGGAGGCAATGAACTTTTGCGTTTGAACGGAATAAGTCAGCCATGTCACTTCCTTATCGTATACCCCCAAGCTGGAGTCGCAAAATGATGCAGATTCGGCATTGTCTGATGGGAACGAGGTGGTGATTTGGAACTTCTGAACAGAGAATGGCCGCCCAAGCTTCATGCAAGTCTTGGCCTCGATGGTATACACGGCCCACCAAAGCCTCTTTCGCAGTTCCCTCTCACTGGGTGCCATTGTTTCTGGAGGCTCGAGATGTAGCCCCAATATTTGTGCGGTGCGCACACATACAGCCAATGTGCTGTGGGCCATGTTCTGAAAGGATGCGCAGCACAAATAAATGACGGTCAGAATGTGGCATTGCAAGGTGTTGAGTGAAGGGCTCTCTAGTTCCGTGGCAAGGAGGTTTTGGGACCGCCTGTAATACCATCTTCCGGCAATACTGGAGTCATCGAGGTGCCCTTTTTGGGCCGTGTTTGCGGCGTTGTCCTGCAGGAGAAACGCCCACCCGAACTGCATGGATAAGGCAAGCACAATGTCCACGAGCGCCGAGGGCTTGCGGTATGGTGTCGAATTCTGCCATAGTGAATTATACAATTCTCTAAACTCCCCTTCATTTATGACGGGTGTGTTGGAATGGTGCGACTCCCAGAACAGGTTGAGAAAATACTCCTCCTGGATCCGCGACATGGACGGTCTGGGTGGCTCGACCCGGCGATCTGTGCATGTTTCCGCGTCGTCGGGGCTCGTGGGGCACACCAGCGTTTTGTTGATTCCCTTTGGCTGCATGGAGCGGTCATGGAAAGATTGCTGAAGCGATTGGCTGAGGAAAGATCCAATCCTCCCCATAAAGTAAAAGGCCGACGAGGGTCCATAATAAGACGTCTGCTCGGAACGTGCCGTCGCTGTGTATATGCCTTCCCATTGAATCCTTGGAGATGAGGGGGCGGATTCATAGCCGGAGTCTTCCCCGCTAGTTGGGGTGCGGGTGTTGCTGCTTGTCGATGGGGTTGACTCTGAGGGGTTCGGAGGAGGAGCCTCCTTGCCAAAAGCGGCCGAGTTTGCATGAAGATGGAGTTCTTCCAACTCAGCTTCAAGTTCTTCTACCCGAAGCCTCAGCCTCTCGATTTCTCTTTGAGAGAGTCAGTTGAGACGTGATTGGGGAACATGGGACGGAAGAGTTTCCTACCTCAGTGCTTGTGGGAGTGTGCGAGCTTCATCATTGTTCTTTCCACGACTGTTACATTCTAGTCCCTTTTGCTTGCATGGCCTGCATGGCCACCCTGTGTCGCATTTTACACGGCGCACTCGGCAATGTTCACAGGCTCTCGATACCTGTTTCCGCGCGGGCTTGCGGGCGGTCGGAGCCCTGGACGACGTATCTGGGACGAAGCTCCGGCGCTCCTCCGGCGTTCCTCGTGCGAGCAGTGGAAGCATGGCAGCAATGCCACAACATTACAAATTGTGGAGGTTTCTGAAAAAGCCCAAGAGTCTCTCCCATGGCGAAACCTCAAGGGCATCGAGGGGAGTCTCTTAGCTTACATGATTGCCCTAGCGGAGATTGCGGAATTATCACCGACTCCGGGAAGGGGACCCATAGAACACCGCGATTCCGGCCACGCTGATTGGTCCAGGCCGACTTGCTCCGCGATTCCAGCTTTACATTTGCACTGGAGTTCTGGAGTTTTGATTCTCATACTCCTTTGGGAAAGGATGTAGGAAAAGTGTAACGAGCAAAAAAACAATGTTGATTGCTTTGAGAAATTATATAAATACTACCATGACTTCTGAAATGGCTTCTTTCAAAAATCGTAACACTATTAACCAGCTTCATCTCAAGTTTTGGAGTTTCAAAGATCATTGGGATCAAAATGTCGAGCGCAAGTTCAGTAACACTTCCTCAAGCCCCCGGCAACGCACAAGCGGATGTCGAGAAACAGGACCATCCCTCTTCCAGCCTTGACGCACGAGAACAGCCGGCCGACCAAAATTTCGAAACCAACAATTCCGATAAACAGATCCAGCCCGAGAGGACCATTACAGGTGTTCGCTGGTTTCTGGTGTGCGTCGCCATTTTCTCGGCCAACTTTCTCTACGGCCTCGATACAACCATTGCGGCAGACATCCAAGCTGCAGTATCAGAAAGCTTCGACAATGTCTCGCAACTTGGCTGGCTGGGAATCGGATTTGGCCTTGGGTCGACCGTTGCCATTCTGCCTCTGGGCAAAGCATATGGCGTTTTTGACACCAAGTGGCTATACATTGGGTGCCTTATCATGTTCTCGGCTGCCAGTGCACTCTGCGGAGCTGCTCCATCTATGAATGCCATGATTGTCGGCAGAGTCTGGGCTGGAGCTGGTGGCGCAGGAATGTATCTTGGGTATGTTTCTAACGAGACTGTGGAATGGGCCGAGAAGAAGCACTCACTCTTCGCTTCACTTTCACTCGACCCCGAAGCTACTTTTGGATCAAATGGCTGACCTCATGTAGAACACTCAACCTAGTTACAACTACAACAACTCCCCGCGAGGCAGCCTTTTACATCGCCTTTGAAGGGTTCGTGTACGGTGGTGGCTGCATCCTCGGACCCGTTATCGGAGGCCTATTTTCCGACAGCGCAGCAACTTGGAGATGGGCCTTTTACCTCAACCTCATCATCTTTGCCATTACGAGCCCGATCTACCTCTTTGCTCTTCCATCGCTCCCCCGCCAGCCCAATACCACGTTTGCTGAGAGGGTAAAGAAGCTCGACTGGATGGGCATCATGCTCACAGCTGCCATGTACGCCTGCTTCGTTGTTGCCTTCACTTTTGGAGGTCCGGAGTGGGCTTGGAACGACGCCAGGTTCATCGTTCTGGTTGTGCTGTTCGTCCTCTTCCTCGCTGCGTTTGCCATCACTCAACACTTTGTAGTTTTTACCAACAAAGTCGATCGGCTTTTCCCCTGCGAGTTCTTGGGAAACCTGCAACTCGTTTTGTTGTACATCACCATGGCATGCGGTGGCGCTGGGCTCTTTGTCGCGGTCTACTACGTCCCGCTCTACTTCCTTTTCGTTCACGGCGACTCGGGCACCGAGGCGGCAGTTCGACTGTTGCCATTTATTTGCTTCTACGTCACTGCCATTCTCGGGTGTGGATATGCCATGCCTCGAGTCGGATATCCCATGATATGGTACCTTGTTTCTGGAATTCTCTTGACAGCTGGCGGTGCTGCCATGTACACCATAGACTCCAACAGCCCTGCGAGCTACACATATGGATTCTCTGCGCTTCTTGGATTTGGCCTTACTGTTAGCCAGGCTGGGTACTCGGTCGCTGGCTCTCTCGTCAAGCCCGACCGCATGGCAGAGGTAATTCAGTTCCTGAACATCTCACAGGGACAGAGTCAAATGCTGGGACTTGTCATCGCTAGCGCCATCTTCCAGACCAAGGCGTTTGATGGGATCAAGGCTGTTCTGGAAGGCCAGGGGTTCTCGACTGAAGAGATACGCGCCGCGATTGCTGGCTCCCAGAGCAAGGTCCTGGAGAGCGTCAGCCCTGAACTGAGGAGTCGATGTATCGGTGTTTTGGTGAACACCATCCAAGACATCTGGATCATGGTTATCGTCGCTGGCGCCTTGTTGACAGTTTGTGCCTGCTTCATGTCTCGAAAGAGGTTCTGAACACCCGAGGAGACACTTTGAAACAAAAGGAATATGAGGACTTGATAGAATTTTAGAAACCCGAGGAGAAATACGGATAGACACGCTGGATTTGCTTATTTTTCAATCGAAAGCACTCGTTAGGTTATGGGATTATTAATTATGGTTCGTTTATCGAAGCTCATGTGCCTAGGCCTCATGTCTTTCATCAATGTATTTTTTTTTTATTTTTGTTCAACTTGTTACTTTTTATACTGCCTTGATTTGGGGATCAAAAGTGGAAAACCTAGACAGGCTGTGTGCTGACACTTGAGGCTGAAACCCTTTTTTGTATATGATCAAACAGAGCCAAGTCGATTTTAATACAATCGCTATCCATCCTGATATCGCGTGCCTTTGAGCCATCCCCAACGCCGCTCCGACATAGATGATACAATTCCCAACAATTGTTTCCCCGCTGTATTTTTTTTGGTCTTTTACCCCTGTTTATATGTGTTTGCTTACGAATCCTGCATAAGGTTGGGGATATCATCCACCCTCTTCCTGCCGTGCAGAATGTCGTTGACAGCAGTGAAGAGAGGGTACTCTGACTCAAGGCCCCGAGCCTTCAAGAAACTGTTGACCTCCTCTGCTGTCGTGGTACCCTGAATTTTCTGGCCGTTAAGATCCTGCTTCTCAACCTCCTGGACGCTGATACCCTTCTCGACGGACTTCTTGGCACATCGGAAGTTTCGACCACCGGAGCAAGAGGTGATAAGATCGGCGACACCAGCAGAGGACTCGGTAAAGGTTGCAGTGTGCACAGTCTCGCCAAAGAACTCCTTTCCAAACTTGACCATCTCCATGAGACCAATGCGCATAATGGCGGCCTTGGCATTGTCACCCCAACCACGGCCATCGACGAAACCAGCGGCGAGGGCGACAACGTTCTTCAACGCACCGCTTAGGGACACACCAGCGACATCTGAGACCATCTGGACGTGGAAGTAAGGTCGGTGGAAAAGAGTTCGGAAGCATTCTTGATCCAGAGGAGGGTACTCAGCGGGCATGGCAGTAAGCTGAGTCGACGAGGTTCGGCCGCGGGCGTCCTTGTGGCGAATCTCGGGGATCTCGACACCGTTGGTGGTCGGGCTTCCGGACCGAGGTGAGGGCGCTCTGCTGTTGTCCATAGCGGGCGGGTCGTATGCGATGGTCGTCTCGGACCATTTTTCCTCTGCAATTTCACGAGCCAAGTTGGCTCCACTCAGAGCACCGCAGTAGATGCCAAGGCCATCGCCAATCCACTCGCTGAACAAGCTCACTTCGGCGTCGGTGACGTTGACACCCTTGATGCAGCTGATTCCGCGGGCATAGGGAAGGATATGACCATTGATTTGCTTGCAAACATTGGCAATGAACTGGTGGGGCAGGTTGAAGATGAGAATGGTGGAGTCCTTGACTGCATCGCGAATGTCGGGATTGGCGACGATGTTTGGAGGCAGAGCAATGCCTGGCAGATACTTGACGTTTTCGTGGTGCTTGTTGATGACCTCGGTGAGCTTCTGGGGCTTGTCGCCAATGGCTTCGTCGTAGTACTTGGAGTCCTTTCCGAGTGTCACTTCCTCCTCAAAGACCCACATCTGAATGGTCTCCTCGAAGAGCTTTGTGTTGGTACGGGTGTTTTCGGCCAGGATCTTGGCAATGGTTGAGCCCCTACGAGTCGGGCGAGATCAGCAAAGCTGCGCACATGCAGCAAAGAACGACCCAATTCTTACCAATTGCCGGATCCCACAATGGTCACCTTGTGCTTCTTGGTTGGCTCGCCGAGGGCGGCGGCTGTGTGGTTGTTGGTAGTCATGGTGCGGATCGTCGCGGGGTGGTAGCGCACACAAATTGACCGTCTGGAGCTTGTGAGGAAGGAAGAGGATCGAGAGACGAGAGACCTGAACATACGGGAATCTCGCCGAATATAGCAAGGATGAATGATGCGGACAATCGCACAGGAGCTAGGGACCAAAGCAAAAAAAAAGTAGGTGGGCGGAGGGGTATTTTTTAGAAATAGATATCGCTTCCCTCCGGCCAGAGAGCTTTCAGTTGTTGAACTCACAAGCAGCCACAATGACGCATGGCGAAAGTGGCGGTTCTCACCGCTTTCCGCAAGCGGCCAAGCGCCCCAGCAAATCCCGGACCTGTCATCGGTAGTAGCGGTCTCCGACCGGCCGAGGATCAATCACATGTAATGGACAAGGGTGCAAGGGTTCACCTGGAACATGTCAATTCGTCAACGACGACGATTCTCACGTTGTCGAATCCTGGTCTTTCGCATGTGAAGGCCCAAGGTTCGAGGCACAAATGAGCCTCATTGCCACGAGGAAAAAGGACCCTGGTTTCGGCTGCGAAGGATACCGCCACAGTTCCTGGACCGGCCCCTGGATCTACGTCTGACTAGGGTCGCATACCATTGGAAACGCGAAAACCCGTGTTGTATCGGGACAGTTGCATTGCATTGTTACATTCTCTCCAAAAGCACTCGGCGCACGCTAATACCCAACAAGACGTTTCTGTAAGACACTGCATCCCAACATCGAACGATTTAGTGTCCATGTTCCCTCGGTCCGTCCCTCGTCAATCAGATTCACTCAGCAACGTCACCTTTTCCTCGTCAACAGGCTCGGCTTGATATCGCAAGACTGATGCCCGTCGCTTGTGACTCTTCTTCTTGGCCCCTCCATCCTCGGTCCGTTCACCATCGCCGAATACTGGCTTGAATACGCAATCATATATCGTCCAGACTACGTTAAACGTCACCGACATGCCGACAATCATCCACTGAGGCATCTTGCCGTCTTTTCCAGTGACAAGTTTTGGCAGAAGGATAACGAAGAAGAGTACGAAAAGCCCAAGCAGGGAAAAAAGGAAACCTCCAATGGTTTGCCTCCAGGTTGTGATCGTGTATGGTTGCAGGGACTTCAGCCAGCGCTGATAGCCTTCGGGAAGTTCATGTTCGGCGGCGCCATCCTGAATCAGCTTCAGATAGCGGGCGCTTGGCTGAGAGTAGTCTGGATCGCGCTGTGGCGCGAGAATGAAGCGACGCCACCACTTTTTCTCCTCCGGCTCAGTAGGTTCAGGTATGCGCGGCGTAAACAGGGTACGGGCCATGAACGGCTTTGGGAGCTCCGGAAAAGGTGGCTTCTCCGGCACCGAGACGCTGGGCGGGAGGGGAATACACGGCACGACAATTTCCTTGTAACTGGCCCCGCCGCCTTCGGTTGCGATGATGGTTCCATAGTCTTTCTCGGTCACCTCATAGACGACGCCCACCAAGCCCTTATCCCACTTGACCGCCTCGTCGGACGGAGGCGGCTGAAACGGTGGATCGATCGGCGGGATCCTCGGCGGGTTGCTTGGGTCGGGCAGTTTGGGTTTTTCGGGTAACTTTCTGTAGTCGACGTTGGCGAAACACGGCTCGCGGTAAGGGATTCCCGGTAGGTTAAACTTGAGCTCTAGCATGGGAACTGAGACATTCATCTGGGAGAGTGGTCGAATGCCACGCATGCCAAGAAAAGTCTCGGCCGCGAGATTGGAGCCATATGCAAGATAAAGGTAAGTATCGGGTTTCGGGTGATCGCGATCGTGGGCCGGGTCCTCGGTCGCCTGAGCTAGCCGAGCGCGAGATGTCTGGGGGATGGACGAGACGGGTGGATAGGCTTTTGAGGCTGGCCGTTGTGAGGGAGTGTCGATCTCGCGCGGAATCTCTCGTGGTTGACGCTCATCGACAGCGTCACTAGCGCCGCCAGCGCCGCCAGCAGACGATGGCCGCGACATTGTGGTTGGTGACAAGATTTGGGGGTGAATGCCCGTCGTCAAGGGATGTCGATGGGGTTATAAATGGTCAGGGGCTTCTTTGGAAGTGTCAAGGAGAGGCACTGGGACGAGGATTGAGGGGCCAGCGGCGGACCATCGGGATTAGATATACTATCCCGACGTTGGATCAATGGGATTCGGGTCGTCGCTCCAAGGTGATGACCCAGTGGATGGACCATGTTAAGACAGACGGGGTAATTATCTAAGGCAGCGGACATTACGGGCGGAGTTCCACCTTGTTCAGCGTCGGGTTTCGCGAAACTCCGCTCACTAAAACACTCCATGTTCCTCGTCCATGCTGAATAATAGCCTCTCGAGTGCAACCAGGGGATCCTACCCGGGCGCGGGGGGAGACCAAGATGCCCCGGTCGCCCCGCTGCGGCGCGATCCCATGACCGAACTCCGAGACGAGTTCTAGCTTTCAGGACGTGGAATCGCGCATACAACAATCTCTCCCCAATTGTCCATATAGACGAATATGACCGTTCATCATTGGCTGTTGATAGCCTGCTTGAACATGGGTGAGAACTTAACTGGACACAGACGACGGCCCGCCTTCTAAAGGCGGGAAACTGCCCTGACTAGGCGTCGATCGATCTGACAGCCCGGCAGAGGCACTTTCTGGGGTAGAGAATTGGGCCGGCAGTTGGTCAATAATGTCTTATCTTGGACATTCAATGCGTTAAACAAATACAACCCCATGTTGGACCTCCTCAGCTTCCTTACTGGATTCTCCTTTGAACACTGTGCGGCCTGCTGCCAGGCACATTGCAGAAACCTTAACCGTTCAAACGAGCGACGCCCGGCTATTCAATTGACCGCACGACTACCAATAATAACTAGTCGTTATTTTGCTTTGCCGTGCACATCCTTGGCCTCCGGTCGCACATCGGTCATGTGCCGACCGACCTATCTCGTTGGAGCAAGGTGATTGCCGGCTGACAGGTTTGTGTCAGCTGTCTGCTACAACCACGGCACCTTCTCGTTCATGCCTTGGTGCCTTCCCACGGCACTTGCCTGTGATTCGCAAGTGCCTGATTTCCCTGGCCACAAGAAATGCATCCCAAATCCCCTCTCGCCCACACAACCAACACTAGCCTCTGGCGCACCCACTGCCCAATTGAGTCATTGCCCTCTCTTACTCCTCAACTGTTTCCATATCGCGCTGCTGATTGTGGGGGGGCCAATTCATCGGAGCGTCTGCTAGCATTGCTCCATTTCTGCGTGTGCAAGAGCCGCATGGGTGCATATCACCAGCCCTGAACATCGCATAGCTGCCAATATGCCACCAAGGACACGCAGAGGGACTGCGAAAGCTGCAAGGGCGAAAAGACAGCCAACACAATTCGGAGAACTTGATGTAACGCCAACAAGCCGTCATCTCCAGTCCCCGCAGGCACAAGACAGTGACGCACCAAAAGTTTCATCCAGCAAGAACGCTTCTGCGGCCCATATATCTTCGAACTCACAGGCCGAAGAATTTGAAGATGGCCTTGAGGATACGGACCTCATTCAATTGGATTGTTCCCCACAGGTCAAGACAAGGTCGACTCAAAGTAAAGATTTCGCCTGGTCGGAAACGGAATCCCTGACGAAGCGCAGTTCGCCTCTCCGCGCGGGCGGAGGTGCTCGGGACATGTGGAAATTTGATGAAAAAGATTCTCTTGATCCATTTTCTAGCCCCAGATCTGGGATAAACAAGCTTCCCGATACTGTGCCGCTGCCGTCTAACTCTCTGCCTGGGACACAATTGCAGTCCCAATCCATGTTGGAAACACGAGTCGACTTTTCGGAAACTGCCTCAACTATGCGGCGAAGCTCCCCAGTTACTATAAAAAGCACCATGGACGACATATGGCAATTTAATGAGACATCGCCTCAAGCGGATTCTAAAGATACAGCCATTAACAGCGAAAGGGCTGCGGCCGAACCTCTTCATCAAACATCCCAACCAACACACTACCCCATGGATGAATTGTATGATGCTACACCTACAGGATCTCCAAGGTCAAGGCTGCGGAAGCCTAGTTCCCAGCTTATCGAGCACCAAGAAATTAAACCGCGCCAAATACACCATGTTCGGGATCCAACACCACCCCGTACTCGAAAACTGGAGAGGCCAGAAAAAGCAGTGCCTCCAAGGGCACAAAAAAGGTCCATGAAGGACCTCCTTAACGCCGAACTTGAATCGGACAATGATGAGTCTGTCCTACCTACGGGCCAGGGTGGAATCACGAAGGACGACGCTGGATTTTCGAAAGTGGCACCTGACGTGAAACGACATCAAGCCGACAAAGGCCAAGTATTGGAGACTTCTCCAGCTTCCTCGAGTGTCCCAGAAAATACTGGGACCAAGAAGCGGAGGCAGAGGGCAAAGCCTCCAATACAATTCGATGAGGCTACAAACCAAATAAAGGAGATACCTCGAGAAATGAAGAGCAGATTGCCCCCCAAGCTTCCAATGGTGAGCGCAATGAAACATGCGGCCCAGGCATCGAGTTCTCCTATTACAAGCGCCAAAAGGCCAGCGCCAAAAGCGACTACGATAAAGGAGCCGCAAAAGAAAAAGCACAAAGCAGCTCCAAGATCCAAAGGCAAAGACAAAGTTTTGCCCCCACCGGTTAAAACAGACCTTACCACCACTGCAACTCGTATAGGCAAAGGAAAACCCGCGGAACCACCCAGGCAAAAACCAAAAGGCAAGGGTCAACAAAAGCGACCGGTGGATAAAGAGGATAATGCCTTCACTCTGAACACGATTCAAGTCGCCACAAACCCAATTTTGATTTCAAGCGACGACGATAGCGATGACCTATCGGAAATCTTGGAATCACATCCATTGCTTCCGCCAGCCCCATCGCCCGGTCCAGTAGATACGATTAAATCACCTGTGAAGGATGCTCCTGACCTCCCGCCAAAACAGAGCACCACGAACCCACCGCCTTCCAGCCAGAAACAAAATGCGAAACCCATGAGTGATAACTCCACCATACTTCAGCCATTAAGTTCAATTGAAAAGAGGGGAGAGAGTGTAAGACGAGCGAGCATGACACGGTCTACTGAGTCCTCGAAGAGAGTTACTCGCAGTATGGTGAAAAGCGACCAACATGACGCCGGAAACCCCGGGATTCTGACTCCCCGTGACCCTAACAAAGCGATGAAACGCTCACTACGGCAAAAGGCCACCAGGAATACCGGGAAGTTGGACCGGCCAGAGGCGCCTTCATATCATGCAGCCCGAAAGAGTAGCAAAGTATCTCGGAGGTTCAGTGTCAGCGAAGTCGGCAGCCCAGTTCCGGCTGGCCCTGTTCGAGCACTGCGCGCAGAAAAGCTAGGAACTCGGGACGAACAAATGAGTCCTAAGCATTCGAGGGACTAGAAACCCCGAGGAGAGCAGGATGGTCCCTCGGACTGGGCCAGTGCCCCGCAATTCAGAGCATCAACGCCACCACCCGTGTCCGGTCCTGGTCGAGGGACTGCTGGGCTTTTGCGACTGGCTCCGCGACAACCAAGCCAGCCCAAAGTCCCTGATTCTTTTTACCCTAGTTCACTTAATCATAACGAAAGACCCTCCTTCCGCGCGCCACTCCCCCCTCTATTTGCGAAGCTGAATCAGAATGTGCACGACCAGCTCTTACACGACCTCCATGAACGGGACGACATAATTTCACACCAGCGTGGGCGACATAATGGGATGCAGACAGAGAATCATGATATTGGAGATGGTGAGCTCAAAGGACCCTCTGGTGAGGTTGTGCAGATGTTGCATGGGATAGTAGATGTAAGTGTGCATGGATGCAGCCTTGCAGTAGTACGCACTGACGGAGTGTCACTAGACAATTTTGAACCATCTCAAGACAAAAGAAGAGACGATCTTCCGTAGCGCTAAGACGTATGAACAAAACACACTCGGTTGTGTGGAGAAGATAAGGCGCAAATATGAGTGGGAGAAGTGCACCCTGGAAGACGACTGGGCGAGTGATAGGAACGCTTTTGTCATGAGACTGGGAGAGGCCAGAGGCGTTGTCCAAGCCGGCAGCCAAAGCAGAAGACGACTCCTAGAGGGAACGGAGGTGAAAACAGCTAGGCGGCTCGGATTATATCAGCGAGCAATAACTGGCTTACGAGCACTGCATGGCCAATTAATAGATGGCGAGCTGCCGCTAGGTGAGCCGAATTGACTTTCTCATCCACCTAAACCTGGGCACATGCCGTCACAACAATGTATACAGGATGATGTGTGAAATAGGGAGTTAAGGATGGAATGATATGCTGGAGAGTTTACACCATGGTTTCGAGTAAGGCGCGATAGCATCGCACAGCGCTGAGCACAGACTACAAATTGAAGTTGACACATTCTAGACTGATGGTGAGGCGGCATCTCAAGACACGATTGAATCACTGGCTGACAGAGACTGCCGAGCTAGATGGTGGTGGAGGCAGGCTAATTGGGAAATGGGATTGGCGAGCTTGTTCAATCGCGTACCGAGGTGTCTAGGATGGGGATTGGCAAGGTCTCAGAGAGCATATCTGCACTTTGTACGTGTGTAAGGTGGCTAGGTTTGGAGCAGGGCCACAGAAAATTGGGCCGCAGCCGCGGGGGGGTTATCGCATGGACACGCGGATGAGTGGATGGGGGGATTGGCCGAGGATGGGAGATGGGATAGGAGAGGCTGGGCTGGAAGAGGGAATGTTTGAGCTGAGGGAGGGTGGAAATGCGTACCCCTCCCTGTGCCCTGCACCGAGGGCGATGGCAGGCGATGGCAAGCGATGATGATGTCGGCAGGTGACGTCGCTGGGGTGGCGTTGCGAGACCCAGTTCGGCGAGGCACGCGAACAAGAGACAAGAGATGCGTTCCAGACAGGAGGGCCTCGGCGGAGAGGGATGCATTGCAAAAGCTATCATGGGGAATCAGAGGACGATGCGGTCACACACACTGGGAGTAGATGGCACAGCTGCCCTTCTCTAATGGTTTTTAATGTTTTCAGTCTCCATGCTGCTCCTCGCCGGTTTGTTCCTGGCATCCTCATCTCGCTATTTTGCAGCATGCCCATGTCTGCCGGCCCGATGGATCCCATCTGATGCATGACAACACAGCACGGCAGACGACGGCACTGAAAAAGGCTAATTAGCCCTGAATCCTGCTTGTTGCGACCCCCTGGCCCCTACTCGTACACACACATACGTCCAGCAGACGCACTGCACTGCGACGAGGGAGTGCTTGGGCTGTGTGGTACGATGGTGCACTTTGATGGGGCGGGGCGCTGCTCCACGCCTGGGTAAGTGAATGGCTTCGTTTCTTTGTCTGTTTCCGTCCAGGCCCGTGCCAAAAAGAAAGCAATGCACCGACCGGAGTTGGACGAATTTTTGATGCTTTTTTTTTTATCGTTCCATCGCCCCAAGAATCATGAACCCACTCTCACCCCCAAGCCTCACAAGCGTACGTACCGTCTCTTACCTCTTCCGTCCCTCGCGCAGCCTGGGATTCGTCGTGAACGTGGGGACGCTGTGGTGCTGCGGTCCACAAGGTCCAGCGCCCAAAAGTGGGCTGCCTCAGGAAGTCGTTCTGTAGTTACAGAGAGCAGTGTGGGAGCAGGCCTCATTTTGATGAGTAGTGGAGGATGTGGTTGAGGTAGTCGGTCAAGCTTACTTTTTTCTTCCTCTTTGTTTTCTTTTCTTATGCCAACCTCAGCAACGATGGTGGAGGCAGCCAGCAGCGAATTGTGGCTTACACAGGCGAGACGAAAGTGAGGCCGTGACTCCCGGCCGTTGTCACTCGGGGTCGTGCTGATGCATCACCCAGAAAAAAAAAAAGAACCATAGCCTCCCTTGGCCTTGTGCAGCTGAGCCCCAGTGGGTGCAGACGCAAGACGCACCCGGAAAAAGCAGCTAGAGGGCTAGCTCGCCCCGGGGAAAGGACGCTGCAGGAAGCAGCGGGACGGGGGAGAAACAACTAGGCACAGGCGACAGGCGAGTCAGGCTGTTCGTGACTCCAGGTTTCAGTTTCCTGATTATTCGGCCTATTCGTCCTGTAGCCCTTGTCCCTGTCCTGTCCTCTGTCCCTGCTGCCCTGTGCGTGCTGTACGTGCCGTGCTCCTTCGTCTGCCAGGTGCCAGGCGCTGCTGGACGTCCAGGTGCTAGGCGCCTCACCCTCACCTCACGCCGAGTTCACCCCGGCCGCCCCCTCCTTGGCTGTCTTGGTGTTTCGGCTTCACGCCAAGGGTCCTATTGGGCCCTTTCCCTCTGTTCCCGTTTGGCTCTCGGACTCTTCTCGCTTTTTACCTGCTTAGGACGGGCTTCCCCAGCTTCAGGTCCGAAGACTTAATTTACCCTTGGCTCCCTTGGTTCCCTTGGCCGTTTTCCTGGCAGCCCACCTAGAGCGAGGGGGAAAAAAAACGTGAAGAGCAACAGATCAGCCCGCCTAAGGTTTCCCCCCCCCCCGCCGTCATTGTTGCCTACATCTACTAGCACACCACCACACCAACTTGTCTCGATTGCCTCGCCCGTCATCCATCGCTTTGACTCTTCCCTCTCCATCTTACCACCCCACGCCCCGACCTCTGCCCGCCTCCCTTTTTCATCTCGAGGATCCCCCCCTCGTTTTCCTTCGTCTCGTCTCCTTGTCCTGACATCCTCCTTCATCTCTTGTCCTGTCTGTGTCCGCATCCGCCGGTTCACACCTTCACGGGCTCGTGTCCCGCCCCAAAGATCGTCGACCCGCTTTTTCCCTCGCCGACGTTCTAATTTTTTTTCCTTTCGGTCTTGTCTCAGCCGGCGCCTACACGGTCTGTTCCCATTTCGAAGACGACAAACCCGTTCTATCCGCTCCCCTTCCCCCAAGACCACGAGTTCAACCTCCTCGTCTGCCTCGACCTCGACGACCCCAACCGTCAACCCGGAACACTCGGCCGCCCTCGTTCCCTGCAGCACCACCAAGCACAACTCCAGAATGACATTCCGACAGAGAATGGCCCGCCACTTTGGCGATTCGGTACGTGCAAACCTTCTGCCCGGCAGTCGCGTGGGCGTTTCGCGCTCCCATTGGGATGTCGCCCAGCCATTCATGCTGCCAATGACACGTACTGACATCACTGCGCATGCAGCTTGCACCCGAAAAGCCCTACCTTAGCTACTACGACGTGCTCCTCACCGTTGAAGATATCAAGGCTCTCAAGCACGACTGGTTGACCGACAACAACATTGCTTTTTGGGAGGAGTATCTGGAGCGGGAGACGCTACCCAAGTACCCCCAGGCCCGCATCATCCTCCTCCGCCCTAGCATGACGTTTCTCCTCATGAAGGAGCCCGATATGCGACAAGTCCGAGCCGCTCTGCCCGATTTCTCAAAGGTCACCCACATCTTCCTCCCCATCAACGACAACCGTAATGTGAGCGTCGCCGAGGGTGGCAGCCATTGGTCCCTGCTTCTCGTCTCGGTCCTCGATGGAGTCGCTTTCCACTACGACTCTCTCGGCGGCGCCAACTTCGCCGAGGCCAACCTCGCAACAAGGAAGCTCGCCCAGGTGGTGCAGCGACCCCTGCGATTTATCAACCTCGAAGATTGCCCCCAGCAGGAGAACGGCAGCGATTGCGGCGTCTTTGTCTGCCTCCTCATGCGCCACCTCCTCGTCAAGCGCCTTCTCTGCGCCAATGCTCGAGAGAAGGTGTCAATGAGCATGGGAGGAAAGATGGTTGACAGCTTCGGCGGCCGCAAGGAGATGATGTCCATTATCCAGAACCTCCGCAAGGAGGGTGAGCGACGGCGATCGTAAGTATCCCCCAACTCCCCCGGAACTCGTAACCGGCATGTGTCTAACGGTTGAGACAGGCGGAGCGCTAGCCCGTTCACGCACAACAAGACGCCTCCGCGCATCGAATAGAGATCGGAATGCTATGGCTCTTGCGAGGAATTCGAGGTGCTCCTAGCTAAAGAGATGAAGAAGCTCGAAAAGGAGGAGGAGATGGACCAACGACGGGTGAGATTTAAGCGGCGATCATTTGATTACCGAAACCCAGAGGGAACCAAAACCGAGATGCGCACAATGCGTGATTCTCGGCCCCGAGGCTCTGCACAGGCCAAGGCCATGGCAATAGACCTGGATGACTCGCCCCATCCTGCCGAGCCCGTTTACCCATGGGACGACTGGTCAACTCCTAAGATTTCCAAGTACCGACTTCGGCCCCGATCCAAGACTAGCACCTACACTTTAATCAAGATCCGAGGTAAACGAAGGTCGAGATCAAACTTGGCTACTTCTACGGACGCCTGAGAACTCCTGGTACTACCTCCTATATACCAAATTATGACGATCATGACGGATGCGAAACGGTTGATTTTTTCATGTTTCCCTTTTCCTTGCCTCTGCTTTTTTTTTCTTGGTTTTAATATCGGATGCTTTCTTCCGTTGGCGTTGGATGGCAATTGCGTCAAGGTGTCATGAGCGTGCTTTTGTACACAGATATTCACCCACGAGGCACTGGTAGCACCGTGGCTGCGTAAATACCTGTCGGTCAGCAAACTCTCAGAGGGCATTGGCAAGGAGATCATGGTGAGATGCGACATGGCGTTGAACAGGACGAAGGAAAAGGGAGTGGTGCAAGACACGGAACTACGAAACGGACTAAAAGACGAGAGACAAGACAAGAAGACACGCTGCATAAAGATTATTTCATCATTTCTTATTCAATTTGAATCTTTTTCTGATACCTGACTCCGTAAACTCCCAGTCCATCATGTCGTCATGATCTGTAACCCAGACGTGCAGTCAATCATGTTAAAACACTTTGTACACCAGTGGCATATATCAATGGCCAGATTACCCCCACCCCCAGTTATCACATCTCAATTCTTGCCCACAAAAGCCGGGTTTTGTTCCATAGTTGCCGATATGTATCCTCTCAACGCCGCCCATCGATTCGCCGTGGCTGGTGGTGGGGGTGCCGAGGCTGACTGTGCTGGCTTGTCTTGTCGTTCCTCCATCTCGTCGTCGTCCTCATCCTCCTGCCCACGCTGAATCCCCGCAGGAGCCGCCGCCGCGGTCTTGGCCTGAGCCGCGCCGGGGGTGCCCACAAGCTTGGCCATGCTGACACCGAAGCGGTCCATCTCGCCGCGGACGACCTTCTCCTTGCGCTTCAGGGCGCCCTTGCGGGAGCGCAGACTCTTGTGGCGGATCTTGCCCGCGAGCTCGGCCTGGCCCTCGCCCTCGGCCAGCTCGGGGAGGGCGTCGGCGAGGTCGTCGAGGTTGGCCTTGAGCTTGTTGCCTGGGCGGCGACGTTTGACCTTGCTAACGCGCGACGAGGAGATGCGGGAGACGAAGGACGAGTGCTTCATGAGGCGCTTGTCGCGCTTGGACGAGAGGAACTCGTCGGACACGGCGGCCTCCTCGCGGAACGTCTTGGCGGGCAGCAGCGGGTGGATTTGGCCCGTGATGCGCTGGTGCCGCAGCGTGCGGGCGGAGGGCTTCTTGAGGGCGGGCGGTAGCGGAGCCTAGAGAGAGAGAGAGCGCAGGCGTTAGTTGGTTTGTAGCATGTGTATTTCGGAATTGGAGCCTGTGTTACCATTGTTCTTCCTTTGGGGACTTTTGCGCGTCCAGTCACTTAAAATAAAACGAAAGGGGATTGGGCTGTGTGGGAGGACGGAATGTCGAGATGCAGCCTTGCTTTTTTGGGCGGTGGACGGTGCAGAAACCAGAAAAATTCTCGGTCAAGGTCCCTCACCTTGGGTTTCTTCGGTCATGGTGGGGTACACCGAGCAATTGATGGAGGGGCAATGAGGCGTCAACCTTGGCGCGCGCCGTTACCCTTTCCCACCCCACGTTGAAAACTACTTACACCCTTCCCTTCTTTTTTTTTATATTCGCACTCTCCTGCTTACAGACGCAGCACCCGAGTCGCTTATTCCTCTTGAGGCAATGGAGAATATCGACAACCTCCGCAGGGAGATTGCCAGGCGGAAGGCTGAGCTGGCAGAGCTCAGGTCGCAACTGGCCGTCGCAGAGTCGCAGCAGCGGGACGAGGAGGATGCAAAAGCGCAGGCGTGGAAGTGGCCGCTCGCAGAGCACGAGTACGAGCGGTACAGCAGGCAAATGATTGTTCCGAATTTTGGGCTCCAAGGTACTATTATTTATTATTACTCATCATTATTTATGTTCTTTTTCTTTATTTTTTTTCGTTATCCTTGGTCCAGTTCTAATGCGCATCGACAGGCCAGCTGAGGTTGAAGAAGGCCAGGGTCCTGCTCATCGGCGCAGGCGGCCTGGGATGTCCCGCCGCCGCCTACCTCGCGGGATCAGGCGTCGGAACGCTGGGCCTGGTTGACGGCGACGAGGTCGAGGTGTCGAACCTCCATCGCCAGGTTGCGCATTCCACGGGGAGGGTTGGGAGAAGCAAGGTCGAGAGCGCCATCACATATCTCAAGGAGTACGTCGTGTCTCACTCTCACTCAAACCCCCCGATCACAAAAATACCTTGTTTTTTTGGTGTTTTTTTGGCGCTTACACACAATTCGTCAGGCTCAATCCCACAATCAAGTACACCGCTCACACCACGCATCTCACACCGCAGAACGCAGAGGAGATTGTCTCCGGCTACGACCTGGTGCTCGACTGCACCGACCACCCCACCTCGCGCTACCTCATCTCGGACATCTGCGTGCTCCTCTCCAAGCCCCTCGTCTCGGCCTCGGCCTTCCAGTCCTCGGGCCAGCTCATCGTCCTCAACAACCCGCCCGCGCAGGGCCCCTGCTACCGGTGCGTGTTCCCCAAGCCGCCGCCGCCCGAGAGCGTGGTGGGGTGCGGGGAGGGCGGCATCGTCGGCCCGGTCGTCGGCGCCATGGGGGTGCTGCAGGCCCTCGAGGCCATCAAGCTGATCACCCGGGGCGACCTCGAGGGCGGCGAGCTGAGGACGCCCATGATGCTCCTCTTCAGCGGCATGGCGGACACGCCGTTCCGGTCCGTGAGGATGAGGGGCAAGCGGAAGGGGTGCTTCGCCTGCGACCCGGAAACGGCATTCACACTCGACGAGCTACGTAGTTCTATGGACTATGTCCAGTTTTGCGGCGTCAACCAGCCGGTTCAGCTGCTCGGAGACGACGAAAGAATCACGGCTGAGCAATTCAACGACATCTCCCAGAAGAGTGAGGGAGACCATTTGCTGTTGGACGTGAGAGAAAAGGAACATTTTGGCCTGTGCAATATTGCCGGCTCCGTCAACGTCCCCATCAGTAGGTTCATGAGCACGCGGGGCGAGGCCAAACCCGAGGGATTCCCCTCCGATCTTTCACCGTCCACGCCCATCTACATCGTCTGCCGCGTGGGCAACGACTCCCAGATTGCGGCCAAGAAGCTGAAGGACCTAGGGCTGGACAACAACGGAGAGCGTTTCATTGGAGACATCAAGGGGGGCATCAAGGCATGGAAACACGCCGTCGACCCGAGCGTGCCATTCATCTGAGAGGTAGATAATTGAAGAGAGAGGAAACCTGTTATAGCCATTCATTCGGATGAGGGAGTTTTTTGAGATATGATACATCATGCCCGAGGGAAACCCGGGTTGCAACAACAGGGGCGGCTTTTTCCCTGCCCGCTGGCTGCGCCGTTACACAATATTTTTCAGTCAACAAGACATGCTGCCAACGTGGGTTCGTGGCTGCGGCCGTGAAGAGGGGAGAATCCTAATTTACAAAAAGTTGGCAGTCTTCTTCTTGTTGAAGGCCTTCTGGTCTTTTAGCCAGCGGCGGTATCCGGACACACTCTGGATCTTCTCGCCGTAAAAGTCAGGAACTGGATAACATGTGTTAGTCATTTCGCTCTGTTCCTTTTTTTTTCAATGGTGAGGAACCATCAAGGTTTGCGCAATTACTCACCTGGGTTACCGGCGCTAGAGTTGCTGGGATCGACACGGTGCTTCTTAATGCGGGCAAAGAATTCGGCCTCCTTCTTTGTCATCTGCTGCTTCCACTTTCGGTTGGTCAACCAGAAGACCTGGCTGCCGATGCTGGGTCCGGCGAGCCATCCGAGGGCGGCAAAGGACATTGTGGCGAGGCCCAGGGTAACAATGGGGTCGAGGGCAATCTTCTCGGTAACCAGCTCGCCGACACCCGAGGATAGCACGACGGCACCAAATCCACCACCCAACATGCTGCTAGCGAAGGAAAAGACGAGCTGGACACGGCGGCGCTTGAGACGGAGGTTGAAGAAGGTGTTCCAATCGAGAGGGGCGTTGGCGCTCTGGGCGGGCTCGGCCGGCGCGGCGGCCTGACCCGAGTTGGCCCGGGCAAACGTCTTGGGGACGGCGGCCGCGAGGCATTGCTTGGGGAAAGGCACCGTTTTGGCGAGGCGAGTCATGGGGCGGGCGGCGGTCGAGAAGGAAGCTTTCGGCAGGCTGGCGACCAGGCTGGCGCCGGCAGCGTTACGGCCCGTGGCAATGGCTGCGGCCTGGCATGGGTAGCGCACGACGAGGGTCTTGAGAGGCGAGGCCATGGTGAAGACGACGGGTGGGAAATGGGGGCTCTCGGCGGTTGGAAGGGGCGCGGTGATGCGATTATGCGCGCATTGAACAGAGGGTTGAGTGGAGATGGGCCGGACCGTTTGTCGTCGATGGGACGTTGGGGATTCCTCGATGCAGCTTTCCGAAGCTTGGATTGGGAATTTGTGATCTCATGGAGGGCGAGAAAATGTCGGCGCTTGTTAACCGCGGGTAAGCGCGCACTCACCCCGTTGCCGGACAAGGAAAGGCCCGACCCCACTACACTAGTGAATATAGCTATAAAACTTATATTTCTATATAGAAAAAATTGAAATACTTGGATATGCTGTTTTTAGTATTTTATATAACTATACTTTGCTAGTAAATCGAATGTAAAGATACCGAATTTTTCTGTATTTTTTTTAAACCGCATTCTTTAGTTCAGGCGCATGCATTGATTTTAATAGCAGGGCTTTTAAAATCTAAAGGTGGCCTTGCGGCTTAGTCATTTTCAACTTTCGCGCTTTAGGTTTTCCAAGGGAGAGCCAAAGTTCACACCGCGAACAAGTCGGCATTTCGCACGAGCTCTAAAGACAACGAAGCCCTATCCCGCTCCAAGGCAGCCACAGCTCACCATCCCTTTTCTAGTTGGAGACTCGCCTTTTCCCTCCCCCCATCCACCATTTATTCATGAGAGGCCCTCGAGTCGCCGCGCTGGCGCCTGGTCACCGCACCTAACCCATCAGAGCTCCAGCGCGGGAACACTGCGCTGACCATCTCTACGCGATGGCCTCGTCCGTGATGGCCTCGTCCCCGACGCCCAACCCGCTGAAACGCAAGCGAGAGTCATGCCGAAGCACACGAATCGTCATCGAGCTGCCCGCGAAGCCTCGCTTCTACGTCCCCGGATCCGGTCCCCCGCTGCAGCGCATCAGCTTGCTCCCCGCGCAAGACTCGACCGCGTACATCATCGACCGAATCCTCCTGCCCTCCCCCGGCATGGCGGCCGACGGGAAGCCGCTGCCGAAGCGCATGACTTACATAGTGGGCTGGCATGACCTTCCGGCGGCGCGCATGCTGGTACCCGCCATGCAGATCCTCGACTACGTCTCCCCGCATGCCCTCGAGGAGTGGGAATTCCAGATGGAGCTGATCATGGACGAGGAGCGGGCAAGGATAGAGGCGGAGAAGGCGCTGGCGAAGCCGGAGCAGCAGCAGGACAACAAGAAGAAGAAGCGCGGGAGGCCGCCTGTCCACAGCCAGATTGAGACTGCCGCGGTTGCAGAGCCGGACAACGAGGCGTTGAGAACTGGACGACCCAAGAGCGGACTCATGAGCATGACAACGCCGTCCAAGAAGCGGATGCAGGACTATGAAGACATCTCGGAGGCGGATACAAGCCCGTCGCGGCAGCTGGAGCAGGAATCACAGGGCACGTTTACGCGCGACAACACGCACGAGTTGGATCAAGGACCATTGGGGAGCTCCAAGTGCAATTCGGAGGAACCAAGCGAAGGCGTGGCCAGCCAACAACATAGCGACTCAGATACTTCCAAACAATCGAACGCTACACGAAAATCGAAATCGGCCAAGCCAGCGAGTCTCAAGGCCCGCTTGCTCGGCGCCGGAGCGACGAAGACGTCATCATCATCACGGGAGGCAACCCCGAAACTCTTGTCAACACCGGCCGGCGGCGCCATCAGAAAGGAGACCCCAATCCCTCTGCCGACACTCCCCGGGTTCTATAGTACACCAAACGCTTTCGCGCCAACAAATAAAAGAACGTTGTCATTCACACCACTGGGCCGCTCTGTGCCTTTATCCCCCTTGCAGTTTGAAACGCCTCCGCCAGGAGCTGAGACACCATCTGCAACCAATACCCCGAAATCAAGATCGAGATCACAAACAAAAGACTCTATAAAGAAACCGAAAAAGGCGCCTAAGAAAGAAACTGCGCCAAAGGAAACGCGGGTCCCACTCCCTCAACCTGCGGAGAGTGACTTGGAACTGCCCGAGGAGATCGCAGAATCTGTCTGGGACGTGAAGAGCGTAGAGGCCTCGGAGATGTACGAGGTCGAGGGCGTCGGCCCGGTACGCTACTTCAAGGTACTCTGGGAGGGCGACTGGCCACCCGACCAGAACCCGTCGTGGGAGCCCGAGTCGAACCTCTCGCCCGCGCTCGTGCGCAATTTCCTAAAGCAGTCCAAGAAAAAGCCCGCGGCGAAGAAGAAGCCGACGGTCCTGAAGCAGACGACGCTTCCCTGGGCGCCAGCCAAGCAATACAAAAGCGTCAGCGAGGCCTTTGCGGGCGGCGAGGACGAGCTGGACTTGATAGGCGCCGACCTGGGCAGCGGAGCTGCGGACGATGCGCCCAGTGACATGCTCGATGGGCCAGAGGAGTTTCTTGTCGTGGAGGAGCCGCCGGCCAAAAAACATCGGAAACAGGGGGCGCCTGGTTTGAATGGGAATAGAGTATCGTCTGGCTTGGAGTTTGGCATAGTTCCCAGCCTATGACTGCAAAGTTGGGTACTTGCACTTTAGTTTGGAGGCGCGTCAGAAAAAAAAAAGAAAACAATGATGGCAATGTCCGGGCATCAAAATAAATATTACATAGGCAACTAGGTCTTGGAGTCTTTGTCTTTGTTATAACGCAATCTAGGTCCCAGCTGCACAGTGGCCAAGGGCTTGGTTCAAGAGATTCACGAGAATGGAGCATTATATATATACTCAATAGTATAAAAAAAAGTTCGGCTTAAAAGCGCTGGTTATTACGTACTCCATGATGACTTCTGGCTTCTAAACTTCTGTCTCCGCGTGTCCTTGTTTCCATTCCACTCCACCGTTCATCGCCAGAGAGCCACCGTTGTAAACTAGCGCCTTGTTTGTTCTATGCCCAAGCAGCTTCGATCAGTGGCCGACGTCAAGAATGTCGCGCTTGGACGACGCGAGATACTGCTGAACATGGGCCGGCACCTCGGACTTCTTGAGGTCACAGTGGATGCACTCGCAGTGGGTCTGCCCGTTGGCATGTTCACGGCGGTGTTCAGCGATCTTTCTGTACTTGTCCAACTTTCGAGCGTTCATCATGCCGTTGTTCTTATAATAGAGGTCCCAGAAGTCCTCCCAGTGGGCGTCGCTGAGCGTCTTCTGCATCAGGGGCTCGATCTCGTCCTTCTTCGCGATGACCCAGGTGCCGTTTCGAAGGTAGATGCGGATGGTGCTCCCGACGACGACGAACTGGTTGCCCTGGAACTGGCGGATGGCCGAGTGGTTGACGGCCGCGAAGTTGGTGTCCAGCTCGACCGAGCGGGCGAGGGCGTCAGTGGTGAGCGGAACCGGCTTGCGGAGAACCTGCATGTCCGACTCTTTGATGGTGGTCGGCCACAGCATGTTCCACGGTGCCATGTCCCACTCCAGGGCGATGTGGTCGACGGGGATGTGGTCGACCTTGCAAGGCTTGGCGGAGCTCGCGCCAGCTTTGCTCATCAGGTCGGAGCCGCAGAAGGCGCTTTGGATGTGGCGGATCGCGTTGAGGCGGTAGTAGACGACCTTGCCCTCCTCTACGAGGCGGCGCGCGCGGCCGGCGTGGAAGATGGACGTGAACTCGATTGTCAGCGTGCCCTTCCCGTGAGGGGTGGCGGGGGCGACGTAGGAGACGTCGATGATGTTCGCGGTGCCGATGAGTTCAATGAAGAACCAGACACCCTCCTTTGGGAACTGGGAGAACATCAGCCCGCGGCCCGATGCCCACGGCCCGAATTCGAGGCCGCGGAACGGCTTCTCGGCAGAGGATACGGGGTAAGACCGGGTCGAGATTTTGTCGACCCTGGCGCGGTGCTTCTGGCCGTCGTCGTCGACGTACTGGATGGGGACGTCACGGGCGTGGGCCGCATACTTGTCGGCGCTGGATGCCCAGTTGAATTCGAGAATGGCAGATGCTTTCCCGTCTGTGAGCTTGCCCGGGTTGACCATGGTGATGCTGAGGATGCCGCCCCAGCCTTGGACGCCGTTGAGAACTTGGGCGGGCGAGATGCCCACCGGCAGGTTGCTCATTACAAGGCGTCTGGTGTGGACCGCTTCCTGGTCCAGAAGTTCACCAAAGACCTCGTCGAAGGGAGGTTCATTGGCGGGCCAGTGAATGTTGTGGGTATCGTCAAACAACACAGATTCGTGATAGTTGGGCAGGTGTTCATCAGAATAGTCTTCGTGCTCCTAGTCACCGAGACTATCGATGTCGACAAATTCACCAGTTTCGCTTCGAGTACCATAGGCCTCGCTGTCACTGTTATCTTCGAAATCGATGAACTAAAACCATGTCAGGGTATGCTTCACAAGGTGGGTGTATGTGTGTGGGATGAGGGAGTCTGCTTACATCAACTTCATCCAGTTGCTCGTACTGGGTGATGACCTCGACCATCTTCTCATCGCGCTCCCAAGCTTCCTTGAAGACGCGGAAAAGATAGTTTCGGAGGCCAAGGGCGACGGGCTCTGTTCCGTCGTACGACTCATTGGCCAAAACGCGAAGGTGCTCCTAGACGGGGCAAGGTCAGCATGTTCATGTACCAAAGAGAGACGAAGAGGAGGACGCGGACTACCTTTGAGAATCTAATATCAACAAGAGCAATCTTTTGTTTGGTGAACAAGCTCTTGATCTCCTCTCTAAGCTGGATAGCAATGTCGGAGGACGCGTTGTCCTCTGGGTCCTTGATTTTGGCAGCCGCGTCGTTGAACAACGCCTCGATATTGGCTGTGCGGCGGGAGACGACATCCTGAAGGACATCAAAGCGAAGAGAACCCACGAATTCGTCAAGCGTCATCTCGGAAAACTCAACAGAGATTTCCTCATCGACCTGTTCGGCAGCGCGACCAGCTGAGGTCGCCGGTTCAGAACGAAACAAGGGCAATTTGGAAAGCAGGATCATGGTGAAATAGCGCTTCTGAAAGCAAGAATTAGGAGAATTAAAAGATTCCAAGATGAAAAACTGTAGAGAGCCGCTTTGGTGTTGCGTGTAGGGAGTAAAGTGTGAAGGAGGAGAAATCGAGGAGGTGAGGTGAAAGGAGGAGGGTCACGGGCTTATAGCTTAGGCATAAGGCAAACAAACACATCATCAGGGGCTAAGTGGATGAGGAGCTAGAGTCATGACGCCCCCGACGCGTATTCAACCCAAGTGAATGCACAGGCACGTGGAATCCAGGGGAGAGGGGGGCTAGCGAGCAAGTTCAAGACCAAGTCACGGGGCAAACAAGGCAGCGGTTCCTCAGCATTCAGTGCAGTGAATCCTTTTTCCCTTTCTTCTGACATGAAGCTATAGAACACCTTGGGCAAGAATTCGATACCGGAAAGGCACTGTTGGAGGTAATGACATCCACCAGTGGGCAGTCAGTCTCTAGTCACCCACAAAGCAACTTTGTGTGTGGGGTGCATTTCATTGGGTATCCAAGTACGATAATGGTGATCTCATCCTAGTCTTGAATATTTGAAGAAATTTCCCCCGTCGGTATGGCTTCCAAGGCGCCATGTGTAGAGCAGAGAATCAGGAGCCGACACGAGTGAACAGGTGACTCCACCCCCCCTAAGCGAAAATTCTGCTTAAACAGCCGCCAAAACCAAACTTAAATACTCTTCAGGCAATAAATATAGTTCCCTCCGTCAAATATCATGGATGGCGCCATTGCCATGGCGAGTTGGTCTTGAGCAAGGACTCGACCGCGGTAGGACGAAGCAAGAGTGGCACGGCGAGGATTAGAGGGCCAGCTTGGTCGGTTCAGGAGGATACCACGTATTCGGGTATCTAAGTAGGGGGATAAAGCAGGAAGAAGGGACAAAGATCATCTCTTTGTCTTGCGCCCCTTCATAATCAGCTAGTTGATCCCCATGTAGTCTGGCGTATTTGAGGAGCTGCACTATATGCGCATGGCAGAAGATGGTTTCTGCCATAAAATAATAGTCAATATTCTGGGTCAGTGTACAAAGTGGTGGCTTTTGCCTGTTTTCATCTCTTCGACTCCGATTTGTACGGCGTAGCAGCCTGCATCTACGCTTTGAGGCTAGACACACACTTTGGATCATTCAAAAGCTATTTTGGCTACGGGTATGTGTTCATTGTTCATTCTGAACATTAAATGGCGTATGACAGAAGATAAGGAGCGAAATTTTAATCAGTATGTTTGTCTGCCTGGAAGAGTGTTTTGAACCTTTTGGTGCTGATACACTTGGACCAGAGAATAGGTAAAGCTTAGCCATAGCACGAACCAGTTCTACGCCCAACAACTCAATGCAAGGTTGATATAATTTATTTGACTTAATTATTTATCTCATAGGATTAGGAGAGAAATTAGTGCCCGTGCCATGTATCCTGTTAATACGTTGTTTGCCAGCGGCTTTGAAAGTGAGGCGGCTGTAGGGTAAACACAGCACATGTCGCGGGGGACGGCTCCATCCCCCGCTAAGTTGCAGCCCCATGTCTTAAACTATTCCCCGGTGAGTCAGGCGGCGGCGGGCGAGGGACGTCCCCCCACTTGGACCCCTCCATGATGCATGCAAGCAGCCCATGCACTGGGCCCAAGCTCCAACAAGAGATTTCGTTGTCGACAGAGTGCTACGACAAAAGGGTGTGGTGGATGCAAATGGTCCTGCATTGGAGCCAATTGGTGTCCGTCCTGGTTATTTTCGTAGTAGTAAAAACCGTCACATCAAGCGTCACAGTAAGCGTCCCATTCTAGGCAGATTTGCTTCGCCGCGCCGGGGGTGGGCAGGCAGCCGTCAGCCGCACACTACTTGTTGTCATGGTGCAGTTCTGCTGGGCTACCAACACTCGCTTCATCTCCGCTAACACGGTCTATTGGCCGCTGACACGGCCGTGGCTTGGTTGGGCATGATGGAACCCCTCAGTCCTTTTTGACGGAAATCTACCTTTTTTTCTTCGCCAACCTTCCTTCCCCATTGACTCATCGGCAACAACGTTTACTCCATACCACGTCACTGACAAGCGGCTCGCTTGGTTGGCTGGAAGGCTATATAGCGCCTGTTCTCCCGCGTCCTTCCTTTGAACACCCAGACAAAGAAGACATCACACTTCTTACTCATAACCAGACCAGAAACGCCGCCATGGACTCGACCACCGACTCCCAGCAGCCCTGGTTCCTCCAGTCGTCCTACCCGGTTCTCTTCCCGGCCCACGATGCCCTGAAGAAGCCCCAGGCCGACTTCGAGGCCTTCATCCGCGAGGACCTCGGCCGTCGCCACGACCAGGCATCTGTCGCAGCTCCTTCAGCTGACGATGACAAGGTCATGGCCGAGACGGAGGCTACAGAGTCGGAGACCTTCACACTCGTCACCGACTCCACATCTGCTGAAATAAGGCAGGGGCTCGATGAGATGAAGGTTGACGACCAAAAAGAGGAAGAGAAAACAAAGGCGGACGACCAGAAGGCGGACGAGAAACCATCTCATCCCTTCATGGATGGCCTGCTGAAGCATGGAAAGGAGGAGGAAACTACCCGGAACCTCGAGGGCATGATGCACACGGAAAATGGTGACCTCGCCTACCGATCCACCAACAGCGCCCTCGTGGATCTCTTTTCGGAGCTCGAGGATGTCATCACTGGTCCGCGCCTGTCTGAGCTGCTTCAAGCCTCTTGGGCCACCGACCCTCTCTCCACCCTGAAGATCATTTTCAATGCCCGGTCCATCCACCTGGGAAAGAGCTCAAGGAATACCTTTTACCGCTGTGCGGGCTGGCTGGCCCAGAACCACCCCTTGACTCTGGTTGCCAACCTTCGATGGCTGAGCCGACCCATCATTGACAAGAAGGTAAAGAAGGAGGGTGAAGAGGACATTGTCATTGTAGATGCAAAGGAGGAGGACGACCCGTCCAAATTTGACGTCCAGCACGGTGTATCTCACGGATATTGGAAGGATCTTCTCAATATCCTCGCTCTGGCGGCAAACGACAAACTCGACGTTCTGTCGAACCCTCGTGACGTTTTCAACACTGAAAACCCTGGCATCATCCGAGGCAAGAGCGTAAAGCGAAACACCCGCGGCAGAGGCCGAGGCGGACGGGCGGGAGGTGCAACCCGGGGACGTGGCGGACCTCGCTTTAAAACGAGAATGCTGGTCGTCGATGAAAAGGAGGCAAAGGAGGATGAGGCACCGCCGGCAAAGAAGCAGCGGGTTGATCCCAAGGAGGCTCGGCACCAGGTTCGAGATGGGCGGCACGAGAGGGCCGTGAATGCCTTCGACACCAACCCAGTGTATCGAGCCCTCCACCTTACCATTGCACGTCTCTTTGTAGAGCAGCTAGAGAGCGACCTGGGAGCTCTCCGAGGGGCTGACCCCAAGGCAAAGCGAGCCATTTCTCTGTGTGGCAAGTGGGCTCCTACACACGACCACTTCCATGACAAGCACACCTTCATTGTCAGCTCGATCGCAGAGATTCTATTCCCCAGAGAATCGTTGGATAAGCTGTCGCCCACCGCAGATCGAGAGACGTATCTCCGATTTGCCCGTGAGGAGTACCGCAAGGATACTTCGGCTCTGCGCAAGCATCTTGATATCGTCGAGCGAAACCTCACGGCCAAGACCTTCGAGAACATCAAGTATGATCGCGTTCCATCCCTTGCAATGAACAATTACTCAAAGCTTTTCATTCAAAACGACATGGACCGGTTTGAAAAGTACATTGACAAGGTTGCGGAGGGCAAGGCGAAGATCTCTGGCGCTACACTTCTGCCATCGACACTCATCCACCTCGTCACCAGTGCAGATGCGACAGCCAGCAGCTTGGAATACAGAAAGCAGAACATGACACCTGCAGAGCTTGTACAAGCCAAGATCAGCGCAATCGAGTCCAAGGTGGTTGACGGCCAGTGGAACACTCTGGTGCAGCGCATCAAGGATTCCGGCAATCTGGAAAACTGCATCGCCGTCTGCGACGTCTCAGGCAGTATGACGTACCCTCAGTTCCCAGACAAGACAACCCCGATGGAATCTGCAATTGGTCTGTCTCTCCTCATCGCCGAGGTCACCAAGCCTCCGTTTGGCGGATCTTTCATCACCTTCAGTGCCGAACCGGAGGTGGTCCAGGTGGACTTGACCAAGTCTCTGGCTGAGAAGTACAGGGATATGGTGTCTGCAGACTGGGGCATGAACACCAACTTTGTGGCCGTGTTCGAACGCCTCATCCTTCCCATGGCGATCCAGAACAACCTCAAGAAGGAGGACATGGTCAAGCGTATCTTCGTCTTCAGTGACATGCAGTTTGACTCTGCGGGCTGTGGTGCCGGCTGGAGCACGTCTTACGAGAGGGTCAAGAGCAGGTTTGAGGATGCGGGCTATGACATGCCAGAGCTCGTGTTTTGGAATCTGGCCGGAGGCGGTGGATCTGGCGACCCTACTGCGCCCAAGCCTGTCACCTCGGAAGAGGATGGAACATGCCTCGTCAGCGGCTACTCGCAGGGAATGCTCAAGGTCTTTTTGGACAATGGATCATTTGAGGAGGAGGAAGAGGAGGCAGAGGAAGAGGAGGAAGAAGAGGTTGTGATTACGAAGGAGGGCGAGGAGGTCAAGGTGGAGGAGAAGCCCAAGAAGAAGAAGGCCAAGATGGATCCCTTCACGGTGGTCAAGAAGGCGATCAGCCACAAGGCATACGATATGCTCAAGGTGGTGGACTGAGGATTGGACTGAGAAACGAATAATGATACCCAAGTAACAAACGTGTAATAGAAGAATTATCATGAACGAAGCAAAATTTCCCACCCGTGATTCAGATTCAGCCTCGCGCATGTCAAACAGGTTTGCGCGTAATAAGAATCGGCATCCGCCAACTTGAACGCCGATATCTTTGGCGCATAGACGCAATCTATTTCTGTTTCTGGGACATTCATCTATCAGATATCATTTCTGGACCGTCCGCCCTGCAATGTGGAATCCGCATGCTAAAGCCGACGCCTAATCATTGATTTTTTCCCGCCCCATATCCACCTGGCGTTTGCCCCCCCGTCGCCCCGTGGGGGAAAAGAGACAACAGCCCGCCCAAAACCCAGTCGTCGTCGCTTGCTTGCATGTCTCCGATTAACCTTTTGGTCTTGTCTCAGAGCTATATCCTGCGTCTCTTCTTCTTCTTCTTCTTCCTGGCCCCCCCTGCTATCCCTCCCCCCCTCCCCCACGTGGCAACGGCATTTGCTGCCAGGGCGATACCTCGGGCAAATTGTGGCCTGAAGGATTCCTGTCACCCAGAGCAAGAAAATACGATGTGGAGGGGGAGTGTGTCTTGGACGAGGATGTCTATGTTGACCCCTCGTCTCCCCTCCCACCCCCATCCCTTGGCGAGACAGACGTTTTTGGGTGTATGTGTGTGGATGAGTGTTTGAGACACTAATAGATAGCCGCGGTGGCGGGTGGCTCGCTGAAACGGGGGGCGGGTATGACGTTTCAATATAGTGGGTAGGAGCTGGCCTATATCGGGAAGAACGTTCTTTTGCATGTCTGCGTGTGTGAAGTTGTAAGTGAGGAGGCTGGGGGTCTTGAGGGGGGGGGGGGGGAGTCTTCTGGGAAGATCTGGTTCCACGATGTTGGGTTCAGGTCCGATTGAATGCTCATCACCCTGCGTCTTCGATGCGGACGTTTTCTGTTTCATGGATCGATCGGCAGGTTTCTTTAAGGAATCATCATATGATGCGAGATCAATCCCTTGACTGAGCCCTGGCAAGGCTTTCTGTCAAGCATTGGGATAGGAATTGAATTCTAGAGTTTAGTGAGGAGGTTTATGCCCTCAGCTGATGTCAGTCTCCATATGTTACGAGATTTTCCGGCCTTCATGCAGACGATATGAGTTGACCCAGTCAATTTCTTTGGTCGATATGAGAACATTGGCTTTTTTTCGTGTTCCTACTTCTTCACAAATCGAGCTAGTTCGACGGTAATACTATCATAATACCGCCGAGACCTGATCTACTATCGCTTGCCAAATGTCGACATCATTCCTTCGTCTGTATCCATGTATCGGTGGGTGGGTGGTGTGGAGTGCTGAACCTCTTTTTTTTTCGTTTCCGCTTCACACGGCTCTAATCCGAGCACGGGGATTTTGTTGAGTCAACGACGTAGTCCAGATTGCCGGGTTAAGAAGCTGAGCAAATGAGACCTGTTCGGGTTACACGAGAGCCAAGAGCTCCAGCTTGAGGAACGTGGCAGGAACGTTAAGGTGGAGCAATACGGCAATGGTTGGCGGACGTCAGGATGCGCACGCCGGAAGCTTCCGACTCAGATTTTCAGTGCTCAAAAGGTGGTGATCATGGGATCGTGAAGAGAATTTCGTTTTCATTCCGCCAGTGGCCAAAAGCAGACCGACGTTTACTCTGGCCGCGAGAAGCAATGTCGCGGTAATCTTGGGAATAGGGGTAACGACTATTGGGGGTGGGGGACACCAGGACACCAAGTCCAATAAACAACCAGTGCTGCCTAGGCACTCAGAAACAGAAACAAGCAGCAACATCAGTGGGGGTAGGGGGTCGGAGATTCGAAATTTTCACATGCCAAGCACCATATCGTCCACCATCTTCAGAAACCGTTCCCGGTAGTCCCCCGGATCTGCGGTGATAGTCATGGGCCCCTGGTGGGCCACCTTGTTAAACGCCTTCACAATGCCCGTCATTGTCCGCGCCCGCAGCGTGTGCTTGGCCCAGAAGAAGTCGAGCACCACCACCCTGTATGTCCATCGGCCGTCCACGTCGTCGACGCCGCTGCGCCAGGCACCGGCGTTGGACTTGAGCACGGGGATAGGCGAGGACCGCGCCGGGATGGACTGAGAACCCGGGAAGCGGACGAGAAAGAGTGAGTAGTCAACGGCGTTAGTACTTGCGAGGAGCGCCGTATCTGCCTCGAGCAGAGCCATGAGCTCCCTCTTGTGCTCAATTGACACCCGCGCCTTGTCCGGAAACTCGTCGATCAACCGCTCAAGGACGCTGTCAGGAGCCAATCTCCCGTCTGCAATGTCCCTTTCCGGGAAAAAGTAGTCGTTGGGCTTGAGATCATACGTCTCCCACCTATCCTTGCCTTCCTCCGTCTCCTCAGCGTCCTTGCCAAAGAGCAGATTCTCCATGATTATGTGATGCGTCGGAGCCATGCCCAACAGACCACCGAGTGATGTGTACGGCGCGTAGACTAGATCTGTGATTCGAACAAGCAAACTGTGCGGCTGTTCCCTCATGTGGGCAATGTAGGGTACGAGAAGCTCGTTCCTGAAGAACTCATACTCGAAGCGCCGTGGGAGCGATTTGATGAGGAACTTGGCGTTTGGCGTCACAAAGAAGGTGGATCCGCTGTACCCAAGATCGCCAACGGGCACCAGTTTTACAATGGCCTTCTTGGCTTTGGGTTTGGACTTTCGCCCCGGAGCATCCTGCGATGGCACAGCCTCGTCCGTTGAGGCTTGGAACGAGTCTGCGTATTCTTCCTCCTCAAGCCCCCACACCTCGTGGCGAAGGGCAAGAAAGTCTACTGGACGGTAGCGAGCCAGGAAGAGCTTGAACAGGGCAAAAAAAGAAAAGACTGCTCTGAGGGTGTTCTTGTTGCTGGTGCCGTGACGTAGTAGAATTGCCCTGGCTACCGAGGCCGAGATACGCTCAGATCGGATCTTCATGGTGAGTGAGGTGCAGGGAGATGAGATGATTCTGTCTAAGGAGCTTGCAAAGAAGCTTAAACAAAGAGCTCTGGACGCTGCAAAGCAGTAAGATCTTCAGGATCTTCGATCAAGGGAGTAAGTGAAAGCTGTGAGAAAAGTTCCAGAAACGAGCATCACCAAAACTGCTTGGTGACGTCACCATATATCCGGCAGGAGCTGCGTCACATGCGTGCGATAGGGACCAAATATCAAAATACAGCAAAAACACACTGGTTATGTATTATCAGCACTGATTCAACATGGATGCTGTTCAAATCCCGGTATTAACCGTCCCGTGACTTTATACGAAAGAGATGCAGACAAATAAAGATGCGCTTCCTCATAATCGCCAATATCAATCACAAAATCATTAACCGCTCTCTCTCAACCACACCGCTGCGCCAGTCGCTCCCAGCCTGCTAAAAATAAAATCCAAAAATCGAATAAGCCAAAATCTTCGCTTCCGCTACCCAAGCCCCCTTTTCTGCCCTTCTTTTCTTTCTTTTTTTTCTTCTTTTTTGTCCCCCTTTTTGATAGGATCCTCTCCCTCCCTTGAGTGCCAAACAGGTCTCAACCCCCTCCTTGTAGAAATGAGTGTTCCATTGCCGTATTTCAAGTCATCTGAGAAGTAATTGGTTGCCAACATCATCCAGAATCCCAGCTAAAACTGGTTCTTAGTGCTGAATCTGCTTAGAAACTAAAGAGGCCGCTCCTCCTCTTGCCCAGAGGATAAACGATCAAGGCGCTCATGAAGAGACCCACACTGATGCCAATGGCCACCTGAATAACCTTGAGGAGCACGTTGAAGGCTGTGCCATCAAGGGTGGCGATTCCACCTCCATCGGCGGCAGAGTGAGTCGAATTTCCCGTGAGTTCGTTGGCGGAGGTGACACCAGCTAGTAGAGAACCGCCAGCAGCCAAACCCGAAGGCACTTGGACGAAGATGGCTGGAAGCATGGCGGCGGCTGCAAGGCTGTAGCCGACCTTTCGAGGCTTCTTCTCGGGTTGGGAGGTGGTAGGAGTGCTGGCACCAGACTCTGGGTCCACGAGAGTGGATGGGATTGACCAAGAGTCGGAGTTTGTCTTTCGCTTCCTCGAAATCCTGGGCTGAACAGTCATGTTCCACCAATCGACAAAATCCAAATAGGCATTTTCCACGTGCCTTCCAAGACGTGAGTAGAGATTTGCCAGGATACCCACAGTTAGCGCGCCGAGCATGTTGGAAATCTGGCCATTTCCCGCAAAGTACTCGCTGCAGTAGCTGTTGACACAGAAACCAGCCAGCGACATGATCATCATGACAGGGGTCTGCCTCCATTTGGATTGGTTGATGAGACACAGGCACATGGTGAATCCAGGAACAAAAAGGAAGTACCATCCACGGTGGAGAGGCTCCGAGCAGGTAGTCGCGCTCGTGGCGTTGCGGTCCATCATGCCATAGAGGGAGGTGCCAATGGTGATACCATATCCGAGGAAAAGGGTGTAAATCATGGCGTGCACCATGCGCACGCTACCGGCGACAATGTTGTAGCTTTGGAGCTCCAGTGAGCTGCAGAGGACCATGTATCCGGGAAGAATTAGGGCGATGCTGCTCTGAGCCAGCGCGCTGAAGCAGAAGAGCTCGCCGCCATGGATGGAACCGAAACCCCGGGAGATGAAGGATGTGATGACGGCAGCGGATACCTCAAAGACGTGTGCATAGAGTTCGTTGCTGGGAGCAAAGACCAGTTGGAGGATTCCAACAATGCATCCGAGCAAGAAAGCAACGGGTAAATCGATGAAGCGCCCCTGAAAAGCAAATGGGGCTACGCATGCCGAGGCTACTCCATACAAAAACACCCGGAACCAGATGCTGAACTTGTCCGGCCGGGTCATGACCTCGTCCAACCGCTTGGTTGCTTCCTCCACCCCCAGCTTGTCATGGACAACATCCTTGTAGATGTTGTGGACATCCCGCAGGCGGCCCAGGTCAATGCCCTGCAGCACGCGGACAAGCTTGACTTCGGTGGTGTGAGTTGTGCTGTCATCAAAACTGATAATCATGCAGCCAGGGATGTATAGGAACTGGCCTTCAATCTCAAGGACCCTGGAGGACATGGTCATGTACTCCTCCAGGCGGTGGGTGGGAGCGCCGTAGAGCATGAGGGCCTTGCATAGCTTCAGGAGGTATCGGTGACGCGAGATGATGCCGGCGATGTGGACGGTGATGCGGATCTGGTCACGCTTCTTGGGGGGAGGGGTCTGCTCGCGCCTGAGCTTCTCCCAGTGATCGGAAATTTCGGTGGATGCTGGAACGGCAAACATTGAGGAAGACTTAATAAGCTCAGTTAGAGCCAAAGACGAACTGGAATGACGAGACTTGTGATGGTTGAACAAACCACTACTCGGTCGAGACCGTGGAGTTCCGATCGAGGAAGTTGGTCGAGATGTAGGTGGTGAGGGTCGTGGTGATAAATGAGGCGTCCCTGGTGTATTAGGCGTGCTATGCCCACTATTGGAGACACCCGGTCTATCGTCATTATAGAGCTTCAGGAGCGAGGACAGGATGCCGCCACGATACTTGGCAGGCCTTGGAACGTAGTCGTGTGCATAAGCTTGATGGAGTACCGGGGTCGCTGTGCCAGAAGAGCTACCGTGGGGCTTCGAGGTGAATAAGTCCTTATTCCCCTTCTTTATGTGAGACTTGACGAGGTTCTCCGCGAGGGTGTGATCGCCCCAAGTGTCGGAGTCGACCCTGGGCACCCGCTGACGCAGATTGGGGGTGACACCATCATAGACGGCTGTCGTCTTGGATGGCACTCCTGTCTCATCATCTTCATCTGAGTCACTCATGAGTGGCTGGAATGGCGGCGCTTGTAACTCGTTAGAATTCCGTCTCGATCCTTGGGCAGAGTAGCTGCCCACGGAGACGGCCAGACGATCGGCCCTCTGTCGAGCATCCGTCATCGACTTGAGCTGGCGCTGCGTGGCCCTGGACTCTGCCAGGTCGGCCTTCTGCCGTTCCTCAGGGGCATCGTAGCTGGTATTGCGTCTCAGCGCTGGTCTTGGGCGCTTCGGCCCCAAGGTTTCCTGGGCCGCAGCGGGCGGCGTGCTGCACTGCTGCTCTATGCGCTCGTTCTCTTGCTCGGCAGTCAAAATTTTGGTCAGGGCAATGCTCAATTCGAGAGCATCAGGAGCCCCCGGAGGAGTTTGCCCGGGCACAAGTTTTGGAGAGGCCTTGGGCGAAAGAATGCTCTCGGCTTCCTCAGGAGACCCTCGAGTTGTCCCCGGGGTGCCTAGTCCTGGGCTTTCGCCGTTGGGGTGCCAGCCAACTCGCTTCTTCTCCTTGCGGATAGGGGTGGGAACCTCGCTGGGCCTGTTGCTGTCGTTCTGCTCGGCCGACATGCTGTCGCGGCCGATGGCTGCCGGAAAATGTCTAGAGAGTAAAAACTCGAAAGTGGTTTCAGGAGGTTAAGGAGTGTGTGCCCAAAGACTATGTCTTCGAGGGCGACGTTGGGCGGGAGCCCAAGGGGGAAATAGATGATTTCCCATGGCAGTAAGTGATCTGTGGGAGGACCCAGAGATTGACTTTTTTTTTTCTCGTCTCGCACCTTGGGGCGGCGAGAACAAAACTGGGCCTTTGCGCAACGCAACGATGGGGTGCTCGAACTAAGGAAGAGGCGATAAGGGTTGGTGGGTCGCCGAAAGAGGACCGAGACAGCATACCTGTGAGAGATCGGATCTGGGTGACTCTGAGAGAGAGAAGAGAGAGAACACGATGGCGACTGGGGACTCCGTCGGTCAGCTACTAGCTGCTAGGCTTTTTCGTCCCACGGTGGTGTTGCTATCTTGATATCACGGTGGCCTTGCCGTCAGGGTTGTCCCGGCAAGCTATCAGCAGAGACGTGCAGCGGACGGGACGAGCTTGCTTTTGCCGTTTCATTAGTTTGCGTGAGGCTCGTGTCCGGTCTGGGATTGGCTCGGGTATGGCTTGACGGTTCGATGAATCGGATTTCGGATGAGTGAGTGGGTGTGGGTGTGTATCGACGTTGGAGTGGATGAGGTGTGGACGGAGCTGGGTGTGAATGCGTGTCTTGGCTTTCGCTGGCGTTTCCGCGACGATCCCGCTGCAGATGGGCTTTTTTTAGCGGCCTCAGAGGGGTTCACCAGCGACCTGCCAGGGGCCGCCACCGCCACCAAGCACCCATCACCACCGACTGAGGAACCACGTGCTTGGAACTGCCCTGTGCTTCAGGGACCTTCACAGCGGCGAAGGGTCCGTGTTGAAACTTTTCACCTTGACGGGGGGAGGGGGCATTCGGTGTCGGTGATAGTGGAGAGCTTTGGATTGGGTTGGAAGCTTGGCTTCATGACTATTCACTCCCCCCCACCGCGCATCAGGTCTTGGGCCCTGGAGCTTCGCTAAAGGTGACTGACGATTTGCGCTTTACATTGCCGCATTGGGAGGCGATGGCATTGGCGCGGTCGCAGGTATGGGACAAATCAGGCATTGGACGCTGATGACGACGATGGCCGTTTCTGCAACTGATTTGCATTGATTGACAGGGAGATTTCCTACTACGAACCAGTCGCTCGTTCTCTCAGAAAGCACGCAGAGTTGGCAGAACCACGTTGACGCGTAATTGGAGAGAGGCGATGCTCCTCGAAGCGACCAAGAAAATTTTTTCTCTCTCTCGCTGCCCTTGCGTCTGATAAGTCTCGGCATGCTATAAGTTGCTATGTTGAGATGATTCCACCCACTAGTGGGTTCGGTCAGCAATGGATCTCTTGCAGGGTTAAGGCGTCGAACATCCTAGCCTGGAGGCTCAATCCACGCGGCCCGGCCTCTCCGACCGTCCGCTAAAACCTTCTAGGGCGTCTCTAAACATGCGGAAAACAAGAGCCGGGGGGCTAGGAGCTAGTGGTTGCATGGACTGCCTTTCCAGTTTGAAGCTTGATAGGACACGAGCCACCGGATGGGGCTCAATTTGCTCTCGGGATACCCAGATAGTAAAGGACGTGCCCTCGCTAGGTTCCCGAAATGTCGGCTCTGTTAGATTTGTGCATTTATAAAAAGAAAGGTGGCGGATAAGGAGAGCAGAGCCCCATCGGCCGCCTCGTTGGCCATGTTGGCCGCAACTGCGGGCGGTTAGAAACTCATCAGGCCAATAGCCTGGCAATATCCAATCACGCCACCCTGTGACTCTCTGCCAGCCAAGCATGCAAACCACCTCCGTCCAGTCACCAAACACGAGACTCGCGACTCCGAGACTCGCAACTCGGGCTGCTGTCAAGCTCAGGCCCAGAGGCTGCCGCACCATTACAGATTAACTCTCGCGAATTGGAATCTTAGGGCACTATTGGGACGCGGCCGCCAGCCACGCCACAAGGGGGATTTTCCTATCAGGACCTTTCAAAACCACTGCGCCCCGCTGTATCAGCTCTCGCTACATTGTTGTCGTGTGCATCGTTATTAGCCCGTGTCAACATTCCCACAATGGCTTCTCCATCTGCCGAAGCAAAGTCTCAGGGCGTCGTGCTCCCTGACCGCATCGTGCCCATGCGCGTTATCGTCTGCGGCGTCCAACGTACAGGGACTCTAAGTATGTTTTTATTTATATTCTCTCCCCTTGATCGACTGGCAGATGCCGACGTCGCCTTTCCCTGATTTGTGTATGATGCTTGGGTATTCCCTGCATCACGCAATCCTTTTTGTGAATGAGATAGGCTTTCCCCCTCCGTGCACGCAACCCAATCAATCGCATGCCAGCGCACAAGACTGACGTCGGGTCCCTCGGGGGTCAACAGGCATCCGGAGCGCGCTCTGGCAGCTGGGCTTCTATGACTGCTATCACATGCATACCTTGATCGATACCCCGACCGATACCCCGGAATGGGTCCGCGCGTTTGAGGCCAAATATGCCGGCAAGGGAACGTACACCCGTGCCGACTGGGACCGCCTTCTCGGCCGGTGCCAGGCCGTGTGCGACACTCCGGCCGCATTCTTCGGCGCCGAACTCGCCGACGCCTACCCGGAGGCAAAGGTCATCATCCTCAACCGCGACCCGGAGGAGTGGTACGAGAGTGTCCTGCACAGCATATACCCTCTCACCCGACCGCAGGGCGTGGGGCACGCGGCCAAGATGCTGTACCGGTTTGCCTTTGACCACAGCATTAGTCACATGCTGACCTACAGCAAGACCATAAGGGCCAATGTGGTCAAATTCGACCATGGCAAAGAGAAGGAAAAGGCCATAGCCTGGTTCAAGGCCCAGTATGACGAGTTCCGGGAACGCATCCCCGCAGACCGTCGCATCGAGTACACCATCACGGATGGGTGGGAACCCCTCTGCGAGTTCCTCGAGGTACCGGTGCCCACAGTCAAGGACGACGCGACTGGCCTGATGGTGGAGGCGCCGTTTCCTCGACTAAATGACCGCGCCATGTTCAACGGCCAATCAGCCAAAACGATGGCGAGGAGCATGCGGAGAGCTAACGACAACCTGCTCGGCGCCGTCGGGAGACTGGCGCTGACCGCGGCCGCGGGGTACGCCGGGTATCTGGCTTGGAAAACCCGGCTGGGCGGGCGGATCTAAGACTCTCTCCTCTTGACGAAGGTGTCGGCAGCATGTGCGTGGTCCCGTGGTGGTCAGAGAACCGTGCACCCACACAAGCGAGCGAGAGGGCTGAATGGAGGTGGAGGTGGGCGAAATCGAGATAGGGGCTTGATAAGCGGTTGTAAATGTGCGACAGCGGACTCCCGCGTCAATGTTCCGGTACCCCAGATGGACAGGGACTATATAGCATTGCTTTGCCAGGAAACCCAGTATCAATTGGGCAGATTCAGCATAGATGGCAACATCTCCCATTCAATTGGACTGATAGTGGATACGCCGAGGGCATTCCCATCGATGTGACAACACAACATACGACAATGGCTACATAATGGGCAACAATTGCTCAGAGTTGATCTGGCATAGATGAATGTCGCCAGCATTGGCTGACCGCTGATTGAGGTCATATATGCTGGCAGATGCGTCAAACCAGGGTTTTGCTTGTCGAGATCTCAAATCTTCAGCAGTCAACTCGAGTCAGACCTCAGCGAGCTACCCCCACGCTGTCGCAGCACGTGAGGATGGCGGCCTGCGCGCTACCTCGCTCCCGCGCCCGACCGTTCTGCGGTGTTGGGCTTTTTTTGTCAGCGCGGGAGTGACAGGGCACACCACCACCAGGCAGCAACATCCCTGGAGGCACACGGCGTTAGCGGAACTGGCTTCCTCTGGAGGCTGCGCAGAGTCAAGTGACGGGTCGAATTGATCAATCACCATTGCCAATCACATCCTCCTGAAGATCCTGGCGGGAATTGGCCCATCGCCGACAAACCACTTCCCCCTTGTGGCCAGCCGCAGCCAGTCGCGAACTTGGTGCCCCGTCGCCTCGATGTTTTCTCATGCAGAAGTGGCGAAGCGTCATACCATCATCATCATCGTGATCGGCATCGGCATTCAGCCCGGTCCTGTCTCTGCCTCTGTCAGTCTGCCCATCTGGCTGGTCGACCGACTAGCTTGGCCGGCTGGCTGGCTGTCCCGTCAGCACAGGACCACACAGAACCACAACAGGACCAGGCTTTTTTGTCTTCAACCCCCACGCCGGCCATCGAATTCCAGCCCCCTTCCCTGATCCCCAGGCTTTCAGCCAACCGCCGTCGCCGGAATTGGGGCTGGCTGACCCAGAGCCCCGGGGCGCTTTGGATTAGCGCCCCCAGGATTGGAGCTTGACGTTACACAGCTCCCAGACGAGCTGCGGACCTGTCAATTCGCGACGGCCATTGGGCGGCGGGGCGTGACAGCGCCGTACAGTACTTGGGTCGACCGAGTACGGAGTACATTGCTGAAGCGTCGTCCACCACAACAAAGACGGCGTGGGGGTCAAATCTGGTTGGCCGCCTCTTTGCCCCTTTCAGCTTCGACGCTTCGACAGACTCGACTAGGAAAGCGGCCCTTTCGTGTTTGCTGCCGGGCAGTGCTTCAGCCGTCTGCCCAAGGCGTTCGTAGTCTTGGGCCGAGTTGTCGTGGCTCGCCCGGGGCCGTGGCCAATCTCAGCGCAGGGCGTCCCATCCCTCCTATGGCGCAGATCAGACGACCAAGATCGCCCATGGTACCTGCTTCTACGTTGGTACTAGTCAAGCCTTAATGTGTGTGGCCTCCTGATGGTGTCCCCAGCTCTCTTACGTTGCACCTGTCCTGCTGAGAGGCTGCAGCATCCTGGCATCGTGTCTCTTCTCTCAACGTCGCCTGCTCCTTGGCCCGCCAGCAGAACAGGCCACAACTCCAGTTTTCCGCTGGCCCCCACTGCAGCATCATGACGCCTGCAGCGGAACCCGCCTCTTGTCTCTTTGCTCGCGGCCAGATTGCCTTTTTATCTCGGTCCAGCCGTGGCCCCGTGGCCGCTCCCGGTCCGGGCTGTCTCGGCCGGAGGACCCGCTGGATCCACGGGTTGAAGCTCCTGACCCCAGGCGACCCCAGCTAACCCCCACGCTCTCGTGTGTCTGCCGACAGGAGGCGCTTGGGCCCTGGAGGGGAGCTGGTGCACCCAAGCCTCATGACGAGGTCTCCTCTTTTGGTGCTGCTTGGAATATAAAAGGGCAGCTGACACCGACCATCTATGTTTTCCTTTTTATCATTCTTCTTGTATCGATTTAATCGTCTTCCTCTGTCTAAGTTTGAGATTTCTGCGAAACTTATCAGGTCGATAAGCACAGCTCTCCAGATCGACTTACACGGATCACCACCAGACACACACACAAGTATCCTCATTATCCTCCATGCCCGCTACAATCCTCAACTCTCCCATGATGGGTTCCCCCAAGGCACAGCAACTGCGACTCAGCGACGGAGTCTACGTCCCCACAGTTGCCTTCTTCAACAGCGAAGATGAGGTCGACGTTTCCTCCTTGGAGAAGCACCTCATCAAGCTCCTGAACTCAGGAGTCGCCGGCATCGTCGTCCACGGCTCCAACGGCGAGTGCGCCCACCTCTCGCACGACGAACGCACCGCCATCATTCGAGTTGCCAGAGACACAATCCTCCACGAGGAGTCGAGGGTTCCTCTGATTGCCGGGTGCGGTGCCCAGAGCACCAAGGAGACGACACAGCTGTGCGTGGACGCTGGCCGAGCCGGCGCCACCCACGCCTTGGTTCTCCCCCCCAGCTACTACGGCGGCCTTCTCCCTGACAACTTGGTTGTGAAGCACTTTTACGACGTGGCAGACAAGAGCCCCATCCCCCTGCTGGTCTACAACTTCCCCGGCGCCGCTGCGGGCCGCGATCTGAACTCGGACGTGATCCTCGAGATCGCCAAGCACCCCAACGTCGTTGGCGTCAAGCTCACCTGTGGAAACACGGGAAAGCTGGCCCGCATTGCTGCCGACTGCCCCGAGGGCTTCTTTGTGGGCGGCGGTAGCGCCGACTTCATCCTGCAAGGCCACGCCGTTGGTGCCAACGGAACCATCTCTGGACTGGCCAACCTGTGCCCCAAGGCGTGCGTCCGCATCACGGAGCTGGCTGACGAGGGCAAGTGGCGCGAGGCCCGCCAGTTGCAGGCTCTCGTGGCCAAGGCCGACTGGATGGCCATCAAGACGGGCTTCGTCGGCGTCAAGGCCGCGTTGGGCCACTTTGCCGGATACGGCGGCGAACCACGCAGCCCTTGCGTTGGCCCGTCTCAGAAGGAGCTGGAAAACATTACTCGGGGATTCCAAGAGGCGATGGACCTCGAGGCAACTCTGTAAGAGTGGACAGGGGCTCGGTGGGCCAACAAAAAAGAGCGACTTTTAATGTGGGACGCGAAACAAGTGAAGAGCATCCAATCAGTGATGCGGTAATGACCATTGATTGATACCTGGGGAAGACGAAAGGGAAGAGCTCCTGTGGAGCAACGGCGTACGGGATTTTTTTTTTTAAATGGGACCTGGGCAAAAGCAGAAGCGTGGCCATTGGTACAGTTAGTTGTACATAATTGTCATTGCGATTGTACAGTAGATGCAATGAATCGAAACGAATTGCCTTGTTAAAAAAACAAAGAAGTAGCTGTTTGTCAGTGATGTTCAGATCCGGAACATGGTTTTGTTTTACCCCATCGAAACTGACGTTCCCCGCAACTATGCAAGCCATCACTTCCCACCACCACCACCACTACACAAGTTAGACGGTCCAGGGTAAAATATCCGGCCCTCCAACACGGCCAGGCTGGGCTTGGCCTGGCTGGTCCTTTGATGGCACTTGTTCGCCTCTTTTGTGCCGATGCTACCCCAACGTATGCAACAATTCAAGACATGACAGGCTACATTGCAACGCTACGCCACTGCGCCACCTGGGCAGCGCCTCATGATCGCCTCAGCCTGTCACGCTGGGCATTTCCGCTTCGGGCGGTCAACATGCGGCGTGCAGCGTCGACCGGCATACGACGACGACAACGACGTGAGATGGTGCATGAAGGGGGGCAGGGAGGGGTGGTGAGATTTGTGAGATTGTGTGTGTGCATGTGTGCATGTGTGAGTGTCAGTTGTGAGAGCCGATCGGCCATTTGCCCGGCAGTTTTTCCTCATCTCTTGGGGCCAGTTTTCCCTTGTTTCCATTGGTATTCTATCTCCCCCTCCAAGATTCCCCATATCCTGTGCAACATGTTTTGTCATTGAGCTGTCCCCACGAAGACGAACCAACTGACTGATTGACTGGATCCCCTCTACCTACCTAGCCCCAAACTTGGCCGACGACGGGACGGGTTCCTCCTTCCTCGCTCACGGCGCACAGCTTCCCTCCTCCTCTCTTCGGATACCCCGCAATTCAAGCTACTACTTGGCCCCGGGGTTTTTTCCCTTTCGCGAAATTCCAGGGGGACTTGACAGAAAAAGATGGGCGGTATGGGTCGATGGGCGCGCGGGCGGGTCGGCAAATGGGTTCGCCCCAGCAAGTCGGAAGCGAGGAATTGGTAATTGATGGGCGACAGGACAAGCACAAAGAAGAGAACCGGGAAAAACTTAATGTCTGGGAGGACCGGCCGAACCGCTGTTTTTTTTTAGTCCCGCTGGCTTAGGCACCTTGTAGCGCGCGAATGCAACATGGCATGACGACGTGGGCTCATCGACCCTTTTTTTTGCCCCCCTCCCCTTCCTCGCTGTTAATCCGCAACCAGCGAAAAAAAGCGTTCCAGGCCAGAACCAGAAGGAGGGATGAATGCACGGTTGTTTTTTTTGGTGTTCCCCTTGAGCGACGAACATCGGAGGTGACCCCCACGTCTTCTCACAGTTTGATCGGTAAACCCATGCAATTACCCCTTCCCATGCTCGATTGTCAGGATGTTGCTTGACGGGGTCTCGGGACTTGGACGAAGGGGGGGGGGGGGAGCATGGCTGGCATGGTTGGCATGGCAGGGCAGTGCAGAGCAGGGCGGTCTACGGAGTACGTGATACAGGGTACGACAGACAGTACACGTTTGCTACCAAAACAGACAAGGTCAATTCAATTGCAAGGCGAAAGGCAGGCCGAGAGGAAGGGAAGGGAGGGGGAGCATCAAGTGGGCTTGAGGATCCACGTCGGGGAGGGAGCTGAAAGCCAGACAGGCGGAAAACCCGGTCACCGGAAAACCACTGCCAAGTTTCTTGTTCGTTTTCCTGTTTTTTTTGTTGGTCTTCATTCGTTTTCTTACACACATGAACCGAGGACACTCTCTCCGAAAAAACACCCGAGTTTTCTCCATCGTGGACCCTCAGCACCTCATCATGATACGCTTGTTCAATGCACACTGAGACCTGACATGGGTATACTGTGGAACCAGGCTTGCAAAAAAAAAGCCATCTTCACAGTGAAAAAAAAAGAAACCCGAAAAAAGAAGAAGCAAAAAAAAAAAGAGCTTCGCCGCGGACGCCGCGGGTGGGGACCATATTTTGTAGGGGGACCCTATTTTGTAAGGACGACCCGAGTTCTGGGAAGTTTGGGGGAGGGGCCCTGACAAAAAGGAACAGGACGATGGGGGCGCCGAAGCAAGGGGTAGTTTGGATGCGCGACAGCAGTGACAAGAGACAGGTACAGTGCAGTACATCGGCAATTGGGGAGCATGCAAGATTGGGGGAGAGAAGAGGGGAGAAGCAATAATATGTGGAGAGGGCTGCGAACCAGGGCACCCTCTCAGCCCAAAGAGAGAGTGAGTGTGTGTGTGAGAGAGAGAGAGGCGACGACGTGGGGGTCGCTCAGAGGTACATCGTATGTGTAAAAGAGGGAGGTAGGTTTTTCCCCAACACCATGAATAATTAATTAAAACGGTGGGATGTATGAGGTAAATCTCCGAACTCTTTTTTCTCACTACTCCGAACTATACTGAGCGGGAGAAGAAAAAATTGGACCAAATTTCACTACGTGGTTTTTTCAACACGGGCCGCCGTGGGGACAGTTTTTTTTTTTTCTCCTTCTTATCTTGGGGGTGTCAAAGGTTTGGGGGTGTGTTTTTTTCTTTGCTTTTTCTTCTTCCTCTCTTGATTTGCTAGCTAGCCTCACCGAGACGGAGACGGGCTGCAGAAGCATCCAGAGGTGAGGCGCTCGGTCAGGGTTGGGCTATGTAAAGAAGTGGCCCGCCCCCCTTCACCTTAGGGTCCGTGACATGTCATATCTTGCATACACTCTACATAGATACCAATGGTGCGGTCGCTCACCGACTACGGAGCACATGTATATGCGTACGTACAGAAATTGCCAGGGCCGAAAGAGGCCCGGGTGGGTGGTGTGTGGTGGTGGTGTGGTGGCGGTCTTCCAAGTTTTTGGGAACCACCATCAATCAGCCAGGGGCCAGGGCTCATAGGGAAAAAACGAGTCATGACGTTATTATCCGTCCAATCGAACCGTAAAAAAAAAATAAAAAAAAAAGTGCCCAGCCGTTTCTTCAACCGTCCCTGTCTCTCTGTACCTTTCTTTTTCCTTCCCGCTCAAGCCTCCGAGGCGTCGAAATTGCGGATTAGGTCATAGTAAAACTTGACGGCGTCGAGGTGAGTCCTCATCCTGACCCGCTCGTCAACCGTGTGGATGTTTTCGTTGCCACGCTCCCACGTGGGCGTGAATCGATAAATGTGCTTGGAGAGGTCTGCGCCGAGCGAATACGGATTAGCCATGCTGCGAGCTCGTGCGAAGGAACAATTGTTTATGGTGTGATGCTGGCGTGGGGGGGAGAGAATAGATGGGAAGAGATTGTTTCAAAAGACTTACTCAGATAGTGCCTGGTGTCGGTGTTTCCGTTCATGATCTCTCCCGCCGGCACCACTTTCACGCCGTCGAGGGCAAAGGCGTGCTGGAGCGTGCCGGAGAAGACGTCCCACACCGGCCCGGTGGTCGGGGACACGGGGGTGACGTGAGAACTTGCGGGGACCGTCAGGACCAGGACGCCCTTGTAGTCGACCTCGGCGGGCTCCGACGCATCGTCGATCACGCCGTCCCGTGAAGGTGATGATGACGACGATGCGAGCTGCGAGACGTACTCCTCGTACTCCCGGTCGCCCTCAAAGGCCTTGACCGTGAGGTTGTACTTTGCCACGACCTCGGCGATGTTGCGGACGAACGTGTGCTGCACCTTGGGCACGCTGTCCTGCGGGGCGACGCGGTAGTCGACGCCGATGTTGACCACCTCGGGCATGGCGTTGATCTTCTGGCCGCCCGAGATGAGGTCGACGGACTGCGAGGTGGCCACCAGGTACAGGGACCGCTCGTCCGTCGTGATGAACAGGTTTGTCAGCGCCTCCAGGTCGTCCTTAGCGAGCAGCCTGACGACCTCCGGCGCCTCCTCGGGGGAGTGCTTGGCGACGCACACGAGGTGGTTGTACACGGGGCTGCCCTTGACCACCTCGGGCTTGTACGGCCTGGCCTCGAGCGCGGCCACGATCTCCGCGGCGATGCCGATGCCCGTGTGCGGGAAGGGGATGGAGCTGTGCCCGCCGGCGGTGTGGAGCTCTGCGAAGATCTCGACATTGCCCTTCTCGATGACGCTGGGCAGCACGTACAAGGTGTCTCCCAGGCGCTGCATGCCCATGCCGCCCTCGTCAAAGACGGCCAGGATGCCGTCGGCGCCGTACTGCTTCTCGAGGAACCCGCTGATCGCGCCGGCGCCGCGGGGACCGCCGCACTCCTCGTCGAAGCCCAGGGCCACGATGATGGTGCGCGTGGGAGCCCAGCTGGGCTGGGAGAGGAGCGTCTCCAGGGCGGACAGGAGGGCAGTCAGGCTGTTCTTGTCGTCCGAGGCGCCTCGGCCCCAGAGCCACTCGCCGTCAAAGTAGGCGTCAAAGGGCGGGTGAGTCCAGGTCGACTCGTCGGCAACGGGGACGACATCCTGATGCGCCGCGAGGAGAAGCGGCTTCAGTGACGAATCCGAGCCGGCAATGGTGTAGACGAGTCCGAAGGTGTTGACCTTGTCAACCTTTGCGCGTTTGTGACTGGGCCATTGGGTTAGTCCGTGTTGCTCTCCCGGCTTGGCGAGAACTTACATGGTGGGATAGACCCGTGCGAGCGTCTTGTGCAGCGTATAAAATGGCGCCCAGCGCTTGTCCGTGTCGAAATCGCCCAGGTCGTCGTATGTGACGGACGGCACCCGCACGATGGCCTGGTGCCGCTTTACCTGTTTGAGGAGGGCCTCGTGGGACGAGAAGAGGCTGTCCGCCGAGGGCAGCCCGTCGCCACCTGGGGTGAGGATCGGGGGCAGGTCGCAGGAGAAGTCGGCGGAGCCCTGGGCCAGCAACGGCTTCTGCTCCAGGACGGCCCCGACGGGTGCCGACACCAGGGCCGAAACCACGCCGACGCCGGCGAGGAGGGAAAGATGTCTCAGCGCCATGGCTAAATTCTATAGGCGAGTTAGATTTTAGGCGCGAATAGGGTGAAAACGAGAGAGAAAAAAGAGAAGGCGCCAAATCACCCGGGTAGATAAACGGAGTAGGAATTCGTCAAAAAGGCGGGGGATGGCGATAGACCGCAATCCTTGGCCTGGCCGCCTCTGTCTCAGACACGGCAGCAGACGATGCGGCTGGTCCCGCTTGTCGGTCCCGATAGGGTAGTCGATTGACGGCACAGCCGGCTCGGAAGCTAGATATGGGTCCGGGAACGGAGCAAGTTAATGGATTTAGGGGATTGTTTGTAATACAGACAGGACTGGATATTTGATGGCACGGCCGGCCGATATAATGAAAGACGGGTCGAAAAAGACGCAATTCGAAAGACCCCGTGCTCGCAGGTCATGGGGTACAGACACGAGACCAAGTCGCACAGGAAATGGCAGCCACCCTATGGTTTATCTAACCTGGGCTCTGGGTTTATCGAGATCGGATCAACATTTTGTTTCCTATCGACAGCTAAACGCGGCGTTCCCCGTTTTTTCTTGAGGAGAAAGTGCTTATAGCCGTTCTAGCATCAACCCCGCAACTCAAAAATTTTGGGCCTTATTTTCTTTTCGTTCCTCGAGTCGTCTCGTATAATCTTCATAATATTAGTATTATACGGGCGCATGTAAGCTATTTAAACTTTTTGATTGAATGATATGCAACCAATCTGATAACACAACCTCATAACCTGCCACTTGGATGTAACCCACCGATTACAATAAACAAGTGTAGTGTGAAATAATTTCCGACTCTGTATTTGACATAGCATTCCAGTAAAATATTCAGGATACCATTTCCTGATCTATGATGTGGTGCTGTTAGACTTTTACCGGTTTAATTTAGTATATATACGCATCGCCACTAAATTGGGCGTGTCATTGAAATGCGAGGGTGGCATAAGTAAAATGACTAAGCTGCAACTTATGCTTAATCTTTGTGCTGGATGGTTCGAATGGTGACTGGATGATAGTTTTGTAGTTGATATTTCGGGCTTCAAAAGAGAAGGGCTTGGTGCCATTGTTCTTCTGATGAGTGCATCCCCATGGCCCCAATAGTTTGCTTGCAGCGATATATATGAGGAACCGATGCGTGGATGGACACGAATAATAGCTTGCAGAGCTGCACGAGGCTTTCACAGCTTGCTGGGAGTGTCAGCAGGAAGTCTGCTAAATTGGCGTATTCCGGGAGAGCCATTTAAATCCTCATCCATGTGAGGAATCTGCGCAGTGCTCTGAAGTGAGGGGAAAGGGACTAACAGGACCCTGCACCAAATATGATCATATGACCACACCAACACCAACACCACCGCCGCCGACCTCTTTCGGTCCTACAATTTCTGTACACACGTATACTCTGACTTGGAGTTTGTATGACGGACCTTTACCCAGTATTTATTATGTAGAGAGATGCTATCAAGAACAGCATAATTTGAGATGCTCCCTGCAAAACTTATACACAATGAGGGCTTTGGAGTGTATCTTATCTACAACATACTGCTTATCATATCTTTCAAGTCTCACGAGCGGCCTCAAAATGGACGAGCCAGCTAGCAAACCACGACCAGGTCCTTGCGGCTTTGGACGAGGTATCCCACGTCCTGATGCAGGCAACCACCCTCTTCTGCACAAACAAATATTTGTTTCAACCGATGCTAGCTCATGCTTCTCCGAGTGAGTGTGGGATTCGGATTATACCGCAACCGTACATACGTTGATGGAGGGGGGGGGATAAAAATAGCAAGACGTGTGACCCCGGCCAGCCGTTTCAGGACTGGCCTTTCAGGTGAATGACGCAAATGAGGCTGGTTAGAATTATCAATTCTCAGAAAAGCAGGTTCGTTTTTTTGCTTTGCGTGGCGACCCGGCTGAGGCAGCGACAAGGCGTCCAGTCACGGGCAGCCAGCGTCCAACCACAGCAGGCCGTGGCTTCACTTAGCGACCTGTAAACGGCTAATGGCTCAAACGTCACCTGCCAATCAGTTTTTTACACCGCGCGGCCTTGATTTGTACGAGCGGGAAGAAGAAAAAGAAAGCAGCTCTCTCGGGATCCCGGCACGCCAGGCTGCTCCCTCTCGGAACAGCTGGAAGTCGTCGTGAGAGAATATTGATATAAAAGCAGGCATCTTGCCTTGTCTTGGCATTCCTTTCAGACACAAATGAACCACCGTGAAAAAAAATACCCTCAATTCAGTTCCTAATTCAAATCTAGCCACCGTTTTTTCCATTATATAAAAAACTTCTTTCTAATCCCCAAAATGTCGAATACCACGGCACCAAACAACAACGCAAATTTCGCCCACGCCACAGGCAACGGGAGGATACATGTTGGCGATACCACCAACTCATTTTACATCATGTTTCAGGATTTGCAGAGTTATTTGGATAGATGTAAACTATTTCTTCGGCAACAGCCTGCCAGGGCTTTCTTGCTTCTGTTCGAGTTTGTGCAGTTCTTCCTGTCATTTGCGATCCTGGTCGTGACCGCCTGCGCCGCCTCTGGTATGCTAACGGACTTGCATTGGAAACGGCCACCCAGCAAGCTCAGCTACAACATTGCCATTGTAAGATATCCGCGGGAGAGAAAAAAAACTAGACTATGGTCCTCGGACATTTATTGAATTGCTAACTTCCACGCCCTTGTCCAGGCTGCAATTACTGTCGTGTCCTATCTCGTCTCCACTCAACGAGGGCGCTTTACCTACCGAGCCGCCCATCCCCAGAGATGGGCACAGCTGCGCTGGCTCATCAATCTCCTCGGTTTGATCGCTTGGATTGTTGCAGCTGCGCTTTCATGGTACAGATGCACAGATATTTGCGAGGTAGCGGCGCCGCCGAACTTGCTGTGGAGGTTCGCAGGGATGTGCTGTGACTGCTCGCAGTCGCCAGGCCAGCTAATCCCCTGCTCGCAATTCGTGAAGCGTTTCGCGTACGAGCAAAGGCTTCACCTCTATGAGTCGACTCAGCACCTGGACATAACACTCGCGTGAGTCGATGCGAATCCCCGGCTATATTTCAACCTCATCGGTTCTTCAGGAAGTGCTTTGAGGATGATAATGACCTTCAAAATTTAGGGTTTTCTTCGCCGTCTCCTTTTTGCTTTCACTAACCCTGCCTCCCCAGCCTATCCAACCGCAGGGGGGGGCCGAAGCGGATCATCACCAAATGCAACAGCCCCTAGTGTAAGTCGCAGCGCATGGAAGCTTCAATTGTAACAGCAGCTTGGTTTTTAATTGCAAGGGTTTTAATAATGATAAAAAAGTGAAGAAAACTACATAGAATTAAAGAGAGTGATAAGATGAAGTCGGGTGCACAGGTTATAACAACGTGAATCACTATCCCATAGCCCAGAATTGCCCCCCGCTAAGAATGCGTTTAGCCCCCAATGATAAAGAAAAATGTATCTCCCAGGTAAGGATATGTGCGCAATAGCCACTCGATTCCAAATTCCAATCCGGATTGTCTAGAAGATGCAAATTCCTCCCATGATATTCGTTAATTCGTTATTCGTCACTGAATCTGCCCATGACTGCCTCGAAATAGGCCATCTGTTTGCAGATGCGCTCCCAGGATAGCTGCCCAGGAATCGTCCCATAGACGATCTCGGCAAAGACTCGAAGCTGGGTAGGGAAGGTCTCGTCGGCGTAGTGTTCGATGACGAGCGCCTCGTCGAGATGGGCGCACAGCCTGTGCCACTTGGGCTCGTCGGTCTCCAGGGCTCTCTCCTCGCAGGCAACGCGCCTCCGGTCGTTCCACCAGAAGGGCATCAGACCGTCTCTGGAGCAGGCCAGGTCCATGAAATGGCGAAAGGCTGGGATGCCGGTTGGGTGGCCGCCGTAGACGCTCTCTGGGTCGACTTCGTTGCCCTGGCGCACGTCGTCGTACATGCGCAGTCGGTATGCGTCAATGAGTATTCCGTACACATCGTTTTGTGGTCGCATTTTGAGCCAGTCCCTGGACTTGAGGCGTGTGAATGGGGCAGAGATGGACATCTTAAGCCCCTTGGGTGGGCTCCATTTGGTGGATGCTGGAGCAGAGCTTTGTAATGGCGGCTGCACCTCATAGTCGGCGGGAGGTACAACGCCTGCAGATAGCTGCCCGCATATGCGCTGGTGCGGCTTGGCGTCAGACCTGCGGCAGCCCCTAGAGCAGTAGCAGGACTTGCACCGCTCGCAGCGTTGGCTGGTGTCCTCAACCTCCAAAACGCGGCCGCAGCTGAGATTTGAGCACGGCGGTGCCTTTGAGCAGGCCGACGACGGTTTGGGCGCGCGTAGTCCAAACATGGGGACCCGGGTGAGCCCTTGTTGTTATTGTTGTTTGTCGGGCTGCTTGTGTGATCAAACAACGGTGTGAATGCGTTTGGTCCGGACGTCCGCCATGCACGCGCATCAAGCAAACGAGATGGAAAACTAACCCGGGGGATCATTGCAATGTCTAGAGAGGAAGAGGGAGACCGAAATGAATTTTTTGTCCCTTCGCGGGTTTTATACCTGTGGCCGAGAATCACTGCGGGAAGGCGTTTGTTCTGGCTCTTCACATACAAACGGCAGCCGGCAGTGAGACGTTGTGGTTTTGCACCACCTTGCCATCCGACCAATACCATCCCACGTCCGATCGCTCACTCATGCGGCTCCTCGGCCTCGATCTCTTGCAAACGCTTCTCTGCCCACGCCTGGTAGCCCGCAAACATCGACACGTGCGCCCAGTCCCCGCAGAACTTGGCCAGCGCCTCGTAGCGGTCCCTGACGTACTCTCGCTGCCGCTCCACCACGACCGCCGGCTTGGCGGACGGCGGCGGGGAGCAGAGGCCCCGCGACAGCTTGCTCAGGCAGACAGGGCAGAGGTACGGCGGCTGCCGCACGTCTTCGGCCAGCCCTGCGGTTCCCTGCATCGCGCAGGCGTAGTAGACGCAGTGGTCCATGCCCAAGCAGTGGCCGAGCTCGTGCGAAGCGGTGCGGGCGACGCGCGAGAGCCACATTCCCGCCAGCTCGTCTCTGGTCCTTGGCCGGGGCACCTTCTTGCACGCTTCCACCGCAGCTGCCAGCGGCGAGGCTGTGGGCGGCCGCACGGCGTTTGACGTCTTGGCCCGCTTGGGCTGCGGTGCTCCGTCCGCCGTGGCACACAGCGCGTCGACGTAGGCCTTGCAGTGGGAAGCCGGCCACATGTGCTCCAGGTCAATGTCCGAGTATAAGTCCAGTGACGGGGCGTAGCGGAACGACGAGACGACGGCTATGCGGCTCTCCCCGTACGCACGCCCGCAGCAAAAGTCGTCTTCCTCGTCTTCGTAGAGGTCGTAATCGGTCAGCATTACAATGGCGTACGCGTCGGGTGGAACGCGGTCAATCAATGCATCCAACACGTCGTTTAGATTAACCTGCATCCTCGCCACCCCGTCGGGTGACTGCCGATACCTCACGCCGATGAGCTCCTCGGAGGGCTTCGGCGTCGCCAGCCCGACGAATTTCTGGCCCTTTGTTGACGATTCCGAGTCCCAAGCCTGCCAGCGAAACTTTCCCTCGTGTATCTTGATGTTCATCCCGTGATAGAACGCACGCAAGTAGTTGCACACATCGCCCGTCGTTGGTGGAGGGATCCCGTCTGGAAGGCCAGCCACAGCAAAGTCCTTTGGCACACGGGGTTTCTCCCACCCCCTCATCAGAGTCTTCACATCGCTCGCGAGCTGCGGGGGCTCAACGACGTAGATGGTCTTTTGCTCCTCCGTGATGGGCATCTTCTTGTTGTACGAGACCCAAGACTTTAGGCTCTGCGGAGGGTACTCAGGGTCCAGGGCCAGGTCATCGTCGGGAAGAACCAACGGGCCCGGGAAGCTGCAGCCATTCGCCATGGCCTCCTTGTGTGTGACCAGCTTCTCCTTTGTGAGCCGTCCAGAGGCTGTTGTCGCCGCCAGACACTTGTCCATTGGCGCTCGAGCGAACCCTGCCGCCGCCGATGCAGGGCTGCCCTCGGTATAGACGCTGCCGTGAGTGCACCGCTTCATGATTGCCAGCACGGAATCCCACGACCAGCGAGATTCTCAGAACGAATGAAGAGTTGAAAAATGGTAATTTCAGGAGTCAACCCCGTCAGCACGACCGCCTGTTGTTAAGTCTTGTTTTGGCGGTTAGACCCAGGTTAGTGCATCCAAAGTGGCGCAGTTGCGGGTCCGACTTACCCGGCATCACGACTCACCCTAGTTTCCAAACGGCAACTATCATCTTGAATGCGTAGGAGTCTTAAAAATTCTCTTTAATATTGAAGTCTAGGGTCTGAAATAATATTCTAATCGTAAAACCCTATCCTTCGAATTCGTCTGCCGCAGTAGTCATTAGGAGAATGCCGTAGAAGACACCAGGTGGGTAAAGCTACAGATAATAATGCCATCATACACGTAATCTGTACACATATGCACGTTCTTAATCTCGTCATCGTCCCTAAACCGACTCGTGGAAGGAATCCATAGCTGAAGTATCGCTATTCCTCTTGTCCTCACACATGTGATCCATGCCAGGGCTGGAGTGACCAAGGTCCTTCTGCATTCGGGTGACATAGCCGGGTGGAGTCCATTCGGCGCTGGTCCAAGCCTTGAGGTACTCTTGACTGTACATGAGGTCGACATGCTCCAGGCTCAGCGCTCGAGACTCATAGAGGAAGAACCAGACGAGCGCTGCTGCGGCAATGTTGGTGCCGACGAAGACGAAGCCGAACGAATACGAAATTCCGTCATCGGCAAGAGGAGTTAGGAACCCAATCATGACTAACAAGCTGTTAAAAGACTGATGTGGTATTCAAGGTGAACGCAAAAGCCACTTACAGTTTCCAAGCCAATTGCTGGCCGTTGCGAGAGATGCTTGCTTGGCCCTGGTGCGGAGGGGAAAGGTCTCACCGATGACGACCCAGCATATCGGTCCCCATGTGCCGGCAAAGGAGGCGATGAACATACATGCAGCAACAATCATAACGATACCAACACTGGCATTGGTTTTAGGGTCGAGAGAGGTGCCGACTGATGCAAAGATAAGAAGCCAGAGCGCCTGCCAGAGGGCTCCGATAAAGAGAGGCCATCGGCGACCAAACCTTTCCACGACATACAAACCGTAGAATGTCATCACAACGTTGACGGCTCCAAGGATCAGCTGCGTCATGATGGGATCATGAATGCCAGCTGACTTGAAAATGGTTGCGCCATAGTAGAAGAAGTAGTTCACACCTGTCCACTGCTGCAGGAAATGGATGCCGATGCCCAGGAACGTGCGGTAAACCAGCTTCGGAATGCAGGTATTGGGAGTAAAGCACTCTAGCCAGCTGCCTTGGCCGGTGCGGCTCTCCTTTTCCAGAATTTCCTTCATTTCGTTGAGGTCATCTTCAACAAGCATGTGATGTGGGTCATCCTTCAGCCCACGGAGTCGAGCAAAGGCCAAACGAGCCCCATCCCAGTTTCCTCTGCTGGCTAACCATCGAGGTGACTCTGGGACGAAGATGATGCCCAAGCCAAGGGGTAGTGAGAAGGCAATTCCCAGGCCTATCACAGTCCGCCACGAAGCGCTCGAGTTCTCAATCCCTCGCGTGCCGTAATTGACAATATTAGAGACGAGGATACCAATAGTGATCATGAGTTGGTACGAGGCGACTACGCCACCTCGAATCTGACGCGGCGAGCACTCGGACTGGAACATTGGGACGCCTACCGAGAGGTTCCCGACACCAAGGCCGGCAACAAACCGACCCATCATCATGTGGACCCATGAGTTGGTCGCCGTCATCTGAATGACATTGCCAACGATGAAGATGATGACACCAAAGACCAGGCTCTTACGTCGGCCCCACCAGTCAGCCGTGCTGGTAAATGTTAGCAATCGATGTCGACGGTGGGGACCTGGGATAGAATAGGAGGCATACTGGGCACCAAACAGCGAACCAAGCAGACAACCTATGCTGATTAAAGAAACCACAAGGGACTTGATGATAGGTTGCCAGCTCTTGGAGCCGTCAGGTTGTGTCTGCGCGAACCGCTGGGTGAAGTCTTCAAACAAGAGTATGCCTGAGATTTGGCCGGTGTCGTAGCCAAATAGGAAGCCTCCGATTGACGTAATGACGCCCAATAGAAGGGCCTCAACACCGCAGTGGGCACCATTGACCTGGATGGATCTAGATAGCAAGCATTGTCAGTTTGTGCCTAGAGTCCATCTCTGCTGGTTCGGGCGAGGAACAGCGTACAGTTTCCCTAGCATCGTTTCCGAACTTGTCTCGGGCGGTGGGAAGGGTAAGTTGGTACACGTAGGGGAGCCTGGAGCTGGCGGGAGGGATCGCGGATCTTTATGTTGATACCGGGGATGGGGCCCCCTGTGTTTGGGTTGTGCAGCAAGACACGAGACCACGGCATGGCTGGCACAAGAACGCCGCTAGTTCTGCACTTGGCAATCGTCATGGAACACTTCTCGCGGCCATGCTGCACGCAGATCGCTGGAGAAAAAGCTGCCATTGAAGGGTCACCTGTGCTCCTTGCACCGCACCCTGAGTTCGGCGGCCATCTGTAAAGGGCCGATGTCAGTGGCACTGGTGGAGGTGGGAGCGACCGCTGGGAGTGTCAGTTTCCAGCCCCAACGCGCTAATTGAGCCGAGAAGCACAGACCGGGGAATGATGATGGGCTAGACTGCCCTAGAAGACGTTTGGATCTTCTGGGGAACTGCTTGCGGGGGCCGCGCCATGGGCCACCTGTGGCTCTCCGAGCTGGGGACTGGGGCTCTTCGCGGCCGAGTTTGCGCCTCGCGGTGATGTCATGGATTAAGCTTAACCCAGTAGCTCGGCGTCATTTTGCCGTCTCTTCACGATTGCGCCCTCGGAGAAATCAATGCTCGACTCGGTGGAATCCCGCATAAATGTCGTAGATCAATGAAAAGACCTTGGGCCGGCGGATCGAATGGGATTCCTAGGGCGGTGGATTGCCGCGTTGGCAGTCGAACACCTGGTAGTTGGGAGACGCGGAAGCCGTTATTGGTTTCAGCTCGCGAGTCTGTGAGTGGTCGCTTTGACGTATTGGGGGGAAAAAATCTGAATCAGGTGTCTTGGATCTGAGGAAATCGAGATGGCGACGACGACCCTTGCCTACGAGGAGTTGATGCGAAAGTTGAATTTGCGGGAGTTGCCCAGATGGGACAAACTCTAGATAACCGCCACATGGGGGGGCACGGTAAAGTTTGCGATGCATGTCTCTTGGGACTAGCAAAGCAAAAGAAACGCGCAAAAGAACTTCGTAGTTCGGGCGCTATTTAAAGAAGCTTTTATTGTCCGTGTTTGAGACAAAACATCCTAGTTGCTGGGGGTAGATCTGGCACGCCTGGGTCACCGCCGCCACGAGGCCTCAACAGCAGACGGCAAATCCCATGCGGCCGTTACTCGGGGGTTTATGCAGACGTGTCTTGGTAAGCAGTGTTGAATAAAAATGGTGCAAGGAATTCGGGGAAACCGGCCCTTTTCCAATCAATCATTTCGTCGCATTTCGCAAGGGGGGGCAGGCAGTGGCAGGGAGAATAAAGTCGTGGTGTTTCTCTTGGTGAGGGATCGAAGCTACCTTCGACGGCAGCTTTGGAAAATTCCAATTGAACCCCGAGCAGCCAATCAGAGATGCCCGGGATCAACAAGATAATGGGAATAAACCAAATTGGCGCTTCGAAAAGCTTGGAGAAGGCATCTGACTTGCATCGTCATAATCAGTCTTCGTTGCACCAAGCCGCTGAAAAAGCTTCAGCACAATCCCGTCTTCGTGCTGTCGCCCAATTGACGCTAGCATGCACCGAGCCGCGATACGTCGGCCTCACTCACGAGTGTGGCGTAGGCGGCAAGGCAAGAAAATGCATGGAGGCGCCCACTAACTCCGTGCGCCTCGTCCGGCCAAGCGACCGAACCGGGCGAAAGGTTTGCCGCCCGACCAATAGCCTTCTCACTGGTAAATGGAGAGTGACTCGCTGATAATGGGGGTTACGCGCATCCTGGACCTCTTGATAGGACCAACGATTTCTCAGGTTGTACAGTGAGGAACTGCCCCTTCAACAAGCAACGATGCTCCAAGGCCTAAGGCAAGCTGTGCCTCATAAAACCGGCACAAATTGCGGCACCTCAGGCTGCAGCGCCGTATATGAGGCCAAGGTGCTTGCCGGCTGTGGCACATTCTCTGACAGCTGCCAAAGCCGGTTCGTGCCTGCCAAGTTGAAGTTGGTCAATCCTCAGGAGCTGGCTGCCGGCTGCCGGCCGGTTACTTTCTTCCTGTGGCCACCGCCAAGATGAATGCCTGAATCCCTTCAACAGCAAGCCTGAACGCACCCAACTCTCGCACCAGGATCATCGTTCTCAAACGCAAACTCGCCGAAAGAAGGCCGCAAGAGGTCAGAACCTTCATCTGCTAGCGTCTTGGACAAGATGCCGCCTTCGTGTGGCACATGTTGGCGTAGGTTTCCTGGATTTGACTCCAGAGATCATCATTGTCGTGAGAAGAACCACCAGCCACCGGAATTCGAGTGTGACACTTGTGGTGAAGCTTTCGGAGATGAATGGGAGCGTCGCGACCACATGGATTGGGAGGAGCACTGGCATCCTTCTGCCCCCAGATGTGAAGTGTGCTACGATAGGTTTCCCACAGCGAGCGAACTTGAGACCCACGAGATCCAGATCCACAAATATTGCGCAGACTGCCAACGTTTCTTTCAACACCCAGCTGAGATAAGACAGGTTGGTTGTCTCGTCCAGCCGGCTTTGGCAGCCGCTAACCTCTGCGACAGCACCTAAACTCAAGGCGTCACCGCACCTATGTCCTCCCGTGCCCATTCTGCAACCAGACTCGGAACACTGCCACGGGCCTCGTGTGCCATCTTGAAATGGGAGGATGTCGCGGAATGCGTCTCACCCAGGATGCACTCTTCCAGTCAATACAGGGACGTGACCCCAACGGTCACATAGCGAAGCAGGTTCCGGTTCGGGGTGGAACAAAGGTTTTTCAGGCAACTGGAAAGGCCTGGAACCCTCGCCGACGAGGATTCGAATGTTATATTTGCCATGGGCTCTTCCGATCTCTTCATGCCCTCAATGCACACTTGTCATCCCCTCGTCACAGGCAAAAGCTCTACCACTGTCCGAATCATCGGCGTTGCCCAAGAGAGTTCTCGACACTGGCCGGGTTGATAAATCATTTGGAAAGCGAGAAGTGCAGGTATATGCGTTTTGACGCCGTCCAGGCCAATGTGCGAAAGATTGTTGCGTCCAATCGGATGATTGACATTTGAGAGGCTCGGTGAGAATGCAGGCATGGTGTTTTACGTTTTAACGAGATGATGATGATGATGGCGTTTTAATTGGTCTCCGCATATAATTAAGCATGGGGATTGGCCAAAAACATTGTTTTGTGGATGGAATGGAAGAAATGCGTATTCATTTGGGGAATTTAACGATATCGGACGAGGACATTATTTTTGAGGCTGTGGCGACCCAGCAGGACGAGAGGGTGAGTAGATTGACATGTCCAAAAACTCAATCTATTGAAGTTGATTCCCAGACAGAATAAGCAAGGCCGTTGATAAATAACCAAGGTTGCGATGAATTCTTTAGATTTCTTGCAAATCATTCCTTGATGGCGGTTTAGGCGTCTGAAACCTGCAAGTTTGACCAAATTCAGGCGAACAACTAATCAAATTGTTGCATTATCTGTACACGCTAAGATCGTCCCTTTATTTGGTGTTGGTGTCCGGCCGTGAGAAAGTTGCAGCATTTCCCAAGAATAGCCTTGCGATGCACACGGGAACAAACAGTGCAGTGTCTTTATTAAGGGCCGTGGAATTGTGTTTAAGTGTCTAGCAGCTATTTGGGCCGTGCGTGCCTTATATTTCGTAATCCATGTCATCGGCAGTCGATGCGCACTGTGGTCCCCGCGTATGTCGTATGATTCAACATGGACAAAAATTCCCCTTGCACGCAGCCACGGACGAGTAGGAACAGCGAATGTGCCCTTGGTTCATTGGATTGTTGGGACTGGGTTCCGGCTAAACCACCCATGGTTGTTTGCCGTTGCATTCGCCAGACACCATCAAAGACGAGTGGCGACCTATGACCAATATTTGAGCAACATGCCGACGTATGGATGACGACACAAACGGCACATCCCCTTGGGTCTCTCTCATGTAGACTGCGGGGATCAGGTGATGGGAAACATTAGAAATGCATCATCCTGGGATTAGGAATTGGGTATAATAGGCCCAAGTTTCCCTCATTGTAAAAAAAGCCCGAGTGTGGTTGACTCTATACCCAAGCTGGCCTTGTTCAAACCGATTGATACCAAGCCTTGCATACCGAACCCCCCCCCCTTCACCTCAAAAATGATTCGATCCACTCGGGCCATTCAGCCGGCGATCCGGAGCCGTCTTTTGGCCACCCAGAGAGGGTTCCATGCTTCCCGCGTCTCCCGGCAGACCGCGGGTGGGCCTCCGAACCCCGAGACACAGCGGTACGTGGAGGATCTGACTGACCTGCGATCGGACAAATACGCGGTTCTAATGCGTCTGCGGCAATCAGCAACAACAAATACATAGCATATGGCGCGGGAGCGCTAGGTCTCGGCGCAATCTTCTACTATATGACGACACCCCAGGATACGCCCAAGCCTGCGGCGAAGCCTTAGCCTTTGACAATTGGCACCGGGGAGAGAGAGTGCTGGAGAGGGCCGGGGGATATATTGATTGATTGGATGATATGAACATAATCTCTTCTCCTCGAATTATATTGGTAAAATGCCGTGGTTGGGTATTGTATGCATGGGTGAATGGCTTTTTTATGTCAATATTGACATGACGGACTACAGGGTGGACTCCCTGCAAAGTTGTTCGGTGAATGACATACGGCGGCAGGATTTGTTCGACGGGCGGCAATTCGTACATTACGATATATAATTATGCAGCCCCTTATTCCTGAAACATGCAAAATTAAACCGAAACTCATGAGTTGTACGTATATGTGGATGGCGCGTGGAATTTATTTGAGCCATGTCCACTTGTTTCTTCGTGCTGTGCCACGGCTGATTTGTAGCACTGCCCGGATTTTTTTGGTTTTTGAGGGATTCAGATCCCGCGTGCGGGCCAGTTTGAACTGGGGGCCCTTCGACTTGGAGAAATTGAGATACATTAGGGATCCGTGTTTCCTTTGATTCGTGGAATAGATTTAGACTACGAAGGCGGGTCTTAGACTGGTGGATCTCTTGAGCGTCATGAATGGCGTCGATGGTTCTTTTGCCTTTTCATTGCCCAACGCCACATTCTCTTTTTTTGTCGCGACTAAGACAGTGGCGTTTGGGGGGCGGGTTTGGAGATCTCGATGAGAGAGGGTGATGTACACGGGGGTGATGTTTTTCTTTTTCTGTGGGACGTTTGCGTTGGCATGTTAGGAGGCGCATCGATTGAGATGGAGGAGGTTTTTGGGGTGGTTTATTGCGCGAGTGCGCGAGTGTCAGTTGGCGTCGGCGCACACGGAGCGGATGCAGACCGGGAAATTCGAAATTCGGGTTTAACAATTGGACAAGAGGCTCGGATTCGGACTTGGTATTTGCTGCGGCATACCGAGAACAGATGACGGCGAAAGGATTGAGCCAGCCCCAAACATGGGGCAGCCGAAGGAATGAGGTTGATAAGAGAGATCCATGCTCGATAATGTACTCCCTTGGCGGAAGGTAGCGAGGCCCCGCTTGGGTGGGTGCAGGCTGCGAGCTGAGGGGCATCGCAGCATCTGAATGGGGCATCCGGATGGGAAATGATGGATCGGGCCCAAGGCAGCAGGAATAAACAGGTTCGTCCGTCCGGGGCTGGGAGGCGGCCTCTCAGGGTGCGGGGATAAGAACTTCGGCGCGGAGGCAGCCCACCATGTCATGTCATGATGCGGCGCACGTGCTGCTCCTAAGGCTGGGGGAGAGGAGTCCGCGTCAGCGTCTACGCAGCTCACCATTCAGCCTTACCCCGTGGCATTCAGCCCTACGCACTGCGCATAGGGGAGATCAGGCGGCAGCCCGTCGAGCGATATAAGATCTCGGGCTCGGTTTGCGTTCCGAGGCAAGGATTCAAGCTCTGTCGAAGTTTATCGACTCGCTGCTCCACCCAACTCTGGACTACATCGCCAGTTTTACACGCACCTCACCAAAACCGGAACCAATGGTCGGATTTTCAGTCGTGTCTTTGACGTCCCTTGGGACCAACATTGCCCACCGCGCGCTTTCGAGCGCGGAGGAGTTGAATGACCTCGTCGGCACTGTAGACCCTCATTCAGCGTCCGGCGCGCAGCTCGCTGCATTTGCCTCGCAGCTCCACCAACTCCACCATGGGGTGGCACAGCTGGAGACTGCTCTGAACGGCTCTACGGCCATCTCGCCGACGCTCCAGACGCATCTGAGCCAGTACCTTGGATCCTGCGACGGGATCATGGCCGTGTTGAACAAGCAGGTCATGCGACTGCAGCCCAACAATGTGGAGCGTCTGGACCAGACATTTTTGGCGGTGCATATAGATGTTGTGGATGCGTACTACGGGTTGTTTGAGTTGTTCGTGCAGTTGCTGTCAATGTATGTGCAGATAAAAACCTGGCATGAATGCTTTCTGATGACTAAATTGACGTGTCCAGCCAAGAAAAGGACTCACAGGATGTTGCGCTCGGTGCAAACGAGAGTAGGAGTTGCCTTCAACGAGTAAATGATGCCTCCCAAAAAGCTGCCCAGACCGGGGACATCCTGCTCCCAGAAGGTCAGAGCCAGAGTGCCACTATCGCTTCGAGCAGCAAGGGGCCACTCCTAGACGATGGCCTTGAACCTCCGCCATATGAAACCGCGGGCCCAAGTGGTCCCCAAGCAACAGAAGGAGGGCCGTCTGGCTCAGGTTTTGCAAAGAGCATGTCGTCCCTGACACACTCTTTCAAGGCCATGACTGCAAATCTCTGGGCCAAGCCCGACCCTCTGGCAACAGCTTTCTGTGAAGCCGCCAGAAGAGGAGATGTTCAACAAATGAGGGGTTTCCTGGCACAGGGAGCAAATATCAACGGCCGCAACGCCGAGGGCGACACACCCTTGAGCAGCGCCATTTCCGCCAACAAGGAGGACGCAGCGCGGTTTTTATTAGAGTCCAGCGTAGACATGAATGCTCGTGACGCATCCAAGATGCCCCCGCTGTTCCTGGCTTGCTCCGTGGGAAGCGTCGAGATCGCCCAGATGCTGCTGAACAAAGGTGCCGACGTGAAACAGAGCAGCTGGTCTGGCCAATCCTACTTTATTGATGTTATTTCAAGCGGCAATCTGGCCGGAGTCCGGTTTCTTTTAGCGAATGGCGCGAGTGCCAACATCACAACCATGTCTGGGAGACCTGCCATCTCGCAAGGCGTCAAGAAGGGCCAGATCGAACTTGTACGGCTTCTATTGCAGTACGGAGCTAATGCGGGAGCCTCTGACATCAACGGAAGCTCGATGGTGGACCTGGCTGCTGCAAACGAGGATGTGGAGATGGTTCGCCTTCTACTGAATCACGGAGCGAATGCCAATAGCCGAACAACCACGGGTAACACAATGCTGGCAGATGCGTTATCCAAACGACGCATGGAGATCGCAAAGCTGCTCCTGGAACACGGGGCGGACGTCAACTCTCGGGACAATTACGCACACGCGCCCCTCGTTGCCACGGTGAGAGACACCAAGTTGTCATTGCCAGAGAAGATTGAGACGGTGCGTTTGCTCCTCCAATTCGGCGCATCTGCCAACGTGTCCGACGGAACCTGGAACACTCACCTCATGTGCCATGCTATGGAAATCGGGTCGACAGAGCTGCTGACGCTGCTGCTGGATCATGGTGGCCCGACGGACAAGAAGATGAGCGGGGGAGAGACTCTGCTGCTGTACGCAATGGAAAAGGGCAAAATCGACCAGGCAAGGGTCCTGGTCGAGCATGGTGCCGATCCAAACATGACTGATAAGAAGGGCCGGACTCCCCTGCTGCAGGCGTTGTTGAGTGGCGATGTGGAATTGATCAAGCTGCTGAAGAACTATGGAGCAGATACTAACAAGGCTGGCTCCGTGTCACCGGCAGAAATGGCAGCGGTCATGAGGAACCCAGAGGTATTTGTCGCTCTGGGCATTGAGATGCCGCCTTTGATGCCACAGAGAGGAGAGAGCTCACAAGCCAGTGCTAGCACTCCGGCACCGACTAGATCGCAGTCACCTCCCCCGGGATACGAAAAAGCGACTGGGGGCCTGTGAAGGGCGCACGAAGGGTGAATGTATGATGTATGAAGAGACGCTGTAACGAGCAATTATGGTTGTGGATTATCTAATTTTCTTGTCTATCATCTATTGTATAATGAACATATAATTTTTCTTTTTTAATTTTGCCCCAAGATTTCCTTCAGCCACCACACGTGTATCCTCGCGTCTTTTGTCAGCTCCGGGTGGAAGCTCGTTCCCAGGATGTTTCCTTGCCTGACGGCGATGATGTCGCCGGAGTCGTCCTTGGTGTTGGCCTGCGACACGCCGGCCTTCATCTTGTCGACGCGGCCGGGGAGCTTCGCGAGGACCTGCACGGAGGGCCGGGAGTCGTCGAGCGACAGCACCTCCTCGACGACGGGGGCGCGGATGAAGACGCCGGGGAAGGGCGAGGGGGAGGGTTCCCGCAGGAAGGGGAGGTCGAGGCCGGACTCGAAGCTCTCAATCTGGCGGCCAAAGTGGTTGCGGTGGACGCGGACGGCGAGGCCGCCAATGAGCTCCTGGCCGCCCTTTTTGGTGGCGTTTGCTTCGTCGGAGAGCAGGATGAGACCGGCGCATGTGCCCCACGTCGGCCGTTTCTGGATTCTAGAAGGTTGCATTAGGCCGGGGCGTGGGAACGTAATGAATTTGGGGGGGAAAGGTGACTACTACTCACTTGACAAATTCGCGGAGGGGCTCGAGGAGGCCGGACTGGGCGGCGACAAAGGAGATGGTGGTGCTCTCGCCGCCGGGGATGATGAGGGCGTCGCATTGGGCCAGCTGCTCCGGCGTGCGCACCTCGATGAGGGTGAAGTCGGTCTTGGACTCGGACGAGAGCTGGCCGGCGGCTGTGCGCAGGAGGTCCAGGTGCTCCGAGAAGCCGCCCTGGAGGGCGAGGACGCCGACTGTGAGGGCCATCATGATGGCGGGGTAAATTTAGCGAGTAAGCCGGGGGGCCGCAAGGGTGCCTGTGCGAAAATGATGTAGGCGAGATTTGCGTCTGGGTTAGGTTATTAAAAAAAAAAAAACCAGACCGAGAGAGAGAGATGACTGATTATGGTTCCAAAGATGGGCACACGCGCGCGCAAAGGAGTAGTAGTGCACACACCGGAGTTGAAGCCCTGGTGTAAAAAAATGCAATTTACCTTTATGGTCCGAGTGTCCGGATTTTTAGAAACCTCACCGCCATGAAAGAGGAAAAAAAGAGTACGTCAGGAGAATCTCGGCCAAAAGCCGCAACTTATCGTTTCGTCTGGTCTGGCCCAGGCAACCCGGCAGTAGATGGACGTCGATGAGCAAGAGAATAGCCACCGGGGCGGAGTCTGTTCCCCACGAAAGCGGAGCCTGGGGAACGACGGGTCTGCACGTCGTCGCGCTAATGCTGCCCTTGCAGCGGAACTTCTCAGTTCGGTGAGGGTACGCCGCCGGCTGGTGCATGTGCGGCGCTGTGGGCCGTCGTCACAGGTTGGACCTGGAGCGCGATGGGAGTCTTTTGGGGTCTATTACTCAATTGCCCATGACTAACGGGTACCGGGGGAGAGAGGGGAGGGGGGATCCAAGGCCGCACGGCGCTGCAAAAGTGCATCCTGCGGCCGCGCCCTTCGCCGGCACTCGTGCATCGAAGGCCAACGGTCCCGCATTATCGATAATGGCGGCTGCAAGTGAGTGGGTGGTGTCGGAGCATCGCGCCGGGGGGTCCAGAGGGGGCGCCTTGGAGATGTGTGTCATGGATGGGCCCAAGTCGCTCCTCGGAACCACGACTCCTCGGAAGCAGACCGGCCCTCGCGCATCCCCAAGGGGTGCCCCCAGCCCACTGTTACGTGTGTTAGCCCTTCCCTTCCCGATGTTTTCCGCCACCTCCGCGCGCCCTGTAAGTCACTTCTCGCCAATGAGCACCTCGAGATGCCGCTCTGGCGCGCCAAGGTCGAGTGTCAATTAAGGTTCCAGTGACTTTCTTGGACGCCGGCCGGCGAGGAGAAGGGTAAAAAAAAAAAAAGTCTCTCATACTCCGCGCCGACGCCGCGTCCGTGGTACATGATGGAATCGAGTCTTGTGCATTGATGTGCATCTCGCGTTGCAGGACGCCTTGATCGTAAAAAGGAAAGTCCGACGACATATCTGAGCCTCATATAAGGCCGGTTGTGATATCGATATCAAGTCTTCTTTCTCCCATTCTCATCCCATCCCATCTTACACCTTCTTCACACACACCCTCCTCCTGAAAAGGAAAAACTCACACCGTTTTCAACTCTATATACACACAGCCCGCAAGGTATAAAAATATACATTGCCACCTCCTCTTCCTTTAGACACACCATCTTTCTCCTCCCATAACACTCCAATCTTCACAATGACCAACGAAGTCGTCCCTGTCGCCGCCTCCAATGGCGAGGCCCCCAAGTCCTCCTTCACCGTCAAGGCTGGCCTAGCCCAGATGCTCAAGGGCGGTGTCATCATGGACGTTACCAACGCTGAGCAGGCCCGCATCGCCGAGGAGGCCGGTGCCTGTGCCGTCATGGCCCTCGAGCGTGTCCCTGCCGACATCCGCAAGGACGGTGGTGTTGCCCGCATGTCCGATCCCGCCGTCATCAAGGAGATCCAGGCCGCCGTCACCATCCCCGTCATGGCCAAGGCCCGTATCGGCCACTTCGTCGAGTGCCAGATCCTTGAGGCCCTCGGTGTCGACTACATCGACGAGAGCGAGGTCCTGACCCCCGCTGACGACGAGAGCCACGTCGAGAAGAGCCCCTTCAGCGCCCCCTTTGTCTGCGGCTGCCGTAACCTCGGCGAGGCCCTCAGGAGAATTGCTGAGGGTGCTGCCATGATCCGCACCAAGGGTGAGGCCGGCACTGGAGATGTCGTCGAGGCCGTCCGCCACATGAAGACCGTCAACAAGCAGATTGCCCAGGCCAAGGCTGCCCTGGCCGAGGGTGGTATCGTCCGCATCCGTGAGCTCGCCCGTGAGCTCGAGGTCGACGCCGAGCTCCTCCGACAGACTGCCGAGCTAGGCCGCCTGCCCGTCGTCAACTTCGCCGCCGGAGGTGTGGCCACCCCCGCCGACGCCGCTCTCATGATGCAGCTGGGCTGCGACGGTGTCTTTGTCGGCAGCGGCATCTTCAAGTCCGGCGACCCCGCCAAGCGAGCCAAGGCCATTGTCCGGGCCACCACCCACTTCAAGGACGCCAAGGTCCTCGCCGAGGCCAGCACCGGTCTCGGTGAGGCCATGGTTGGCATCAACTGCGACAGCATGAAGCCCGAGGAGAAGCTTGCTGGCCGAGGCTGGTAATTTATGATTTAAAAAAGAAAAGACGAACACGAAAAAAAAGCGAGGAAGGCGTTCGAATGGAATTTTTTGTCATTCAACACATAGCATTGGCAGGAAGTGTGTGCATCGCGGTGATTAATAGGATTGATATGGACACTAGCTATCTCCTGGTTTGATCAGGCTTAGATGTTCTGTCAAACTACATGACGTGGGGAGAAGGGAAAATATCTATGCTGAGACGTTAGCAAAGGAAAATAATGAATGAGTTGTGCACATTGTTCTTCTTCCATACGCACCCTCTGTGATATGACCCTGCTGAATTGATTCGCCTGTCAACGATACAGGCCAACATCTTGGCTATTTTGCTACTATATCTGCGGCTCGCTTCCATATATATGTAAGAGGTGGAGCAGATGGAAAATCCGAGAATAATGCGAACGTATCGACGATCCGGTGTTAGATTATCGCCTAGCCCTTTTATTTGCCATGCTGCCTAGTTGAAGGGCTTGTCGCTTGCGATCGTTGCCCGCCTTGTTGTGCGTTTTGCGCTGTGGAATTCGTCAGCGTGGTGAGAAAAAAAGGTGGGACCAGAGGTTATTCTCACCTTGTCCTCTGTGTATGGCGCATTCGCTATCCGCGGCACCCAGGGAGCCCGGATGGCCGAGTGGACCAGGACCTTGCTGAACTGGGAGGAGTGTTGGTAAAGGGGGAAACAGGAGATGAAAAGTTCGGGGTGCATGTGCGGCGACTCACTCGCAACGCATCGAGGATACGACCCTATCGATCCTCGAATGTGTTGTACTCTTCCCACTGGGCGTCTGTGCCGCTCCAGAGGGGCACGCAGTTTTCTCCCTTCTGGGATAGGATGGCATTGTCCTGGGGGTTACATGGTCAGCTTTAGGATGGCTCCCTGGAAGATGTGGTGGAGTGGTGCCTACCAAGATCTTCGCACACAGGAGCTCGAGCTCCATGCTGGAAATGGAGTAGTGGATGATGTTCTGCAGCTGTGTGATCCGAGACGGCATCCTGTCCTCTGGCGGGATCCGGTCCTCCTCCTGGATCTTGTAGTCCGCGCCGCGCTCGTCCCGCAGCTCCCTGTCCACCTTCTCGAGCCACTCCTTCTTCTGGAGCTTCCCCATCTTGGCCCTCCAGTCGCCGCACTGGGAGAGGTCGCAGATGGCCTCGAAGACCTGCCGGTGGCGGGCGCGCCACTGCTCGTCGTTCCGGGGGAAGGACTCGTCGCTCTCCGGGTCTGACACCTTGCGGTGGCCGTTGCTGGACAGGCCACTGTAGACGCGCCACATCTCCTGGGCGTGGGCGGAGGACTGGAGGTGGCCCTGGTAGTCGACGGCTTGGTTGGTGAGGGCTGATACCATGTCTGACTCGGCCTGGCTGCGCTCGCGGGTTGCGCGCAAGTCGGATCGATGCTTTGTCGGAGTGCTTGAGTCCTTGGACGGTTCTCGCTTGTTTGGAGGAGTTACGTCGCGCGGCTGAGGGTTCGTCATTGCTGGAAGGGGATTTTGGTCCAGGTCGGGCGCGTTCCCAGGCGCCTCCAGCCATAGGTCGGAATTGAGGACATCTTCGAGCTCGAGCGGCTCGGGGTGTATCTCAAACTTGATCTCATCCGCGTTCGCCGGGAAAGAGTTGTTCTGCGGGACCGAGCATTTGTCAAGCCCTGGCTGGCCCATGGTCGAAGAGGGTGCCAGGCAAAACTGATGTTGGAAATGGATTAAATCAGGGATGTCCAACATTTTCCAGTTATCGATACCGCTGCTGTCAAAAAATTGGTGGTTAAAAATATAAGAGCCCATGTCGGCTTTTGGTGGATGAATCATGCATTCACGCGTGGGGCTTTTTTCCAAGTAAAAAAAAATATTCGTACAAGTCTAGTAAGAGAGGATGGAGATATTTCAGGCTGGCTGGATGAGGCGCACATATCTCCATTCACGTCAAGTTCTATTTCATTTTTGACGTGCTGGATCTCTCTCCAAGTTTGGCGATTGCACATTTTGTACTGTCTGCCTTTGTTCTTTGGCAATGGTGGGATCCAGCGAGTTTCCCGGGTGGGCTTGGTGGGCTGGGCTTGTCCATACAAACAAAGAAGTGAGAGCATCAATAGCATTGTCAATGCAAACCGATGGAACAAGACCAAGAGAGAGGGAAAAATGTTTGCGCTTGCATATCCTGTACAAACACTAGAATTGGCAATTCCACAACTAAGAAGAAGCTGGATTGACATATTGTCTTGGCTGGTGGATACTGGTACATCAAAGAACAACACAAAGGAGGGAGATCTGGCTCGAAATCCTCCGATAAGTGATAAAGAGACCCGCATAAATATAATTCATGAATAAAAACAAATACGGAAACAGATTATCGTATTATTTAGAGTTGAGTTTAAACAGGCCATCAAGCTTCGCCAAAAACCACAAAGCGACTTTTCTGATGGACTGCACATCTCCATGTTCCAATGCAAACCCTCCTAGTTTGCGCCATCTAAAATATTTTGACACCATGCAGCGATGCTCATCCTAGGGGCAACGCGTTAGACTTGGTTTTCCGATGAGCGAGGAATAGGCCACATTTGCCTTAGGTACTACCAAATCCTTTCACTTAAGATGACCCTCCTGAGTCGATAGGCCCATATCTTGAACCTTGGGGGCTTGGCTTCGTATCGGTATGAGATATTTAAAAATTGCGGAAAACTTCTCGGTGCTTCGGATACCTTGGAATGATCCGTCTGTGACATGTCTGCAGCTTAAGTATAATACCTAAGTCTACACACAAATGTGGTACGCTTAAATGTACCGACCGTAAAGTTATTTTATGCCATAAGGGTTGGCTGGCAAGCCCAAAACTGTTAACTACTCTCTTCTTTATGTGCTGTGTGTATGGCGCAGAGCTAGCCATCAGCTGGATACATCGCATGCAGACGAGGATGCCAACCACTGCCTCGTCTTGGGATTGAATTGGAATCAAAAACATGGCGATGAAAAAAGGGAGTGAATAATCATCATGACCAATGCGCCATTCTGGTTCAAATTGAAGTCGGGAAGGAGCGAAAAATACATCTGGGTAACTTGCCGGGCGGTAACTTACGCACTGTGTCTACCGCTCGTGTGCTGAACTGAGGCCGACCTGTCGCTCACCTTGAGGGTGCCGACAGAATATAAAAGGAGCCATATGCCACTCCTGAATTAATTTAGGGGCAATCCCTCGGAGTTACCACTTGTACTCATCATCGGGTACTGGGGGTTATGCAGTTACCACATGGCAGAACTGTGATGATGATTCCGACACGTTGATCATAATGCATTCCTCCGAATGCATTGATAGTGCTCGAAATACAACTGAGTTCGAATTATGCTGCAATATTGTCAATTGGGGCAGAATGGTGTACTTAGCTATCTAAGACTGGAAGTACAGGCGAGACACCAAATAGTCATTATCGGATACTAATTTTATGAGATTTTAAACCTTTCAAGAGTGCCCGAACTTGTGGCTTGGCCTTGGTTGCTCATGAGGCCAGCGGTCTAATAAGTCTACCATGTTAACCAATTAGCCGTCTTATCTACTAATAAATTATAGTGAGGAGCGACGTCATATCGGCATTCCAATGACCGATAATGACCGACCAGTGTTGGACGTGTTTAAATTTTATGCGATAATCGCTATGGTAACATGTTTTTTTTTCTCTTTCAAGCATGAGTTTTTGGACTTGCTCGAACATTGCTATCAACTACCAGTGGGCAAATTCCTCAATGGCACTAAACGTACTAGGAACGGATCAGATATGAGTATTTATATGTCATAACAGGTTCATTAATGTGTTAATTTATTTTTGGGACCGCTCTTGAAGCGGGTGGCGGGTTTAGTTACCCCACTTCATCGTGAGTAAACAATTGCCCTTGATCCACACTCATCCACACATCCACACTCGATCCAAAGTGCAAAAAGACCGCAAGATTGGTCAACCGCGGCTCTGGCAATATGACGGTGATAGAAGTTGACGTCATATTCGATTTCATCTGCGCCGTGAGTCGTCTCCATCACCTTCAAAGGGTGTGCTTTAACCACAAATGCACGGAGCTCACAACACCGTAGTGGTGCTACATTGGCAAACGGCAGCTGGACATGGCCATTGCGCTCTACCAAAAGACGTACCCGGGGGGCAAGTCGGACACGTTCGTTATCAGATACCGGCCGTACTACTTGGACTACGGCCCATCAACCCACAGCGTCGATAAGGCGGAGGTCGCAGACGTCAGGCTAGCTGGCATGACTCCAGAGCAGCGGGCGAAGCTCCATCAGCGCATGGACCGGATTGGCAGCGCCGCGGGGATCAGGTTCCGCAGCGGAGGCAAAATCGGGGACACGCGGAAGGCCCACAGGCTGGTGCGCCTGGGCCGGGCCCCCGAAACTCAGAATGCCCTGATAGAAGGCCTCTTCGCGGCGTACCACGAGCTCGAGCGGGACATCTCCGCTGGGGACGTGCTGCGGGAAATCGCTATCGCGGCCGGGCTCGACAGCGCCGAGGTCGACGCGTGCCTGGCCTCGGGGCTGGAGGCGGGCCTCGTGGATGCGGAGGCTGAGGGGAACAAGCGTGAATTCGGGGCATCAGGCGTCCCCTCGTATGTTGTGCAAGGATCACACCGCATCGATGGCGCGCAGGACGCTCAGGACTTTATGGAGGCATTCATCAAGGTCAAGGAAGGCGAACCGTAGCGTGTCATGTCTATTTTTGTATTCTTTTTTGCTCTTTTACTTGTTCTGGGATATCATTACTATTTTTTATTTTAATGCGCTCCTCACAGCGAAGAGTAAGCGTTGAGAGCCAGCTGGCCACCCAGGTGGGCGTACAGGACGTTGCCGCCCTCAATCTTGCCGGTCTTGATCAGGTCTATCATGCCAGCCAGACTCTTGCCCTCGTAGACGGGGTCAGTGATGAAGGCCTCGGTCTCGGCGCCGAACTTCATAGCGGCGATGGTGGTCTCGTCGGGGATACCGTAGATCTTTGCGTTGTAGTCGGGGTTGAGGATGACATCGGCCTCGGTGATGTCGTCGGCCTTGAGGCCAATCTTCTCGCCGGTGAACTTGGCGATGCGCAGGACCTGGTCAAAGGTCTGCTGGACCTTGCCGGAGGCATCAATACCAATGACCTTGCGCTTGGGCGAGCCGTTCTTCTCGGCCAGCTTGAAGCCGGCAATCATGCCGCCAAAGGTGGAGCCGGTGACGGCGCAGACGATGACGGTGTCGAAGAAGACGCCGAGCTCCTTCTCCTGGGCCTCGACCTCGAGGGCCCATCGCGCGAAGCCCAGGCCGCCAAGGGGGTGGTCGGAGGCGCCGGCGGGGATGTAGTAGGGCTTGCCGCCCTTCTCAATGATCTCGTTCTTGAGGTTGGCGAGCGTCGTCTTGTGCTCGATGCCAAAGGTGGAGGGGTCGAGGCGCACGTCGCCGCCCATCAGGCGCGAGAGCTGGATGTTGCCGACCTTCTCATAGCCGGGGTCCTCCCAGTCGACCCAGTGCTCCTGCACCGTGGCGGCCTTGAGGCCGAGCTTCTTGGCGACGGCCGTGACGGCGCGGGTGTGGTTGGACTGGACACCACCAATGGAGACGAGGGTGTCGGCGCCCTCGGCAAGAGCCTCCGAGGCGAGGTACCTTGAAAGGAGCAAGAAATGTCAGTGAATTTGCTCAGATCAGACGCGATTGTAAATAGAGGGCGCGGGGTACGGGTTCAAGGAACGTACTCGAGCTTGCGGATCTTGTTTCCGCCGTAGGCGAGACCGGAGTTGCAGTCCTCACGCTTGGCGTAGACGCCGACCTTGCCGCCGAGGGCAGCGGATATTCTGGGGAGGTGCTGGATGGGAGAGGGGCCGAAGAGGAAGTCCTCCTTGGGGATGCTGGCAAAGGGCTCGGGGAGAGTGAGGCTGGCCATTGTGTCTGGAGTTTCCTGTGGTGGGGTGTGAAGTTTGTATGTGAGAGTGAGAGAAGAGGATGGGTCTTGGAGAGCGAAGCGGATAGGGAGTTGTCCAACAGTTATAGAATTATATTTTAACGCTCGCTCTTTGCAATTGCCGAGCCAAGATGGGCTGGTTTTCGAAGCAGCTCCGTTGCCGGGGGCATGCACGAAGGCATTGTTGGTCCGGTCGCTCTGCGTGCCCCGCGATGTCGATCCACTTGAGATGTCGACGAGGACTGCCAAGGTGGCTTGATTGGGCAGGTCAGGGCGAGATCGCGAGGGGTAGCTGTCACGCTGATAGGGTTCCGGGGGTTTTTGGCATGCGAGGTGACGCCGTGACACTATCACGGCATAGTGGTCGGGCGTAGATGTGTCTCCGATGTCGACGCCAAGGATGCAGACATTCCGGGGTGCTTCCAGACGGTGATTGAATCCAGGGACCACGGCATCTGGTGCGGTTATCTCTTCAGAGATAATGGCCAATTGCCGATAGGACGAGGTCTAGTTGTCCAGAGGTCGCTTTCAGTCGCTTTTGCCCGGCTTTGTTCTTATCTCTGACCTGTCAAGGCGAGCACCACATAGGGTCGGCTCCACTCGGTATCTCGGGAACCATGCTATCGCCGGTTATGTCCCTCACTTTTGGGCTTACCCCACAGCAGCTGTGCAGGGTCGACTAAGGCCCGTTACTAAGACTATTATAACTCGTCCCGCACCGTATTAGTCGCGGGTCTTGGCTGCCAGGACATGAATCGCGGGAACTTGCATGCGGCTGCTAGATTGGAATCTGCATGGTCTCGTCTGGCACAATGTGGCCGCAAGGGTGAGCCTCGGGTTTCCAATCAGGCAATGATGCTCGCCAATACGCTCTGCGCGTGAAAATCAAACGAGGGGTGCAAAACTCCGTCGGTGAATCAAGCAGGCTTTGTCATGTTGTTTGCTTCGCGCACAGAGGACTAGGCAGAAACCATAGAAATCATGACATGTTGCCCCTCTTTCCAGCACCCAGCTGATTGTGCTGGTCTTTATGCACACAGCTGTTTGCCAGGCGACAGCTATGGCAACCAACACCAAAACTTCAGATCTGTCCAGGCACTGTCAACCTTTTCTGACTCTGCAACTTCGTGCCCCATCGCTCCCCGTTTGGCCCAACGCAGCAACCAGCAACGATGGATACAATAGAAGACAAAAGCACGGCAGGCATGGTCACCTATAAGGAGATCTTGGAGCAAGATGCCTTTGTTTCTGAGCACAAACACTGGTTGGACAAGCTCATGACCAGAAGCAACCAGGACCAGTTCGCGCCTTTGATTCGCCAACACATCACCAAAGAAACAGCCCAAATTCTCCCGCCTCTTTACAAAGACAAGCTATACTTCTGGTTCGAGCGTCAAGGCAACCAAGAAAGCATGTATTGGTGTGAGCAAGAAGACAAGCAAAGCATTGTGGTGGAGTAGCACATCCCCGCTGCCGTTTGCGACATTGCCTCAAAGCTGGAGCAGATTGGCCTCGATCTTAGTGACAAGAAACTGGATCAGGGTATGGCTGTTATGAAACTTGCCGAAAAGCTCGTGGATTGTTTGACTTGGACCCAGTATAGCTTGGCAAATCCAGTCAAAAACCACATCGGTACTACCCAAAGTTTGGCAGATGATTCCAATAACACCCCCCCTGTTGATTTTACCTACTACTGGGGCTTGGTCCAAGGAGCAGATGAGAGTGACGCTCTCTCGTCAACTATAGAGCCCTAGGGAGGCCCTTACTGGAAGCTGTATTGTGGAGGCAAGTACAACTCAAAGAAGAATCCTTCCCCCATGCGATTCATCTAACTCACGTCCCTCCAGCTCCATGTCGTTCGTTTCCGAAGCGTATTTGCAATGGCTTATGCGAATCAACCAATCACGAGGTGGATTGGGATAGAACTCGGTAGTTTGAATTGGTATTCAAACCCGGTCTCGCTGTGTCCGGGTGAGCTCTTTTACGAATTGAGTAAGCAACACCGTGGAGAGCAGAAGTTTTAGTCTCGGAAGGTTTTTGTCGACACGGATGCACCGAATACATGAGAAGTTGGCTGCACATGGCATGATAGCCGTTGGAGTCCGGTTGAGGCGACTGTGTTTTGTACACTAGAATCAAGGATGTTTATGGTCAATTAACAAACCGCAATGGGCTTTCTTTACCCCGTGGATTAAGAAGTAAGGCTGGTGAACTTGTGTCACGAGTGGTTGTTTTAAATGAGTTGAGTGTTCTATTGTACATGCTCCTGTCAAATTGGAAGCAATATCGTGATCACGGCAGCGATCACGAATGGGTATCTTCTAATGGTACATAAATATTGCCGTTTAGCTCTTTTCAGTTTTACATCCTCCATCCTCCGGCACAAGCTCTGCCAAAGCCCCCTCCATGTGCTTGAACATGGTGTAGTGTGTGTCGGCTCGGTAAATTCGAAGCTTGGTGTGCTGAAGCCGCTCAGCCATCCAGCGGATCATGACTGCAGGCGAGTTCTTGTCGCTTGCCCCATGCCATATCCTGATTGGCCCGACGTCGATATCCTCGAGCTTGAAGCCCCAGTCCTGGGAAGACAGAAGCTTTGCTTCGTGGGCAGCCTCGTGAGAGCCCTGTGCAAATGGTTCATCGAGGAAAGTCCGGATCAGCATTTTCCTCTGGTCCGGCACCGACAGTCCTGCCAGCCACTCTTCCGAAGCCTCAAACTCTGGGTCGCCGATCGACTTCTGTTTGTTCCGTTCAGCGGCCTCGAGCCGGCTGTCGATCATACCCGAGACAAGACGTGTAGACAGGAGCCACTTGAGGGAGCCTACAGTTCCCGCAATAATGGACTCGAGCCCACTTGGCCAGCTGACGCTCATCTTAGCTGTAGCACGCCGAATCCAGGTATTGTGATGAGCGCCGGCCGCCCAGGGCGCAGCGCTCGCAAAAAGGCCGACGCCGGTGAGCATGCCCTTCGGCAGCGAGTGGGCGCAAGCCAGCGCATAAGGCCCGCCGCCAGAAACCCCCAGAACGGCGAATCGATCGAGATCCATGCCCTTGGCAAAGGCTTGGACGTCGGCGGACCAGTCCAAGAGGCGGCGGTGGGGCTGCGGCGATGACAGGCCGTAGCCTGGGCGATCAATGGAGATGATGCGGAGCCCCAGGCGCCGGGCCATGCCCTCGTAGGGGGCGGCGTCGAGACGGCACGACGGGTAGCCGTGGAATGACAGAAGGGGTCTTCCGCTTGGGTCACCATACTCGGCGAAGCCCAGGACACGCCCGTCTGGGAGCTCAAATGTCTGACTGTCCCGGGGTGGTGTCGACAGGGATCTCGCAGAGGGTGTACTGCTGTTGGCGAGGCGCTGCACGGCGGATCGCATCATGGTAGACGAGATGAGGATTTTATTAAAAAGAAAATTGGATTGTGAGTGAATGACCCCTGAATGGCCTATGATTATTTGGATGTAAATGAGATAGAAGCCTGAGAAATCACTTTCAATCTGGGATTCCATCTCTTTTTATCGTCGTCAATCAAGTATCGCCTGAACATGGCACCAAACCGTCGCGAGCCTCCATACGAAAATACGACAAGGGTGCTCAGCTTAGCGCCATTTTCGCGATCGTATTTCTATACGACAGGGGTCTTCCGGTCTGTGCTAGGTCAGCCACCCCACGACCGGCGCGCCAAGTCACGCTGCGTCTCATCCCAAACATCATCGGACTGAGATCTCGACGGACAAAGTCGGGTCCTGTCTGGCCAGCTATCGAATAGCATTGCGAGGAACTTTTCCCCCAGGCCTCAAGCATCCGAAAAATCGAAGTGTGCGTCGCATGGGGTGTGGGAATTTCTACTCTGCCTCTTTGGAGGTTTCATTTAGTTAACCGGTCGGTCCATAAATAACCTAACAAGTACCCGACACGTGCGAATGAAACTGACAAATAATATACAGTTAAAGACACATAATGCAATATTTCCTCTCCAGGGCAGGTATGAGACTGCAGAATTATAATTATCCCAGTACAAGGTGCACAGTTTAAAATGGAATAACGGAACACAAGTACAATTTGTCCTCTACAGGGTAGGTAACCCACTTAAGAAATTTTAAACGGTCAGCGCCAGTAGTCCTCGGTGAAGGGGCGAGGGAGTATTGACGAATTAATTCCCTAGCTCATTAAGCCTTTGGGAAATACTATGTAACACGGGCACCAGCTAGCCGGATTCTGAGTGCTGTCACATGTTGCAGCAGTGCGCTGTTTCTCACCGTAGCCCAATAGCCTAGGTTCCGGGGTACAGGTGAACCCGAGCCCGAATTCCCGCATCATGTTTGTCTGTAATAGGCTCAAGCTGTCTCGTGGGTCACGATACCCCTGCCTGGACCAGCTGAAGGCATCCAATAAACTATTGATGTCTGCGAAGGTTAAACGGGTAATCCACCTTGGTGATTCCTGGCTTTGCGGATACTTTTTCAAACAGGCAATCCACTTGACCACTTTTAACTCTGCGGAGAGTATTTTATACGTGGTGACATCTGGCTTTGCGGAAACTATTTCACTGGTCCGACATGGGGTCTGAGACCCACGAAGCAATCTGGATTCATTGAATTAGTTAAAACAGAATGTCGGATAAAAGCCATCCCATACACCAAGCGTTCTCTTGCAACTAAGCTTGGTTGATTTGCGACGGAAACTTACAACTATTATGCCTTTCGACACAGAGGAAGAAATTCTAAAGCTCGGGATCATCGATCCTGAGCTTGATGAGGTGTGTCTGATCGAGTAAAAATGGCATATGGAGTGCTGATTGTGGGCGGTAGCTTTTGAAAAATTCCCCAGTGGCCCAGCCCGACTGGTCTGATTTGAACATGTGGATGGAGATATCGGCGCGCCGTCTGGCCCAGACAAAGCTGCTGTTCGCCCAAGTACCTCCGAGCATGCTGATAGAGGAGATGACGTATCCCACATCTGACGGGACAAAGCTTCGCGCGAAAATATTCAAACCAACAGATCCTCCTGCCGGAGGGAGTCCACTGGTGGTGATCTTTCACGGAGGTGGCTTCTGCGTTGGTGCCCCCGAGTCCGAGGAGCCCCTGTGCCGGAACCTCGTGGAACACTTGGGCGTTGTCTGTATCTGTGCTGAGTACAGACTCGCCCCTCAGTTCAAGTTCCCCTGCGCCGTGGATGACTCCTGGGACTGTCTGAAGTGGGCGGCGGCGAACGCCATCGACCTCGGTGCTGATCCGTCACGAGGATTCATCGTTGGCGGCTCAAGCGCTGGGGGGAACATTACGGCAGTCCTTACTCACCTGGCCAGGGACGAAAACCTGCAACCACCGCTGACAGGGCAGTATCTGGGTATTCCATCCATATGCCCGCCTGACAAGCTTCCCGAAAAATATAAAAAGTACTGTTTATCCTATGAGCAGAACGCAGACGCACCTGTCTTATCCAAGGGTGCTCTCATGGCTTTCCAGGAAGCATACCAACCTGACATGGACGACGGGGTAAAGTTCTCTATTTTAAATCATCCCAAGGGACATTCGAATCTGCCACCGGCTTATTTCACGGTCAATGGCATGGATACCCTTCGGGATGATGCGTTGATATATGAGAGAGTCCTTCGTGAAGAGTACAACATCAAGACAAAACTGGATGTGTACCCGGGTTTGCCACATGGCCACTGGGCTTACTTTCCGACACTCAAGAGTATCCCGGCATTCCGCCAAGACCAAATAAGAGGATTCACGTGGTTGTTGGAAAAACCTGGCTCTGAAACCTCATAGTCCAGAGATTGACGATAGGGGATGTGTGGTAGGAAGATCCTAAGCATGAGACTCTGTCAAGTACGTGCCACTTAGCCGCTTTGACTTCAACAAGATGGGAGGTAGGGCTATGCTTCAACTTTCTTAGAACTAGACAATGTCACTCTATAGACCATCTGATTGGAACTGAAACAAGGTCACAATTTTTGAGAAATGTCCTCACACATATTGAAAACCCAATGATGACAACAGGCAACTCTATTCAACACGGCTAATCTCTTGCAAGGGTTGAATGCACTTGTAGTTTAGAACGATATGCCGGAGCACCTGCCGCACATCCCTTGTTTCCCCCCCACACTTCGTTGGTATCAAATATCCACCATCTAGCAGTTAGCGGAGCAGTAGGTGGCGGCCTGGTTGCCACACTGGCTAACGCAGGCAGAGTTGGCAGAGCAGGCAAGGCTGCAGCTGAGGTTCTGCGAAGAAATGCATGAAGTGTAGCTGCCACCGGGGCAGGAACGGGCAACCTTGGCACCCTGTGCCTGCTCAGCCGGTGCAGCAGCTCCAAGAACAGAGAAGGCAGCAATGCCGACGGCAACCTTCTACCCATTGTTAGAACCAAATGTAAAGGTTTTAAGAGCGCTTCGGGTTGTACTTACGGTGAAGAACTGCATTTTTGCTAGTGGAAGTTTATGGGAAACTTGTAAAAGTGGTGGTGGATGGTCGAGGGAGGCTGTGTAATATTCAGTTGAAGGATGAGACTGATGAAGAGTCGATTGATCGGTGAGGCGGGAAGAAGAGGCTTTATATGTTCTCTCCAAATTATCCTGGGCCCAGTTCTTCGACTTGTTCTATAATAAGAGGTTCAAATTAGTATTAGGTTTCTACAGAACCTACCACTTGCACCCTGCTATTTTTTGGGGCGACTTAGAACCGACAGAATGCAATGGTGGAACCGGGTAAGGCGGCTCGGCCGCTTCTGCTTTTGTCTGTAACCTTCCCCACAGCTTACCGTGATGGGGCCAGGCTAATGGCCTAACGGATTTGAAAGCCGGAGTTGAAGGTATATACTCCAAAACCCACTGCAAATACCGCATCTTGCAACGATTGAATCCAGCGAAACGAAGAGTAAGAGTGGCTGGCTAGACGGGTTATTAGTCCACGTTGCCGCTTCTCCGAATGAACTATTCCAGGCGTATTTAATTGAGATTTTCATAGATGACTCCGTCATGTTGGAGTGATTTTTCCAGCAAATAGTTGCCCCCTGCAAACTAAAACTTTGGTGGGTGCGGTTGCTGCCGCCGCCGCTGCATTTGGCCGGGTGGCATGATGTGTGAATGAGTACGAGTAATTGAGCTCCAGCCTAAAGTTCAAAGGAACGAATCCTTCAGCGCGGCCATATTCCCTTGCCGATCTAGGAGTAAATTGGGTTTCTCATGTTACATTTCGCTGCGGCGCATGTCAGGCGGTGCGAGGTAGCGTTCTCCACTGATTGATAAGATCATTTCGGATTTACATTTAGCGTGCCCTTTAAATATGGGCCAGGACGCTGAACAGAAGCATCACTTCGGACATCGCTGCATAGGCAAAAGAAGTACGTCAAGCATTGTAAATAAATGGTCTACTTCTAATTCTGAGTCAGAGTCAGAAATGAGCCCGAAACTTTGGCTTGCCCGTCTGGGCCTCTCAGATAGGCAGAGCGATGGCGGTTCGGGCCCTCGGTAATACGGCCCAGAATAGAACTGGTCCAATTTTTAAGCGGGAAATGGGTCATGTAAACTCACGGGGCTACCGCGGGCCGCCGTGACGACCGAGGTGGCTGGGCCTGCAGTTTGACTGGCTTAATTGATGTTTATAAATGCAATGGTGTCTTTAGATCGAGCCTGTCCGCGTTTAGGTTCTCCATCGGTTGCACTGAACCTGGCCCATTGCCTGCAGGCCACGCAACCCCTTGCCACGACCGTCAGCTTTCGTGGGGGTAAATTCAACGCAAGCCGCCGGCCAAGAATAAAATGAAGTCATAAATAATAAAATCCCGTGTTCTGTGACAGGCGTAAAAGGGAAAAGCCGTCGCGGCCTACCATTTGGAGCACAGGTAGGTGTACATATGAAGGATGGTTTCTCTCGTTGCAAGTACGGCGGCCAATGGAAATCTGGAATGTTCTCTGTAAAACGAACTTTGAAGACTGAAGAGTATTCATTCTTTGTGTTTCCCCTCTTATTCGTTCATAAACTGTTTCTGAGAGTGAACAGAAGCTGATAGTTGATCTTGAAGTGCAAGATTCTCTGAACCCATACCCGTATGCACCAAACAATGGCCTTAATGTTGGACATATGGGTCACGTGGGCTACTTCATTTAGAACTGACCTCAATAGGGGCATTTGCATTAGGCACCTTTGCTGCCAGCCTTTCTGCTTCGTTGCTGTCATCCAACCACCGCGATTGTTGGCCGATTCAGTACAAGGCCAATGGGAAAGAATTGTTGATGTCACCTGTTGTATCCAATATGATCTTAATATTGATGTGTTGCTAGGTTCTATACCTGGCTGAGCCCAAGCATGAACTTTTCACACAGTGTGTTGGAGTTGGGGTATTTAGTTATTGGTCCGCGTTGGGGCAGGTGGAAAAGCGGTTAAAAGCTAGCCCGGTTGCAACACCGGACTTAGAGATAAAGGCCCTCTGGTTACAACACCAAGAGCCGACCCCAGCTTCGTCTCAATTCATGATTTTTGGCCAATTTTGTGGCTTCCTCTTAGAGGGACCGTTTGATCATACGGTTCCAATGATATTTATGATATTTGTTCTTGACCCAGTTGTTTGTGGCCATTGATTTATTTTTACCTAGCCCTTGAGACGTCTCATAAGGGTATTTACATCAAAACAGCCCCGACCATCAGTCAGCCCTTTTGTTGTTCTGGGCTTGGTGTGTGTTTACACTACATCAAATCCCCGCCCCATTTCAACAGGTAAAGATAAACATTATCCGCAGGATGAGTGAAGACCCAAACTCCCTTCCATCTTTATAGGCTAAAGCCCGTACATCAACCTTTAATATTTTACAATGTAAATTTCGTAATGATTCTCAACTGAAGCTGATTTTCTACCATTGGAAGTTTTAGAGACAATTATGTCGTTTGTTGCTATGCTTGTCCCGCTTCTTCAGCAATGATTGGCTATCAACTAAATTTGGCAGCCATTTTCACTCAACGCAGTCAGACTTTCACGACCTTTAATGAAATGTTCGCCCGCTACCCCGTGTCTATTCCAATAAAACTATACCATTTGATTTGGGCTAAATAAAGACACAATCACAGAATAGCACATAATTTCTACCGGTATTTCTAGAGGACAATCAAGTCACCCCAAAGACCATCGGCTAGGGGACGAAAACGACTCCTCCTTCTTTAATCACGATGACTATTTTCCACACTGGCCATGTATTGCACGGTAACTAACTGGAAAAGAGTAAAAATTAAAGATGCGCGTAATCGTTTGGAGTAGAAATGAAATGGGGTCAGCTGGACTGCCTAAGTAATAGGATTCCTTGCAGGATGGACTACTTACCTATTTCGGGTTGCTGATCTGCAGAAAGATACGATGCTAATTGGTGACAATTGCCCACCAATACATGCTGTAAGCAGCCACAAGGAGACATGGTTGATGCGAATACTCGTATTAGCGTTGGATGGTGCTGGAAATGGGCGAATAAACGTCAGATTAGCTGCCCAGCTGAAACTTGCAGGATGCATGATGACACTGGGTTTACCGTATTGGGCTCTGGATATGCATAATTGCCATCTTGGATTGGGGTCGAAAAATTTAAGACATAGCCTGATCATAAACCCATAAATATTTCCGTGTCGCCATTTTAGTTTGTATGGTTTTTGCTGTGGTAATTTTTGTTCTATGATGCAGCAAAAGACAACAAGATGATATTTCTTCGCCAAACACGCCAGGTTGAAGACTCCACTTCCTTGAACAAAGCTATGTTCCATCTCAAACATTTTGACCTTGTCCGCCGAGATGAAACAACCCCGGCAGTATGTTATGATAGTTGTAGTAAGGCCGTCCCGTTTGCTATATCATTCACAAATGTAAAAAGCTGACTCATATTCCCGTTAGATACCGCCTACAAAATTGCCCAGTCCGTAGGGAAGACTGACAAGCTTTGCGTGTCGGGCTCTTCCTTTATGAACGCTTACAATATTTGCGCGGAATGCATAGAGAAGAACGCAGACGCTACTAAAATTACGATTGAAGACTACGTCGACCCGGCATTCGCTCAATATATAGGTTACTGTGACGGAACTGTTTCCAGCTCGACATCAACTGCAGACCTATCCGCAACATTGACTGAACTTCGAACCACTGTGATTACCAAAACGCTATCCAGTGGTGAGACAGCAGCCTCGACGGAGATAATTACCTCAACGCTATCAAGACTCTCGACAACATCACCCTCCTGCACTAGTTGTGCAATAATGACAGTTACAAACAACGGTGAGGTATTCACTGTACAAGTACCCCCCACCGTTACGATTGTCAATCTTGCTCCAAGTAGCAGTATGTCACCCAGTCAACCTATCGAACTGCACATTGGCTGACCAATACAAGTATCCACGAGCTCTAAATCCAAGCCTAATTATGGTATGGAATCCTTTCTATCAATACAGGTGGTTTGCTAAGTTTCTAGCTGCAATAATCGGCCCAGTTGTTGCTGTCGTTGCTCTAGTCATTATTAATATTGCTGGCATATTTTACTGGCGTCGTCGGCGACGAGCAAAGGAAAGAATCAGCCCACCCGAAGATATACCCCAAGAGTCACAAGAAGAACCAAAACTCGATAAAGCCCAACTGCACTCCGACTGCATTACTCCAGCCCCGAGATACGAGCTAGAAGGCTCCGCTCCCCGACCAACGCCCGAACCGAACCCGACTATGGCAGAAATGACAGCAAATGAGGTTGCTGCTCAAGAGATGTCGGCACAAAAGCAGACCGACCTGAATCGGGATGATCAAAATAAAGGAAATGATCGAGCCGATTAAATAATAAGGACCAATAATCATTTGAAAGCTTGCATATTTATGAAAAATGCCAAGGTTTGGTACAAAATTGATCTAGGCTTTGGAGTGCAAGAGTTAAGGGCCTAGTGGTTGATGGCACCATCTCGGCTTCCATTTCTGACCCCTAATTTCACCCTGGACCCCGGGCTGGCATCCACGCGAAGCATTGGCATGGTCAGCACGATATTGACTTCATGAGTGGTGAATATCAGTGTTTGCGGCAACTCCCTGTGAAAGATGTGGCTTGATAATACTTGATATGCCTCTGCTTTACAATGAGGCCCAGGGCAATTGAAGACCACCAAGGCATGGGCTTCTGCCCTACAAGATTTTAGAAGACAAGGTAGGAAGCTTAAGCTTGCAATAAGACATGCTGAAAACCACCTCGGCCTGAGGTCTGAGTGCGCGCTGCCGAATCATACTTGTTGGTCGCATTGCTTTCCTCTTTTGGATGCATATGAAGCCACTTGGGCGCGACATTGGGCCTGATCTGGCTAATGTAAGTGCTCCACAATAAGCGCAAAAACAGTACAGCGAAGCCCATACCCCTGTCTAGAATTTTGCCTGATGCAAAGGAACAAGATTTGACAGTGAGCTCATCAGATGGGAAAATCTCAATCAAGGTCCACCTGCTACATGTCGGAACTTGCACACGTTGGGACCGAACAACCTAGCCGGCCTCGTTTGTATACAATAGTTCCCAATTCCCAAAACCAAATCGGGCGTCAGTATACGCTATTAAAATACCCTGGAGAAATTATGTGCAGGACAAGAATAAAGGATTTGTTGGAAACCTCAACCTTCTGATTGCCTAATCATTAGCAAGCAACAATGATGAATTTTTCCGAAGTTGTCGGATGGAAAATTTTGAGATTATATATAGAACAGGTTACTTATGAATAATATATAGTTATCTCGGATGGCAATTATAACATTATACAAATGGAAGAATGATGTGACTGGGTGTATCTCCGCCAAAATGAACCTTGTGTTGTCCTTTGTTATCCACATGATCGAAAGTACCAAAGTTGCTCACAGCTTTACTGCGGCCGCTAATGTCGACCCGAAGACTCTCTCCAGCCTCATATTCAATTCCAAAAGCCCAGATACCAATTTCTAACTTGACGACATCTCCTGGAGGCACCTTTTCTTGCTTATCGTGAGGGTGGAAAGGCCAGTTTGGATGCATACTCTTTTTCTCATCAATTTCTCGCAGTGATGCTCTCAAGATACCGGTCGGACCCTTGAAGATGACAACCTCGGTTTGCTCTTCAGGCTTCATCTCCTCAAATGATTGAACTGGGGCTGCGGACCAAGGAATATTGAGATTCTTCATGGGTTTGCCATTTGAATCCAGCTTCTCAATAAATACATATACGTCTAGGTCGTCGTAGTCGGGACAAGACATGTATAAAACAGCCTTTGGAAGACCCATAATGCGGGTGGTCTTGTCAAAGGTAAGGGTGAACTGTACCGAGTCTTGAGTTTCTGAATTATAGCTGACGATCCCAGACTTGCCGTTGTTCACAGGGCTCAGTTCTCCCTCAGCTCCAAGGTAAAGCTTCCGATAATCGGTACGTTTTGGTGGAAAGTCCTCTTCAACAATGTTTGAGATTGCATCTTTCGGACCAAATCTCAGGACAGACATTCTCACGCGTGGCGTCTGGTCCCAGTTATTCTTGATTCCTTTCAAATAAAAGTCAAAGAAATCCATAAGCTCCTTTCTTGCTTCTGGGTTGCCCCAAAGATCGTACCACTCTTGTGTCCCATGCCAGCGGAGCCACTTGTCTGGAGTGTCGACTTCTAACCAGCCGCGGATGGCTCCCATGCCATGCATGGTGTTTGTCCATGTCCCGGTAATGTATGTTGGAATGGTAATCTTGGTCATGTCTGGCCGCTTATCGTTCCACCAGTCATTGGCTAGGGGGTGCTTGGCAAACATTTCACGAAAGCTCTCCATACCATTACGCCCTTTCAGAAGGTACTTGGCAATAAGCTTGTCAAATAAATCTCCGGCGTATATACCGCCACGGGCAAACTGTTCACGGTACAAGTCACCGCATCCCTCCCATGGAGCTATGGCTTTGAGTGACGGAGGCTTCAAGGCGGCAATAAACCATTGTATTATGGCCAAGTGTGAATTGCCAACTAAACCGACTGCGCCATTGCACCAAGGCATCTTGGCTAGAGCTTCGATGCAGTCGTAGCCATCCTCAGCCTCTTGGGTTCCCATGATGCACATGACGCCTTCAGAGTCGAAACTGCCCCGAGAGTCAATGTTGATCACTGCGTACCCTCGGGGAACCCAGTCTGCGGGGTCAATGGCTTCAAACTTTTCGAGCCCGCTCAGAGTGCCGGAGGGGATTCCCAGATTCCAAGGTGTCATAAACTTGAGTGACGTTATGCCATTGAATTTCTTCCCGAATGGGCCCCAGCACACCAGGGCAGGGATTTTGGTAGTCGCATCCGGTGGTCGGTAGATATCGCAATACAATTTTACCCCGTCGCGCACAGTGATGGCGACATCATGCTCGACAAGGATATCGCATGGAAGCGACCGCGAATCAAACCCATTCCAACCGGCTGGGAGGACCTCGCTGCGTGGATTTAATGCCTGATAACCTGCCTCGCCAGGTGTAGGGGCACTGCAGGGGACGACAAAGGGTTTTGTTTTGAGCGATGACATTTCGATGTAAGAAAAAGAAGATGCAGTGAGATGCTATGGTATAACGTCTATGGAAGGTCAGGCTACGTCTTTCTTTTAGCTTAATCACAATGACACGGCTGATAGTCTTGTCGTTGGTGTCTCATTCCGGAGGTGGGCCGTCATGTTGAACCGGCCCCACATTCCATGGCCCTAAAAGATGCCGAACCGATAAACCGACGAGCCGACTCCGACCCGACTTTTGGCCCAAAATCAACTTGCCTTGAGGCGCGTGAGAATGGTTGTGACGTATTAGCAGGACTAAACCACCGTCTTGAAATTATTTGTATATTGGATTATAAGAATGCCTTCATTCCGTTTACGAACCAGTGTAAAATCAACCCAGCAATAAACCATCAAGCACATTCATCACAATGGTCGCCAACTCCACTTCACACAAAGAAGAGTACTCTGTCGCTCCACTCAAGTTGGACCAGCAGGCTTCTCTGCCTGCGATACCGAGTGGTCCGAATAATTGTTTAACAATCTTGATGAGAAATTTGGAGACTGGCGAGATGATCTTCTCAGAGATGGCTTCTGCATTGTCAAGGGTGCCATTCCTCGAGGCCGAGCAGACCAATACGGTGTGGAAATGTTTGAGTACCTGGAAAATTTGTTCGTGTCTTCTCTCCCGGAGTTTATGAACCAAATAGTTTAACTAACTCGTTGAAATAGTGCCGGAGGTCTGGGATTTCAGCGAAATGACCCTTCCACAGTTAAAGAGGCAAATCTGCCTGTTATCAATGAAAAGGGCATGTGCCATGGTTATGGCGTAGCTCACGAGAGCTTTGTATGGGATATTCGACAAGAGCCCGGTATCGTTGAGGCATTTCAAAAGGTATATGATACCACAGATCTGATTGTATCATTTGATGCCGTCAATTTCGCTTTCCCCAACCGCGCCGATCTCAAAGCAAACAAGCCGTGGCCACATCAGGACCAAGATCCCAAGAAGCCAGGTTTCCGGTGCTTGCAGGGCTTGGTCAATATTCTGCCCAATGGCCCCAATGATGGTGGCCTCATCGTGTGCAAGGGTGCCCACCTCCTCAGCGAGGAGTTTCACGAAGAATTCAAGAACGAGCCTGACCCAATTTGGGCCTGGACAAAGGAGTGGTACGGTTTCACAGACCGCGGCATGGAGTGGCTGAACAAGAAGGGCTGCGAGTGGATCAAAATCGATGCCGAACCAGGCGACCTTTTGCTCTGGGACTCGCGTACTCCCCACTATAACCTTTCGCCAACAGGGAGTCAGCCACGATTCTGCGTCTACACTTGTTACATGCCGGTCGCCGATGCATCCCGAGAAGAGCTCATCATCAAGCAGAAGGCATTCACAGACCTTCGTAGCACCACGCACTGGCCCAATGCAACCCATATCGGAGGCCCCCCCGTTCTTCGAAATGGAGAGCCTTGCCCTTACAACCAACCCAACAAGCCTAGAAAGACACCCGTATTGTCAGAACAGGGGTTTAAACTTACCGGAATCCCTTATCTGTAAGTGCGTGGTCGAGCCTGGTCGGAACTGGAGGAAATATAATGTGATTATTTGAGAGTAGCTATTTTACGAAATAGGTGAAGTGAATGTAAATTCTTGCTTCAAATTTTGAGTACAGTGGAAACCTTTGATCAACAACGCGCTCGTTTAGTTGTATGAGTTGTATATTTTCAGTAGAACAAGCTAGCTTGCCCTGGTTGTCTGTCTAACCGTGAAGAGTGCATTTGGATCGATTGGCCCGAAGCCCTGCCATTCACATTTTATGCATAATAAACAAAGAAAATCAGATATCAATCATTTTAGAGGCCCTCGCCATATATCGATCCCAGTATTTAATCCCTGCACGGGTAAATTTAAATACGGTTGGCCCTTTCAAAATGGTGGTTTAGGGCACTTCCCACTACCAGCTCAATATACAACAAGCTGATAGGTATCTAATACTTAATTTCAAACTTATTTATATAAGTCTCTTAACCAATGTCTGATGTACCGGGCAATTCATGATCTATGTGTCTCAATAACTGGCTGACATCGCCCCAGTCCCAGCCAATCTCGTCTGGATATGCAAGAAACAGCTCGCCATCAATATCATTTTCGCTTATCCCTATTTGAAAGGCATTATTAAAGGACATTAAGTCTATCTCTGTTAGAAAAAAAAACACTGGTAAGTTCATGGGTGATAGATGCTCTCAATCGTACCTTGCTGGTCAGTCGCGGAAATGCCAGTGTAAGTTGGCGTGGGGAGGGTTCCATGGACACCCGCAGAACGGCTAGCTTCGCTCGGCAAAGTTGCCGCGAGGGAAAATTCAGGTTCGCAATAGGTAGAAGAAGCATGTGCAGCCCTGGGCCTGGGGCGAGTAAGGCGACTCGCGATGTAGGCCGTTAGGCTACCCACGAGACTGCGGAGCTTCTGCTGGGAAATACAGTCTCCACATTGCGTCAATGTTATTTCCAAGGCATTGTTCATGAGCTGCATATTGTCAATACTATCTCTATTAATGGGGGTTTATTCATACGTCAATATCAGAGTTTGCCAAACGCGAGCTGAGGTGTGTCATGAGGTGCACGGCCAAAACATAAAGTGCATGTAGTGGTGGTGCTGATGTGGAAAACACTGGTCGTACACCACGGTCGGCACCCTCAACAAGTAGACGGACAATGCTCCGAGCAGCGTTGGCTGCAATAGACTGGCCGTTTCGGATCACATGCTCATATGGTTGGCTCACGGCGCGTCTTTCCATAATAGCGCGCGCAGCATCCTCACTGACTAGAAAGCTGTTGCGGAGGAGAATTAATAAGCTATGATATGGTTAGTAATCTGTTTGATGGAGTGGTGGGATTCTCACGCGTTATGGTACTGGCTCGATAGAAACGCCACCTGCGGAAAGTTTGGTGAGCCAGAAACCATGTCGAGGCTCGGCCTGTCTTAATTAATGTCAGGTCATAAAATTACAGCGGATTTTATGTTACCTGTAGCCTACGGGCAGTTCATCAGCCCATTTCATCAGCGATGTGACCATCTCCCCTGTACACTGGACCTTGGCGTCGATGGCGGCCCCCAAACTTTGAGGACTCGACTTTTCTTCTTGATGCCTATTCCGAATGCTCTTCTCGTTTATGATGCTTAGTATCTGCGCAAGGCTGACGACCATGTGAAAGAAGCTTGGTCTTGCGGCGTCATTGTCCTGGCTAGGTTGGATTTGGTCGCATTCAAAGTCTCGGATTGTGGACGGGCGCCCAAATTCAAAGGCGGACAACTTTTCAAACGTATAAATGCACCACCAAGTCTTTCTTGCCATGACATCCGCATCGGCGGCAATCTCAGCAGTTGGGTGGCTACGATGTGGTGATCGTTGTAGGTGAAATCCAAGCGTTTGCGCCATAGAAACGCAAAGGGCTAGTATAGACCACGAGCTTCTGATGTGGCCCTGCCAACGGAGCGCACAAGAGAGTAAAAAGGCAATGTGAACAGCCGTAGCCGTGTGCCAACTCAGTGCGTGTCCCAGCATGCCCTTACAAAACTGTATGTAGACGTCGGCACCCTCGACATCCTCACCTTGGTCCAGGCGAGCAATCGCCAGCACCAGGTATAGTACAAGCAGCGGCAGTGAAACACGGCCACTGGAAGCCAGGTCAGCACCCTCATTGGCGGAGGCCACGTTCAAAATATCGAGGACAAAGTCAATATCCAGAAGCGGAAAGAGGGGATGGAAGTTGTCAAAGTAGACGTGGATAAGACGACGGCATTGTTCGGGCGGTGGCAGAGGCGGTGGTGAGTTGAGGACGGCTACCTCATCAAGCTCATCACTGAGAGCGAACGCGACCGCAAAGTTAAGTTTGACCCCGAGTCGATAAAAGGCAAGGTCTAGCCAGCCGGTTAGCAGTTCCAGCGTGGTACTGCCGTTGATGCGCGGCGCCATTGGCAGCCTGCCCATGAAGCGACGGCCGTCTTGCCGAGCCGATTCGGGGACAGCGGGATTCACTGCCGGCGCATTGGAGGTGCCATCGGATAATGAGATGCTGCCCCGCCGCGCGGCAGGGCTTTTGGGAGAAGGCTGAGACGAGCCGGTGCCTCGACGCTCTACCTCAACGCCAGGCCGACGTTTGTTGGTAGTGACGCACGGCACGCCGGCGACAACGCACGCGTTGCACGAGGGCTTCTGCTCGTCACATCGCGTCTTCCGCGCGCGGCAATAATTGCACGCAAAGTTCAATCGTCGACGCTTCCGCAGTTGTGGTGGTGGGTCGTCCATAGTCAGATCACAACCGGCTGGGTGGCCTCTAAATCGGGTCGGTTCAGAGCGAAAACACCAGTGAAGATGGCCTTGATGAGCGGGAGACTGGGGCCTATTGACTGAACACAAACTACCAGTCTGGTGCAATTCCGGGGAATGTGGGATGCCACGGAATGCGGGGAGCATGGGGCCGGGGGACAGGGGTGATTGCGGGGAAGAACACATGGATTATTACGTGCTGTGCCAGGCATCGGTTCGGCAACTTGGAAGACACTAATTCTTCGGCTCGTGCTCGCACCAATCACTGGTCTAGGATGTCTAATCTAAGCTAACGATACTAATGGTCTAGGCGAAATATATATTCGCATCCAGGTCCCGAAGATCATTTGTTCATGCCATGCTGCATCAATCCTGGCCCAACTGTGTATTATATTGCTTTTGACCAGCTCGAAGTCATTGCGCAATGCAAAACCAACTCAAAGATGACGAGTTGGCGTACGATGAGCGCGTAGAGTCAACTGGGGATTCGGAACAGGCAAATGTGACGGGCACTGTTCGACTATTTGACGATAGCACCGTCATTCTCATCCCCACCCCCAGTCCGGACCCCAAAGGTAACCAATAATCTTTGCACCTTTGGTCAACCGCTCACCCGCCACAGATCCCTTGAACCTTCCCGCATGGCGCAAGTTTCTGATTGTAGTCCTCGTTGGACTCTATTCGTCCTTTGCCGTCGTGGCTACCTCTGGAATGGGTCCAGTCATTTCGTACGTCGAACAGGAATATCCGGCAGATGAGGCCGCCAAAGTCACCGATCTCCTCACATACCCGACCTTGTTCATGGGTATTGGAAACTTGCTTGCCATGCCCCTGAGTATGTCCATTGGTCGTCGCCCAATCTTTTTATTTTCACTCCTGCTCATGGTCGTGACGGGCATCTGGTGTGCCTGCTCCACTAGCCTGGACTCTCACATCGCTGGTCGCAACTTCTTATCTCTTGCAGCTGGCCAGAGTGAAGCCCTTGCACCAATGATTGTCCAGGAGATTTATTTCCTGCACGAGAGAGCTTCGAAGGTGGCCTGGTATGTGGCTGTGCAGGTAACTGGAACAGCAGCCATGTTTGTTGCAACTTCGTACATGGTGCCGCCATGGGGAATCAAGTGGTGGTACGGTGTCATAACCATCGTCAATGGTGTCATTCTCATAGTCTCGTACATCTTCGTGGCTGAGACTCGATTCGATAGACCAGCTGATGCTGCTGGTAAGTTGAGAGGAATCCCAAAATACTGACATCACGACTGACCCACAAATTCAGAGGGGCAAGTCCATCTCAAGCTGGACGCTGGAGGCCAACCAAGCACAGGTAAGCAGGCGGTCTTTGAAAAGATCTTCAAAGTCACAACGGCACACACCCATGTGCTTGAGCCCGAACGCTATGGTCCTCGCACTTGGCGCCACGATTTGACCATCTGCCACTTCAAACCTGACTGGACTATGGTCCTCAAGTTCTACAAGGAAACATTCCAGAGCCTGTTGATACCATCAATCCTCTGGCTCATGCTGCTCAATGGTGCATATCTGGGGGTTTATGTATACCAAATCTCGTCCTTCGCCAATATCCTAATGGCATCCCCGTTTAACTTTAAATCCGAGTGGTTAGGGTTTGTGCAAATGGCCCAGATTGTTGATTGCGCCGTCATGCTGCCTCTTCTCGGGTATGACTCAGATCTTATTGTCAAGGGTATGAGCCGGCGTCGGGGTGGTGTATTCGATGTTTGTTCCCCAAGCCACTTCAAATTTACTGTGACCCAGCTGACATTTAAATAGCCAGAATATCGTCTCATCCCTCTGGTCATTCCAGTAATTTCTGTCATTCTTTCTTGCGTCCTTTTCGGACTCGCCGGATCCCACCCTTATGATTGGTCATGGGAAACTGTCGCAATCACGTATAACTTGGGTTACTTCGCCTTCCTGGGGGCTAATACCGTAGGAATCACCTATGCCGTGGATGCTTTCCCACACAAAGCCGGTCCTCTACTCCTTGTTATTTGTGCTGGTCGTGGGTTTATTTCCTTTGGATTAAGCTATTCCACGGTCCCTCTTATTGCTTCCTTGGGGTATGAGGGTGCCATGAATATTTTCGCCATTATTTGCGGTGTCTTGTCTGGGTTTGGAATTGCCGTCTACATTTTCGGAAAACAAATTCGATCATTGGCACAGAAATGGTTTTTCAAGGACGAATAAACGGGCGAAACAGTTGAGCCTCGTTCGACACGGGTCTTTTAATTCTAGTGCAGTCATTTTCAAATGTGACGGCTTTTCGTTCTCTACTATGATATGCGACATCAAGCTGAACCTTACCAAATTTATTTATTGTATACTCATTCAAAGTTGTTCTATCTGTTTTCCAGAAAATGTGTTCGCAGTCTGTAAGGCGACCAGACCCATTATGTCCTCGTCCAAAAAAAGACGAGATGAAGCCGAGTCTCTCGGGTTCCGATCACTTTGAGCAATCGAGTTCCGAATGGATGCTCCCCTATCCCAGACATTTCTTTTCTCTGCCACATCCGATACCGACCTTAATGTCGTTGATCCTCCATAACTACCACCAGTTTGTGGAGCCTTTGATTTGCCCCTGTTACTAAAGTAAGGGCCTAGGCTTGGTAAAGCTGCGACTAAAACAGCAATGTTGCTATCGAGACTTGCGTATAATCCTGTTTCACGAGTTAGCTCTGGATACAACCGATGGGTTGCAGAACGGTAGCAGCTCGTATTTGGGTTTAACAACGTACTCGCCGTGGTTATTTGCAAATTTCCGTGCTTGATCGATGTCTGAAGTATAATGTTGCGAGCCAGACAGAGCGCTATGTCGATAGTACCAAGTACAAAGATACAGTAAACGCCAATTTTAAGCGTTCTCCCTAGCTTCATATCGGATATGATGATCCATGGTAGAACGAACACTGAAAGATTAACATCGGATATTAGCCATAGCTCCATAGGCTCAAACGTACTTAAAATATCCCCGAACAAATTCAAGGCCCACACTGCGTCATACATATCGAAAAAGGGCTGCGTCGGACAAAAAGGCTTATCCATGGACCTATTCCAAAATGGTCAGTACCATCATGGCCAATATAGATGGAAACAGTATCGATGAGAACCCCATACCAATTTCTGTCAATTGGACGACATATAAATAGAGGCACCAGCATGGTGGCTAAATATGAAACCAAAATAAAGCCAATTGTAACCCAAAGGAATCTTCTCCGTTTCACCATAAATTCTGGAATGCTTTGTCGATAAACTTCAAGCAATGTGCCTTTTGCAAGACAGAATGTCGTATTGAATGGGAAATAGGTGACCCAGAATAGCTAAATACCGTTGTCCATTAGCATCAATGGATACGATCTCATTGGCAGGACTATTTACCTTACGGATCAACTCCAGGTTATCGGGGTCACCTTTATACCCCTGCAGCGTAATCATGACGCCTGGTCTCAATGCCCCCAATTGGTAAAGCTTGATGTCAATAGCGTCATTGATAATAGCTGTCATCAAAGCAGAGCAAACGAGCACGTCATTGAGCATCGGGGTTCGTTTTTGTATGCCGATACGCAGATACAGGCGGGCAGCGATGACCAAAACAACGAGTCCTAGGGTAACCCATTCTGATATCTAGCATTACAACGGTTAGCGGAGGAGTTTAGTAGCAGCCTGATACCATACAATCACTGCCTCTGAGCTTGGGGTAGGAACAGTCATTATTTTTGTATTCCGAAATCATCGTCATCCAATGGGAGTTCGTGGTTTTGGGAAACAGGGGATGGCCATTCTCGCACGCACGCACTGGGGTAATATCAGGTGGTTTTCTGAGGGGTTGGTAAAAGCAGCAAGCTTTGAAAACAAGGTGGCGAAGGGTCCTTCAAACTGACATGGGGTTTATCAGGTGACTGGGAATTAGATTCAAGAAAAATTCCATTTCTAAGCTGGCAGAGGCGTAACTCTCACACTAAGGCTGATAAAGTTAAAAACGTAACCCTAGTCGATGTTGTTTAGCAGCATGATGTGGATGTAAAGTCTACACATTGACTAAATCCGTTCGGAGAAGTATATTATTTGTGGCTAAATTTAAGCGTGGGCGCATTCCAATCTTTTTCTACACCAAAAAGCGATCAGCTAATCGCGCGCACCATGGCAACGTCTCCCTCTCAACGATGCTATACTTGGAAGTGATTATTGTGGGGATTATTATTTCTGACATATACATGAGACGCAAAAATCATCGATCACGTCGCCTCATTCAAATTGCTAACGTGGGTACATTTGCTACGCAGAGTATATATGTCGTGTAACCTGTTAATCTTTTAATTTCGAGGTTTTTGAAGCAAAGAATGTCTCATTATTCCTCCGAGGTGCTGCCTGCCTCGAGATATCCAAGGAAAAACCTATCTGAACTTTTGGCAATCACATGTGGCGCCATCGTAGAGTAATGTGTGCCAAGAAGAGTAGAAATTTTAACCGCCTTTTTCTATAGCTTGGATCCGCTGCATCAAAGTCTGCAACAATGTTTGGGAGAATCTCATTCTTAAAAGTTGCCCCGACCGACAGCCTATGAAAACCTCATTGATCCATGTTTGACAAGCCAAGCTACTTCTAGGTCGATATTCAACTGGGAGCCAAAGGATGGGATGTTCATTCCACGTGACCCAGCATAAGTCATGGCTGATACCACATCCACGGTAGCTGGGAATAGATTCCTGTTTTTCCAACTCTGTTGATAATTGATTGAGACCAGCACCATCCTTGAAGTTAAGGATGCCCTTCTGCGTGATTATGCTTGAGTCGTTGAAAAATAGGGCGTCGTTTGCTTGCCCTTGGAAAATTAAGTCTCCTGTCCCCACATCCCAGATTATCGAACGGCCTTCTTCTGCTACCATCACTGACTGGCCGCTAGGTGAGAATAAAATGCTTTTGCAATAGGGACGTGAGCTGGCAGTGACAGATTCCAGTCGGCGCCAATCGTCTGCCATTAAGTCGCCGAGGAACAGAGTTAGTTGTGTTGTTTTGTCGCCCGCTTCCGTACTCAGATTTAGCCCTGCAATCGCCATAAACTTCCCATTGGGGCAAAATGCAAACTTGATATCGCTGTATGGTCCATTGAAATGACTGTGAAAATGGAAAAACTTCTTCATATCCCCCCGCGATGCATCCCAGAGATGCATGCTTTTGTCATTTTGACTAGTAGCAACCCAAGGATGAATAAGATGTCCATCATCAGACATTGATTCTCGTAAAGTCCAGAAAGATGGAAATCCGTGATACAATCCAGAGAGTGAATCTCGGTTGTAATTCAACTGGGACTTCATGTTGCTCCATATTCGTTGAACAAGCCCCCCTAATTGTGACTGAGAGGCAGGCGGGGGACCAGGGGATAAAGCTACAGAGGTCAAAGAGGGCATCTTGGGCAGCGAGCTTATGAGCCTACCCGTTATGGGATCATAAAGCCTTATTCCGGCAGAAGATTTCACTGCCAGTAGATGACCATCAGATGACCAAATGAGTGACTGGACAGTACCACGTTTCTGAAACATCGACAGCAGGCGACCAGTGTCTATGTTCCACACTCTTATGGTTTCATCATCAAATGCAGATGAAAGCAGATTCCTACCAGCGAAAAGTGACATATTATTGATAGGGCAAGCCTTCGTGACGGCCTTGGGTGAGTTGAGTGGGCGAGCCATCAGTCCGGGCAAATCCCATAACCACACCGTGCCGTCAACACAACCAACGGCGAGCCGTTCGTTGCTAGAAGAAACTACCAATGATGTGACTGGGTAAAATCTGGTTGGAAGGTGTTGTAGCAATGTGAGCGTTGTGATATCATACAGTTGCACTGTTGACAATGTAGCTAGAAGAAGCAACTTGCCGTCAGGGGAAAGCGCCATTCTCTCTATGGGGTTCCAGATGGAAAAGCATTTTTGGAGAGTCTTTGATTCAGCATCCCAAAGAGAAACTTGATTTGGATTTTCAGTTTCTTCAGTTGCCATCAACAATTTCCGACTGTTCGGCAGGGAGGCCCAGGCAGAACCAGAGATAGTACCGTGCCCTTTGCCTGTACGCACGTCAAATAATAAAGTCTGCGAATGGCTGGTAGCTAGGCTGACCGCTATCAGTTTGCTATCAGACGAAAAGATCATATTGTGCACGGCGTTTTCAAGGCTCCATTTGTGCGTCGTGTGTGTCCTCATATTCCACAGTTGCACGATATAATCATCTTCACATACGTAGCCATGGTCAACTGCAACATGTCCAGCTATCGCCAAACTTTGGCTATCGGGTGAGAATGCCACGGAGCGGATGTTCATACGGCTTGGTTTAGACCACTTGACAGTATTTTTCTCGTAATCCCGCACCTCCAAAACATCACACTTGGAGATAGTGGCCAACCACAGCCAATCTGGTGATAGTGCCATCGCTTTCGCCTTTCTTTGCTGCACAGGCTGTGAAGCTCCGTCAGCCGCATCCCACTTCCTTTCAAAACCATCCATGGTCAATGCTGTCAGTTGCAGGCCTGCAGGAGAAAATGAAATTTCCGAGACCTCCCCGGCAGTTTCAAGAACCTGCAAGCAATCATCCTGACCTGTCTCATCTGCTTCTAAGTCTGTCTCCATCCCAGACTTTTTCTCCAGCCATGCTGGGGCATAGTTTGAAAATCTATTTCGGATCAGACTCTTATTCGGAGTGAAAACGAGACCAGCAAGGTACGTCTGAAGGGGATATTCTTCAATACAGGGTCGGAAGTATTGAATCAACTGGTATGTGTCACGAATTAAAGCAACAAGTTCTACGTCCGCATTGGATTCGCATTGATACTAACAGATATTGTCAGGTGTCAGGATCAAAGAGGATGCACCAAAAACACACACCTTAAAAAGTTCGTTTAATTTAGACAAGGCTGAAACGCCGCTAGACAATGCTTGAAAGAGGCTCAGGGCCTCGACCCAAAAGAGAATCTTTTCGTCGATGAATTTCTTTAATTCGCTTTGTTCCATAATTTTCCTGACCAGATCTGGATCCCCTTTGCCATTGGAAGACTTGATAGCATCAAGTAGGTGGTCTGCCCAATAGATGCATAAGTAATGGACACTACCCAGAGGATCAGGTTCTGGGCGATGAGACAAGGCTTCTCCAAGTGTGATTCCAGGGTGAATTAAGTTGTACATGTCATGTCCAAGGATATTCATTGCTTCAAGAGACCGCTTGAAAATCGAGTAGTGCTGCTGTCCTGTCTCTTCAACCAAAAATTCCTTGGCGGACTGGTGTACAAAGTAGATTATGTCGTCTTTAATTGTCAAAAAAGAACCGCATTCTGCCACAATGCTTGGAATGTTTTTCAAAGAATTTATAGTGGGCTCAAGAGAGGCCAATTCCTTTATCGTGATGGGTTGATATACAGTCATCACAATATTGAGTACCCGCTGACATATATCAGGCGTCGTCGAGTTCTTTATCTGAAGCAACATCCGCTCGTACAAGAGGTGCAGGCTAGGGGGAAGCTCCTGCACGAGCCTCGCCATATTCCATGGAGGGGTCTTCTCTAACGCAGAACAGACCAAGGCTACCCATAGAAATGTACCTCCTGCATGACGTTTGAGATGACCTTGGATGAAGGACGTAGTCTCATCTTCACATTGCTTCTTCTTGGCTAACTCGGTTACCCTCTGCTCAATAAATATACTGACAGCGGTTGATACCAACTCTTCGTTTAGTTCAAGAGACAAGGGTAGTCTTTGGCTGATAGGCGAAAGACGCTCTTCGATCTCGCGATGATTGCGACCAGAGACAATCCATTTGACTGATGATGAGGAGTATTTCGGGATTATGTCCAGAAGAAGGTCTAAATCAGTTATACATTCATCTAGGCCATCAATAATGATGTATACGTCGTCCAAGCACAAATCATCCATCATTCCAAAAAAGGTTTGCGATATTGACTCAAATGAACTGTCTTCGTATTGGTGCTTCTTGGCCACCCACGAGGCTAGACGTGGTTGCTGGAGAGCGAGAAGATAAACGAGCCCCCTCAAAACGGCTGTCGCATTGCTGGTATTCGAGTTCGTTGCTTCACAAAAGAAGTAAGATATGAAGACTTCATTGTTTGGGTCCTTCAACTTTGTAATGGGTTCCAGCTCGTCTATGATGCCACACAGCAACATGGTTTTGCCCTTTCCAGGATCCCCTTTGACACAGAGGAGCCGACAATTATCGTCATTGCGCCACTGTTCAAATTCGGGAGTGTGTAAAACCCACTGGTAAGAGTCCACCAGAAGTCCCCCCTTTCTCCTCTCGATGCGACTTTTAGCTTGACGAGGATCCGTTGGTCGTCGTAGGTTTGCAAGACATTCATCGATTTCATCTTGTCCTGACTTTTTCCCCGAGGTGTAATGATTGTTTATCATGTTATTATCCCCCACGTGCACTCTTGCATTGCCCTCGGCCTTGACGTGTCCCACTTGGTTTGTCATGACGGCTTGCTGCAGCGTCGCAGGTGGCACGACGGGGCTGTTGAGATCAGATTTTGACGATACCGTCACCTTCGCTGGGGCCAGAATTGGATATTACACTCTTTCCAATTTCTGCATTGAAGCTAAAGAGGGAACGTAGAGGATGATTACCATCGCTGTGCGAGGATTGAGGGGAGAGAAAATTGTCAGCCTGATCCTCGTTATCCCGCTGCCTGCGCACGTGATTCTCATAAGATGAGGACCCTGGATAAGATCGGCGACCATCCGAACTAGTTCGATTAGGTATCCTTAATTAAGGTAGCATAATCGAAGTTCTAGGTATTCATTTGCTATTTCTTATTCAGTCCTGGATATATCTTTGACTCTTGTTCTAATCCAGCAGATCAATGAATCCGTCAAGGCCGGGGCACACAAACATACCAGGCAACAAGGACCCCATCACCTAACGTAGCGGATGCATCCATGAAGTCCCCTGTCAATGGCCGTTATCCCTCGTTGCTATGGCTGATGACATTGGGCCGGCTATTGGTTGTTTTAAAGGGAATAGTGGGGAGCACGTGATGGAACTACCCGATTGAGGAAATGACAGGGGGTTCATTGAGGCATCCCCTACGTTCATTCACTTCCCCCAAACGAATTATTGTCTGTCAGGTTCTACTCTGCAAAGCCGAACAAACCACCATGAATCTGGAACGTATTCCCAATGAGATAATTTCTCAGATTCTGTGCAGCATAGACTTGCCTCGCCACCTATACCGCCTCCTATCGGCATCCCCCATCTGCTTGCGCATCTTTTCTCAGTCACCAACTCTTTTCCTTTCCTCTGTGATCCAAAATGCCATTCCAGCTTGCACCCTCAGTCATTATCTTGTGCTTTTAAATGTCCCTACTTGGACTGGAGATCTTGATGCTTGGGTCAGAGCGCAACTTCCCCAATTTCTAGAGTTATACTTCAACTCAGCGGCATTCAGTTGGCCTACCAACAAAAAGGCCTTGCATACGTTATGTCGCATACACAACCGTCTCAGCCACTTTTTGGATGGTTACCTAAAGAATATTTCAGACAAGTATGGTACAATTCAAGATGTGTATGCCACCAATTTGGGCAACAGTGATGTGAATTGCGCACAGAGCAATCACCCAGCGCTCCCACCTCTCCTATCTGATTCAGAGAATGCTAGGCTCCAAAGAGCCTTTTTACGGTTTGAACTCTATTCAAGACTTTTCTCCGCTCACCAAGAAGGTTGGGAATGCGCGGTTGTATCACCTGTGGACCAATTCAATCTGTTTCTGGCTCATCTTCAAGCATGGGAGGTTGAGGAAATATCTTGCGTCTATCAATACTTCGAGTCCACAGTTGACCTTTACATCAGGGCACTTGAAAATAAATTTGTGGGGGCTGTTATTGGTGCACCTGGTGCCGTAACGCCTACATCGCCAAATCTAGAGTATTCCTTACCAGAAACACTTCAAACCCCCAATAAAGAAGACCAGAACCTCGTCGACATCAGGAATCTTGAGTTTGGAGATTTATGTCTTTTCTCTAAAGACTGGAATTATAGAATGCCTCGTTGTATTGGTTCCATTGTCTCATTAGGCTTTGACTTTCTCTATGAACTCATGAGGACCACGGAGACACGCCGTGCAGAAATGATTCTAGCGAATTGTCATTTATTTCAAAGCTTTCTTCCAGACGCCTTGCGAGATGACCCGGTATCCGATATCGTAACCGTTCAATTATTTGAACAAGATGACCCATCGTTTGTTAGTTTGGGATTCCAAAGGTTCGGTCTCTCGAAGAAGGGTTGTTATATGGGTATTCTTGACCATGGTATTCATCATGCATTTTTAAGATGCCTTGGTTATGTCTTTTGGGATTCGGACCGAATAGATGATGATCATATCAACGAGAAGCTAAGCATCGCCGAACAAGCTAAATGGGAGGAATTAGAACAGCGCTTTGGGCGATACTACCACAAGAGCGCCGAAGAGAGGCTTGCAGGGGTTCTTCTCCCACGAAAGGTGCTGAGTCAACTTGAGGTCGAATTCGGAACCACACGAGAGAGACACTTTCAAAATCCTGATTCAAGAGGTACTCAATACTTTGGGGAGGCATGGTTCGACAAACTTGCGGCTCAAAGAATTGGTTGAGGGAACGAGACTGAGGTGTATTTCCATTCAGAGTTTAACATTATCGAAGGCAAGTCCAATTATATCTCCTCATTGGCGATAATTTCCAATCGAGCCCTCGCATCTGCCTCGTAAGCGTCTGCCTCTGTCTAAGAGGAGCCTAGCTTTTCGAGATGGACCCGTGAGGAATACATGTTCCACCATTCCTCAACCTTTTCAACTGCATGTTTACCATCAGTTCGCCACGATTTGCCACCATCTGCCAGAGGCCTGATAGACTGCATATTCCAAAACATGTTTTCTGGGTCCCACTTCGTTTTGACCTTTTGGGGCCGAGCATAGTTTCCACCATAGTATGCATCCTCCCAATTCTCCACTGTCCCATCAATGTAGTTAATATAGGCAGCCTTCTGCTCGATTGCATGTGGAAGCAGCTGCTTTTTACACTTAATCATGAAGTCGATGACCTTTGACCCCATCCGCGGATCAACCCATTGCATCTTGATAGTAGAAACATAATGGCCTTGTCGCCAATAAAATGCCGTGTCTGTAGGTTCGACTCTGGTTGTCGCACCTCCAATGTGATCCCACAAGAAATGACAATTTGCATGGGGGGCCTTCGGATCTTTCACGCCAGTGCTTTCGGTAGAGTGGTTCCCGCTCTCGAGAAGTTCCGTCGCCTCTTTCACTATCCTCGAAATCTTGAATATCAGTTCGGGAGTGATTGCTCCTTCGGCAAAGATGAAGGATACATGGTGGTGGTAAACTTTGCTCTCCACACCCCACCCCCCTTGAATTTCTTCATTCTCCCAGTGCATCCACTTCATTGGAGTCAGCTATATACTCAGGTTAAATTTTAACAAAAGTATAAGGGATTTCATAGTTACTTCTAGCCCCCCGTTGTATATAACCGTCATCTCACCAGAGACCCTTCCCTTAGCGTATGACCACAATACATCAATAGTCAACTCATCAGGGTGCTTAGTGGTATTAAAAGCATTCATAGCACCTTCAAAATCCTTATTGTTCTTCTCAAGATCCCATATCAGATTGCCGCACACAACAATGCCATTTTCGTCTCGAAGCCTGTGCAATCTACAGGTCATATCAACTGTAACACCAAAGTTACCACCCCCGCCGCCAGCAAGGGCCCAGAAGAGGTCCCTTTTGTCCTTATCCTCGTCATTTCTTAACACGGTTACCACATATCCTTCATACGTGACGACAGTCAATTCAAGAAGATTATCACAGCCTAGACCGTAGCTTCGCGAGAACGGACTAAGACCACCACCCATGGTGAAATCGCTGACACCCACAGTTAGACATTGTCCTCCAAGGACAATATTACGGGGATCAATTTCTTCTAGCGCCCCATAGATATCCTCCCACTTCAGGCCATCCTGCATTTTGATCGTCATTTGGTGAGTATCAATGCAACATTCTCTGAGATGACTCAGGTCAAGAACGATTCCACCCTCGTTAAGACAGTAACCCATATAGGAGTGGCCCCCATTCTTCACCGTGAGACGATAGCCCGTTTGTCGCGCAAATTTTACAGTCGTTTGCACATCGGCAACCGACTTTGCTTGTACAACTATCTTCGGCATTGTCATGCGATAGCAGAGATTTCCGATAAATACTGAATTTCAAAGTCAGCCACCCACTTACTTGCGCGAAATAGGGGCCAGTTGAAGTCTTACCGGCTTTGGAGTATTCGAGCGTCCCCTGTTTGAGCACTTTGCCGTGACGAAGGTCTTTTTCGAGAGTATGAAATGGATCCATTATGGTAGATGTTGATCGCCGGCAATGCTTGGTGGTGAGCTGCGGGGGGTATCAAATACAATTTCCAATGATAGGGCTTAGCGGCATCAATCTGAACGAGCACTTATTTCGAAAGGCTTTAGAACCCTTGAAATAATATCACTTCAATATGTCATATTTATACTGCCTCCATGCCGAAGGTGGTCATTTGGTGAAGTGGTCATAGTGGCGTTCATTAAAAGCGGGACCATTCTAGACCACGTTCTCAGCCACCCATTTTATTACTTTTGGTGCAGGTGGACTAATATTCTCTGCCGCGATAGCAGAGACCTTTTCAGCTCAAGTAGAGATGACCAATCATGCCATGTTTGAGTCATGTTTTGCCTTTGTGCCATGCTCGATTTGAAAACAGCCGTGTGGGTTTCATGCCTTACCATCAAAGTCAAGCGAGACATATCAATGAGGGACTGAGGCCAGAACGTTCCAATTGGTACCAAGGTTATGAAGATAAACGACTAGTGGAGCGATAAGTCACAAATTAAATCGAAGCATCTTTGACAGTAGAACCTCCAGCTAACAAATTTGGTAAAAGTACATAGTTTATTAATGAGTGCAGGTTGCTACATAAATCTAACTTTTTTGAAAGACGAAGTTCTCGAAGGGAACTTATGTGGTGTGGTGGTCGAAGCTGACAAGTTTGATATTGTCGTCAGTGATGACCTGGCAGTATGGCTGCTGTAGAAAGAGTGCTTGAAACTGGTTTCGGAGCTGAAAAAGTCACTGCAGTTATTAAAGGTGGTTATGCTGGTATATTTATCGCAGGTGATCTTTTCGACGTAGTCTTCGGATAGAACCTGGTATGTAGTGTTGTCGGAGTCGGCGTGGTTGATATTATTGTTGACGTTGTCGATGGGGCCGGCCTCGTAGATATGATTGAAGCCGAGTTGATTATTATAGTCATAATTAGGCATTAATGTGGGCTGTGGCCACACGTCCTGAAAATCTTGGTTCTTCCTCGCAAATGAGGGCGTATGAGCGGGATATATGGTCATGAGGACCTTCTTGTCCGTCCTTGAAAGCACCTGGTTTATTCCGATGGACCTGGATTTGTTCAAGGTGTCCTCCGCCTGAACTGGGTAGTGCATGATGGAGTCCGGATCGTACTCCGCCACCTTCGACCTCAAAAAGTTCTCCTTCCTGCCATACTGGAAGATGATGCTTTCGGCTCGTCTTCCCGACTTCTCCTGCAGTTTGGACAGATCGAACTCGATGTTGCATTTGGGATTCGAGTGTTCGTGGTCCAGGCCCAGAGCATGGCCAAACTCGTGCAGGACGTCCGACTGCCTTTTCGACCTTCTGTATTCGGTGCTGTAGTTGGGGTCGTATTTCAGATGGTCGAGCATGTTGAGCCACATGGTTGGCTCGTCGGGATGACAGGATTCGGCGTTTCGTCCAATGGCAGAACACGAGACACCGGCGGTCGTAAAACAAACCCGAATATCGGCATTTTCACGGCTGCTGCCACTAGAGACGAACTCAAATTTGATGTGCATGTCGATGGAGTTGTAATGCTTCCTGATCAGATGCTTGACGATTGATCGATGATACAAGTCGCCATTGAGGAACCGAACCCACAGGGTTCGTTTGTCGGCAGGCCATTTGAGATCGCCCAAGATTACGGCTTGTGTGCGTGCTACATCTTTGCTGTTCTGGCTTACTTCCGAGATGGTGGATCTCAAGTCGCCGGTGGTCGAAAACGGATGGCCATCGCTGTATCTGCTCACTTGGGAGCTGCGACTCGACGAATATCGGCCAGAACGAGCGAACATGTCTAGAGCTTTTTGCTCGGCACTGGATCAGAGCTAGCACACAATGCGTCGATCTGGCTTTTATGGACCAAATATCTTTAGCATGTGCAGATCGCTGCAGAGTTGGTACAATGAAAACGGACTAGTCCAACATGATCAAGCCCCCAAAGGACCGAATCGTTTTTAGAAATAGGCTGTATGAGACTGGATATGGCCCTTGTAGTGCATAGGCTATGACACGAGGCTCGTTGTGATAGGTTTGCCTTCACCGCCAACGTGTTAGGGCAACAATCGGGCCACAGACAACCGATTTTGCGGCCTGCTGCTGTGGGCAACGAAGCGATTATCCGTAAACTATTATTAAAAACTATCTAGAAATTAAGTAAATTAATATTTATATGTTACAACGGCGCAGCGGAAGTTTCCACAAGCGCATCTAGGCCACAGGGGTGGCTCGCAGGCTGATTCAGTCAGCTTAAACAACTTTGGTTGATCTCTTTTCGCCCTGACCAATAGAAAAATCAACGTTGATCCTCTGCACAACACAACCTCCAAGATTTAGTATAAGATGGGGATTTTCGGATGCACATACACATGCAAGAGCAATTCGTCATGAACACTGGACGGTGAGCGGTGACGCTTTTTTCCTGCCTAAGACCCAGGTCAGAACCACCAGACGAGGCCCCTAGCGCGATTCGCGTCCGTACTAAAGGCGCGAGCTTCAGGGGGCTTGGCTTCCCTGGGCGTGCAGATCCGTCTACGACGGACGAGGGCTACTTTCGTCTGAAGGCCATAGTCGTTGGTCATATTTCATGCGGATTGGCTGTTGCCGTTAGCGAAGCGTTTTCCTTCTGCATCGTCCGACTGCGTATCCAGAAATATTGCGTGTTGCCTCCTGTAGTGAGCTTTGCCACGACAGCGTAGACTCCGGTGGCCATACACTCTCGCCACACTACTATTTTTGTTACCATCATTCTACGTAGGTGTTGGCAAAACTGTCAACCGCCCAAGACAAGAACGGTGGATAAAATTCCCATGGCATCTGCCGGGCCCGCCTGGGCGTGACGTATCGTTTTTTATTAAGCGAGCGTCACCGATTGCACTGTCTAGGGCAGCGATGCTGCGGGCACGCAAAAAAACAAACCTTTGATACCCAACGTTTGAGTCACGTTTGCGGCCTGGCTTCCCATTCCCTTGCGTGGATTCTCATGTTCTCCACTCAGTTGGTTCCAATCCGGATTGACACGACGAGTTTGAGGAGAGGCCTTCACACCAATGTGGCTTAGCAAGGCCAGGATTCTTCCCCAAGCGGCAGACCCAGTGGGCCAGTTCCCACCGCTTAATACGGGTTAACGAATCTACCCTAGGCAGGGACGCACTCTTCCCACGTTCATGCATATCCTATTTTCTCCATTGATCATTCGTTTGATCAGATGATCTGGACGATAGTGACTGATAAATAAGCTGCCAAGCTGCATCTTTGCGCTGAGTGTTTCCCCAACCTTCTAGCCTGAGCTGAAGAATAAGGGCGGTGACACGGGCCCTAGTTGTCCTGTGACAACGGGCTTTGTATGGAACAAGTCTAAGATGTTCGCAAAGCCCATATCCTTTCTCAAAAAGACTGGCCTTCTTACTTCACCCGTATCTATATTTTCTAACAAATATGCCTTACAACACGCCGTTCCAAATTGATGATATCTGCTGTTTTCACTTCAAGCGGTAAGCTAACACAGGTGAGTGCCTGCGCAAATTGGGTGTCATATAGATTGGCTCTGTCCTAGTCCCTATCTCTGTTCGTAAATTTGGTCTTGTATTTGATAGTATGTCACCGCGCTATGCCCCAGACTGGCATTGTACTTCCAGATCTGAGGCATATTGTCATTGCTTATCATCGAGAAACCGAGGGTATCCGACCTCTAAATGTCCAACAAACTATCACCCTTCTGATGCAATTTCTGACCTCGTTGGGGAAGTCTCTTCTTTCTCTCTCTCTGCTTTTAAAACATTGTACTTGTAGCATGGAGAAGGCATGGCGTGTATTCATTCCACACAGTGCTCTGAGGCAGCATGCAGCAATATTTTTGTTGCATCCGGCGTTACGGAAGTTGGTCGGGGGTAGTGATATTAAAACAGAGGTGTATTTAATTGAGGAATAAACAATGTTCTTTATTATGCGTGTCTTATGAGTTTGGATGTGATATTCTTAAAGGAGTCGAATGTAAAGAGATTCTATTTGGAGCCGTAGATTCCGCTGTTTGTTCTCAGGACCCGGGAATCACCCCGCATCTTTTAGTCTATTAGCCTTGGCATTCCATATTAATGTTTGGTGTTTGCATTCACCTTCCCATTCCAGAAACCATGTTCCAATCACAATACACAATCCGAATGTAAGCTTACCTTACTTGCAGTTTCTCCTTCACCCTAATTTCGGTTACTGTCAAATCATTTCTTTTTCGCTGCCGTCAGTGGAAACTAGTGGGGAACCTGAAGCAAAGCAGATATTTCGGTAGTTGCAAGGAGAAAACCCACTATTACTTCGGAGATTTGAAACTCAAACCCCGAGGGGTCCAAGAAGTGTTGTTAACAGTCACACTCAACTAATGGTTTCGTAGAGCTAGTGATATTGGCCTTGTTCCATCTATTATTTATAATCATTAAAAACTAACCCTCTATGAACAGAAATGCAAAATCCACCAGAAGCACGACTCGTTCAGCTTGATCATGCCATTTTTACTGGCAGCAATTGCCGGCCCACTTCTTACCAGCGGGGCAAGAACATTTCTTGGACTTGTGATCAAAGACCTGCGTCTTCCTTATACAAATGCAAGAATTGTAGCGTCCGTTCCAAGCGGCCTCGCGGCCACAGTCGTTGATACACGTGTTCTCAAAGCGGACCATTCCAGCACTACACTTGGTGACACAGGTACCCTTGATAAATTCTTTACCAGAAGCGCAAACACACTTCCCGGAAGAGTCATGAGTCATGCCACTGGCACACTTGGCCAAACAGGCCCCCTTCTTCAGTTCCGTGCCAGGAGGACAAACACATTTGCCAGAATAGTCACGGCTCATTCCGCCGGTGCAGCTCTTTATACAGGTTCCCTTCGAGAGTTCCTCACCACTGGGGCAAACACACCCGCCAATCGCAGCACGCTTCATTGGAGGAGTGCATTAGTCGATGCAGACACGTTTTTCGAGTGTTTGGCCGTTGTAACAGCCACACTGGCCAGACGGATCACGCTTCTGTGTCACCGGACACTTGTCGACACAAGCACCGTCCACCAAATCCTGATTGGGAGGGCAACCACATTGTCCAGGCTGAAAACGCTTATTTAGGACGCCGCAAATGGGAATGCAATCGCCGTCGCGGCCAACAACCTTGCCCACGGGGCATTCGCAGGCGGTCCCAGCGGCATTCGCGACTAGTCCCTTGGCTGGGTCGCAAGAAAGGGGAAGGGCTTTGCGAGCCTCAAGATTGCTGTTGGTGGCAACGAAGCCCACAGCTGCAAGAGCATGAAGTGTGAAGTACTTGAAAAGCATGATAGTATGCAGGTATAGTCGCGGGAGGTAGTGAGAAAGAATATGCTAATTTGCTTGAGGTCTGAATAGCGATGTGGAAATTGAGTTTGGAGATTCTATGAAAGCGAGTGATATCCGGGCTATTAAATATTTCCAAAAATAATACAGCACACAGACCTTTCAAGTGTTGGCTTACGGCTTGAGTCCATCGTAGTCTGGCCCATGTGACTGCAGGGCGAGACGTCTCGGTGGCTTACCACTACTGTAAGACACACCACAGTCCTAGCTGATACAAGGTCGCATCTACTACCAACAACAAGAAGAAAAACCAATGGTGGATGCATAAGACTGAAGTCAACTGACGGGTGTGCATATTGGGAAAAGGCAATAGCGTAAAATTCACTCACATTATACCCATACATGGATCTAGACGTACGTGAGAACCCCGCGCTGAATTGACTACTCGTTGTTGCCCAGCCTGACCAATCGCGACACATTCATATTGATGTTAACGCGGCTTCGACATCAGCCCTGAACAAACAAAGAAAGTCATCAGGGTCGAGCTTCATGTGGCGTTGAAAATATTGCAGAGCACAGATTACAAAGGTCGGGGGGGCGGGGGCAATTCGGTCAGAACACGGTCAAAGTATGCCGGTAGACGGCTGGACTCGCTGGAAGAACCTTTCATACGACATAACTCGATGCATGCACTCATCGCGAAGACCTTGAGGGTTTGGTGCTTATAACGGGTTCCATTGTGTCAATCAGCCCGGCAGCAACATGCGAAAGTTCGCGAGAAGTTGAGTAGGGAGGGACGTGGAATGTTTTAGTAGTAAATTGCATGTATAAAATTTATTGACGTTTCATTGACACTATATGTGGCAGTTCGAAGTCTTTTTACAACATTCAACAGAGGTGAGGTCAAGAAATGTTTGATTCGATCTCTGGATCAAACGATCTTGGAGAGATGATGTATCATAAATGAATGAGGATAACATCGAGCTTTTTGCATCCGCGCTGATTCGGACAAAGATGTTAATATCCAGTTCAAAGCAAACCATACAGGACGTAGTGTTAGAAATGGTTTGAAATATGAACGTACAGCTTTTCACGGTTGGTTGCGAGGCCAGTGGGCTGTACAGACTCGTCCATGGTAGATATAGCGTGTTTCTGCTGGTAGTTGAGCGCGAGAAGGATAGCTGCCATCGAACTACTTGGGGCTCCCCTTTTCGCTGGGGTGCTTTGGGGTCTTTATAGCCGAAATTACGGGTGTGTTGGTTTTCACAAATGGTGCGTCATCATAGTTTGAAAGTTATGTGGTGTGGCAACCTTTTCCTTCCGTTTTTACTTGATGGTCGCTTCTGCCTGTGCCGTATGGCAATTCATATCACTCTGATGGTACAAATAATATGGAATCAGGTGATGGCTTGTCGGGGGGCTCTGTGGGATTGGGGTGGTATGGCACCACTCGAGTGCTCTTTTAACAAGCCTCATTGTTAGACAAATTACAAATAAATGCTGCTGTCAATAAGACATTGTTTGAAAGTGTAGGGATTATGATAGATGGATGTGAGTGCTACCTGTCTCCAAGTGAGAAACCGGGTTATCCATTTAACAAGTGAGAAGAAAGGTTGACTTTCTAACCTGTGCTTTAGCAACTTTTCAACCACTGGAAAACTTTCTTTAATTGCCATAATGATCAAGTAGCTGTAACTGCATAATCATACGCATAGCTAACGGGCTACGAAGGGGTGAAAGAATCGGTTTTTGCAGTGTACCGGAATTGCCCACCCAGGAACACAAGTGAATTGCGATCAATTTTGAATGCAAGGTCTGTAGACATGACACATTTTTCAAAAATTGCCAACACCATTATCTGGAGTAATCTGATGAACTTTTGACCATCGTGTGATGCATGAGGGGATGGGGTCTCAAGTGCGACGAAGTGCGACCGATTCCGCTAGTCATGCCATTTTGTATCATTCTTTAGGCTGTTATCAGGAGAGTCGTACTATATCTCTCATTCAAAGTGCGCCAAAGTGCGCCAAAGTGTGCCAATGTAACGCACATGCATACTTCGGTGTAAGAAATCGCATTTTGATTCGCCAACCCGCTTCAAAGCCACTATGACAACACTTTGTCGGCCCATCGCTGTCGCACATGATGTACCTCATCACTTGATTTTATGGCAGCAAAAAGTCGCACCTTGTCAGGCTATAATACCACACACCCACCCGCTTACTTCGTTGAGGTCGACGAGACTAGTTGATATATTTGCAAGAACGCACATCCGATGCCCAACTCGGATCAATTATCCCGAATCAGCCCACTTTGAAAGAATACGCCCCCACCGCCTGACAGGTCTTTGAAGCCTAACAAAAGCCATGGAATCGGGGAGTGATAACGTGGAAATTCAGGGACTTGAGTCCCGCACGCATGAGTCTTCTCAAACAATACGAAATATCGGACCACATCGTTTGGGTAGACAGCTCTGCATGTGGAATTGCACTTTCTGCAGAAAAGACAAAAAGAAAGTGAGTGAATTAGAACATTTGGCCTGCCTGGTGTGAAGAGGTGGCGGAGATGATACTGACAGGAAGCATGAACAGTGCGAGCCACAAGGAAGGAAATGGCCTCAGAAATGCGAAAGGTGTGAGTCGAAAGGGCTTTTGTGCTCTGCGCCTGTGCGAAAGTATCGAAAAAGAAAGGAAGAGAAGGCAGAAATAATCAACGTGGTTCCTCAGCATGAGGAAAATAGCGATTTACAACTGGGCGCACCAGACGAGCTGTCGTCTGCCTCCAGGCCCTCTCTGATGAATGATAAAATCAACCCTTTGTCCTGGGATTTCAAAGACTTGTGCGTAAAAAGCAGGGTTATATGTTTATATTTGGACTCTAACGTTAATATTCAGGAGCAACGCACTTGGTATGCTACAGCTCTTAGCTGCTGAGTATCTTGAACAAGAAGGAGCATTCTACCAAGCGAGAATACTGCTTCCAAACCACCATCATCTCGTTTACCGCGCACTTCAGGACAGGGTTGTCACACTAACGCCACTATTAAATATCTTCCAGCGCAAGCTAGAGTTTGGGGTTGCATCCAGGCTCGAGAGAGAAGCTGATCCAGGTGCTAAACAACTTCTGAGGGAAGCCCTGAATACACTTGCAGACCCGCCATCCGGATTATTGGTGAACCGCATGATTCCGCCTTCATATATCGATTCAAGGCCACGCAGTCTACAATTGCCCACTATGGCCGATGCCCTGCATCAACGAGCCACCGCGTTGTTGACAGAAGGCCAAGTTTGCAAAAGCATTATATACTATCATAAAAGCATAGCCTACGGCAAGGATCAGTCGGGCTCGCAACTTTCGAGTACACTCAAGCAATATGATATTCCAGCAATAATGGCCATCACTGCGACGAAGTTTGGGCTAGGCGGTGACTACGCTACGCGGGACTTTTGGGCTTGTCCGTCTCTGATACACCCGAGCCTTTTATCAAGATCAGCTACGGAGCTAATGCAAACAACCTTGGTCAAGCATTGGATAGGGTTCAATGACTGCTTTTCTCTGATAGGGGACAATGTTCTTAGCCATGGTTCTCCAAGAAACTGGCAAGCAATATTTTGTCGCATGTGCAGGGACTCGACGCAATCAAAGGTTGGGCCTGATGGTCGCACAAAACTGCACCTTGCTGTACTTCTTGGTATGAGTAAAGAGGTGGAATACCTCTGCAGAGCACCAGGAGCTAACATCGCTGGGGCTGATAACTTCAAGAGGAATCCCCTTCACTTAGCATGTATTACCGGGAATGAGGCTATTTGTGACACTCTGCTTTGGTCTGGGCAAGCCAGCACTTTACCCATCATGGCCAAAGACTGCGACGAGCGACTCCCGGTTTGGTATGCTGCCGATAAGGATAAGAGCCAGGCGATGTTCAAGAAACTCATGAATGCAACATTGCAACATAAGTCGCTTGATCTGATTTGTTCAGAGCGAGATAAAAATGGCCAAAGTTTAGCTGAATATGGCATAGGCCATGGGCTAGCGCAGGCTGAGTTCCTGAAACTTGTTTCATCGTCTCAGTTCCCAAACAGCGAGCCTATTTACGCAAATTTATATCCAGTCCATATTCCAGATTGGCGAGATCAGATACCGTACTCGGCAGGGCGCAGTCTGTCCCCTTGGATGGCCCAAAACCGGCAGGGCCGAACTGACTCAGGTGACATGTGGAGGAATTTATAAAAGAGCCCACACACTAATGTCAAACTCGGATTTGGTGGATATCTTTTACATTAGAGTAGACCAATGATGGTTGTTTTTTTCTTGGAATCCCTTTCCCTAGCGATCTGAATAATAGAATGATTCACTTAGCATGGACATTGAATACTATGCCAAGATCCTTGGCTCAATCGGAAATGCGTTTCTTGATAACATCCAGGGTAGCGCAAATGAAACAACGATGGCGCCCATAGAAATCTCGATTCATACATTTCCAGTCGCTCCACTATATTCATTAAGATATTATTTAAGGTTTATTATGAGTACCGGGTTAATAACGGAGCTTATTTCACTATGCTGGAATCTTGACGTCACATTGTTATAAAAAGCGAATTGCATGTTATTGTGGTCAAGGGTTCAAATTTAGGCCTCACCTGGAGTTTATGTCAGTAGAGATAAAATGATTAACACGGCATACTACTTGATGCACAGCCCGATGGGGTTTGTTTTCATTTTCATGGGCTTCCCAAACACTAGCTAGAATATTCAAGCTTCCCAGGATGACATGGCGCCGTAAGCCATATCCTGTACTTCGAGTTTGCTTCTCGGTGATTCCCGCCAACATGGTCCGTCTGCAGGTTTTTGCACTCCATGCAGCATGCAACTCAAGCCATCATCATACGAGATATGCAGTGGATATGCTTAGATCTGCCCCCCACCGCTGGCTTCTATGTTCAACATGCGCCCTCTGTACCTCATCATGTGTGCTTATCAGCGCGCCCTCTTGAATCCCCTCACTGTCACAGGATCCCTTGGGGTATTTCTTGGAGTAAAGTGCGGAGAAGTCATGCAAGAAAGGCCAGTGGAATGAAGGAATTCTCAACGCGCTCCACAGTCAATCTCCACGCGAAGATAGCACAGGGCGTAATCTACAATTTTCGTTGTTGATGACTTGATGGTTAGGTTATGGAAAGCTTTCTATTTGCTAAATTTTACGTTACGGTTCCATCGCGTCTCCAAACCATGGCCCGGAGCCAAGAACCACGCCCATGGGCGCGCCCGTGGGGCTCCACCACGGGGCCCCAATGTGGATAATGTGGATTCATCTCAACGTACGCTGACCTATCTCCATGATTCATTGTCAGGATTTGGATAATTGAGATGGCAGGATTTTCCGGGGCATTTGTTAAGCCGTTTGTTAATAATCGGCATCAAGGTCGGAAGCGAGGGTGATCGTTCTGCGACCCTTGTGTGCTCGGAGCTACAAATATGGTCCCTGGGACCCGGAAGGCACCCTCTGGGGTTCCTGTTACTTTTGTGTAATTTGGTAGGTTTGAAAGCCTGCTGTACGTGTTCCTATTGATAACGGGTTGTCCTCTTTCGATCTCTGTGGACTTTAACCAAAACCTAAGCTGGAATTGTGCAGAAAACCAAAAGCCTCTTCCCTAAAAACATAAAACCAGTATGGCTGGCGAGAAAACCAGCGCTCCTGTCAACGGTGACAGTAGCATTCAGCCTGCCAACATGGAGTCGCCTGTCTTCAACGCCACCAAGGAACAAGAAAATGAGATTAAGGAAGCAGAAAACAGTCCGGATCAAGTCGACCTGAAGGTTGAGGACACGGAACCGGCAAACATCTTCAGCCAAGGTGGGAAAAACTACCGTACACTAGGCCGCTGGGACACCGTCTTCGTCCTCGTCACCAACCAAGTGGGCCTCGGCATTCTGTCCCTGCCAGGATGCCTCAAAGTGCTCGGTGTTGTCCCTGGAGTTATTGCCATCATCGGTCTCGGCTCGCTATCAGCATACACGGCATATGAACTTCTCCAATTCTACCGAAGATACCCACATGTGGTCAACGTCGTGGATATGTGCCGCATCATCGGCGGGCGAGGACTTGAGATTGCTGCCGGAATCGGATTGATGATCAAGGTCATGATGACATGTGCATCGGCCGCCGTCACACTCTCCGTTTCTTTCAATACGCTTAGCAACCACGCATTTTGCACCGTCATCTTCATCACCATTGCCGTCATCGCTTGCTGGGTTCTTTGCTTACCTCGTACCGTCAAGTTTGTCTCCCAAAGTGGAATTCCCTCGACTATCAGTATCATGGCTGCTGCCCTCATTGTGATGATCAGTTTGGGCATAGCATCACCATCCCAGGCACCACCCGGCTGGGATAGGGAAATCAAGGTCATTGGCAACCCTACATTCCGCGAAGGCCTCAACGCTTGCCTCAAAATCTGCTACGCGTACGCCGGAAATATTAGCTTCGTGTCCTACATGGCAGAGATGCGAAACCCCGATAAAGATTTCCCCATGGCCTTGGCCTGCCTTGAGGTCTTTTCCATCACTGTGTACACCATTGTCGCTATCGCAATCTACTGCCTGGCTGGTGATTATACCACCTCTCCAGCTCTCGGATCGGCTCCTATTGTCCCAGCCAAGGTCGCATACGGTATTGTGCTTCCGGCTGTCTTCGCCACAGCAATGGCATTTGGCCATACTGGTATCAAATATATGTACGTTGTCGTCATGAGATGGATGAAGGCCACCAACCAGGTCACAGACCGCAGTGTCAAGTCGTGGGGTACATGGATTGCCTGTGTGACCGTTTACTGGATCATTGTTTGGATCATTTCCAACGCCATCCCCGTTTTTGACTCAATCCTTGCCATCTCGTCAGCAACCACAATCGCTTGGTTCACCTTTGGACTGAGCGCCATGTTTTGGTTCCACCTGAACTGGCACTGCATGACCCAGGATTGGAAAAAGATGGCGCTGGCTGTTTTCAATGCTCTGCTTATTATTCAGTCTCTATTCATGAATGGCGGTGGTCTTTGGTCGTCAATCACCGAGCTCATCAACCTTTTCCAGAGCGAGAGCAGCCAGATTAGGGGAGCCTTTTCCTGTGGTGACAACTCTCAATTCTAAGAAGTCGTGATAAATTGCTTGGGACAATGCATGCTTCTTTGATTCAAATGTCACAATACCCCCGAAATAAATACAAATAGGAAATATCAGATTTGATTGCGATACATAAATGCCTCGTAGTTATCCAACTTTGTAGGCGTGCCAACTCCTTATCTGACATGCTGAATATTCCAATGACCCCGGCCCAATGCAATTCCCAAAGTTGTTAGGTGTTAGGTGTTAGAAACCGATAATACAATTTTTCTTTCGTTCATACAACCGGCTGTTCTTCCGTATCCTCCCACAGCCACGCATCCATCCACGCCATATCACAGTCCGTTGATCCTTCAACATCTACCATTTCCACAAGTGACAGTAGTTGGCCAGGCGACATGATGTTTGTATCCATGAAGCCACCCTCGAATTCACCAAAGCCGAAGCCTAGCTCATCAGATGGCGGCAGTCCAGCTGTCTGCTCGGGCGGCGTTTCTTGGTTATTTTCAGCCCCCAGGGCGTCGCTTTGCTCCGTTCTGGAACCTCCTTTGCTCCATATTCTCATCATAGCTTCAAGAGATTCTAACTCAGACTTTCGGAAACTGGCTGGGATATTTCCGCGCTGGACAAGATCGTCAAGAAGTAATACGGACTCGCTGCGAAGCTGCCGGTAATTTGGAAGTCGCGGCATCACAAACCTCAGCATCTTGATAACGAATGCAGCAGAAAACATTCTCTCTAGGTCAAACGGAAGAAAGGACTCTGGCAAAATGTTAATCATGTGATCAGGTTATGTAATTCCTTACTCACCAAGTAGTCCTTCCTTTCGTAAAGAGCTAAGGGTTTGTATCATCGCATTGCACGACTCCGCACAGCTTTTTAATAAGGCTCTAGGAGTTTCGGAAAGTGTCCTTGTTTCCCTAATATCACGTTTACCCTCGCGTAGTCGGGCTTGGACCAGGAATAATAGCAAGGGGTACATGGTAAGTAGGATGGCCTGCAAATCAAAGTCAGCAGACACCTCATTTGATAGCGCTTTTGCGTACCTGGTGGTATAATAGATGCAAGTGCGCTGAAACACGCGATATTATTTCCGAAGAGCCTTCCGCCGGTAATGGGAACCATTTATTGAGGTCACCTGCGATGGAGGCCGTACGTGCGAGTACCTCCTTCACGCTAGGAAGGAAACTTGCTTGAAGACGACCTTCGACGCCATAAACCTCTACTAATTGTTAGCAGTAGCGGGCAACATGGATATTGGAGATACCAACTTCGAATAACGTGAAATATGAGGCCAGATATTCTGACATGAACGTATAGCGGTGTGGCTTTATCGGTATCGGGCATTGGCGTAGTGATATCTTCATCATGTATCGTCATCGGTACGCCCATTGTGGACGCAAAGTTCCGTTCCAAAACATATACTGTCCACCAAATCTTCTGACAGCGTTCCGCAGTATCAGAATTCCAAATCCCATCCTTCGGGCGTTCCCGGTGTAGACCAAAAATGAGCGACATGCGCATGGCTTGGCCGGTCTATCCAACATATGGTGGTTAGTGTCAGGTGTATCTTCATAGAAACATGGATGAAGACAACACTAATTGAGGTGGATACTTACGTAGACATAGGCCGGGTTCCTCATGTCAGCACTTTGCAGATACAAGGCAATAACACAGAGCATTTCAATGGCCGTCATTGCGTCGTTGAATAAATAGGAAGAGTCGGGCATGAGGGACATTGCTTGGGTGAAGAGGCGGGACCCGGGTAACGTTCTTGATCCTTTGACAGGATTTGTTGTGACAGCTTTGGCTAGTGCAAGAATAACTAGAAACTGGACATACCAGATTCTATTATCCTTGGCGTGCTGGGATGGATTGATGTAAAACTCCTTGATGTGGTGCATGAACTCCTTCTCGTCAAAGAGGTGGAATAATTTGCCAACGTGAAACTTGAGGCTATCAATCAGGTAGGTGGCGTGGTCAACTGGGGGCAGTCCCCCAAACTTGGCGGCATCTTCGAATGGCACATTGCCCCAATTCAGGTCGTACGCCCGGCTCTCTCCGTTTATCTCAAAATTCGGAAGATTTGATTCCTTGAGATGGTCTCGAATTAACATGAGCGTCTTGCGACTAAACGACCAAGTGGAGGACTCCCCAAGCCACCCTGGAAATTACTTGGTCAGCTGTGTTGCTTTAGTTTCAGTGTGAGGGTCTTGCATACTCAGCCTTCCCTTGTCGTCGGCTACGTAAGATGATTTTGCGGATGCGAGAGGATTTGAAGGCTCGGTGCCGGTATTTGGCGTTGGCATTGACTCAGGGGTCAACTGGGACTGTAAAGACGAAAATTCTGCAGGCTGCTCTAGCGATTGGCTTGGCCCGCCATCATCTTGGCCACCCGAGCGGGATGCTGCCCGTTGGAGTTCCTGTAGGTATCTGAGACACCCCGGTACGTCAGTCTGCCCCTGCAAAGTCGGGGGACGCGGCCTACCTATGCGAAACCAGCACTTTCCTCCCCTGGCCTTCGAATTGGCAATCGAAATTCCTCCGCGCGCAATTTGTGCAAGGTTGCTCCCCCGAGCATCGGATCTTGCGCCTGCGACACCGTTGACAGCTGAGGCCTTTGTCAGCTAGTAGATAAGGAATTGGACAGGAGCGGGACTTGCGCATTCATTGCCCGCCGATTATTTCGGGAGTCCGGCGCGGACTCCATGATGGGCTGAGATTCAAGATGCTATCGTCACTTGGGTCATTTTCTTGGCACGACTTGGAGATGCAGATTGGAGAGTCAGAGCGCGTGAGTGTGGGATGATCAGGTGCAAGCCAATGACCACACCTCAATTGCACCAAAAAGTCGCACTTGGCCAATCACACGCCGAGCGTTCACTGGGCTTTAGCCTTTTGCACTTAGATAGCCCATGCACTAGCTTGATATGATGCTGCTGATCATTTCAGTCGGATAAACGCGGCCATTGCCCGCTCATGATAGCGGGCGCTGGTCGCATGTCCAACCCCGCGGCGGCACGTGATCTGCGTCAGAGAGTTTTCATCGGCACGTCTCCCGACACCGGCCCCATATAAGGAATCAATTGGGCGGGACGCTTGTAGTTGACTGGTAAAGATGACTTCGTATAGCATTTTCTTGTGGACAAATAGAAGCTCATGAGTTATGAGTGGTAGGTTGTGCACAATTTTATACTCTTTTTCTTCCGGGACTGCCCTGCAGCACCCTTGGCAGTGAACCAGCCGCATCACTACAATTTCAGTCTCCACCAACGACTTCATGGCGTTATTACCGACATATTCTAGGGGAATACAAAAGACAACCGCTATACATATTGAAACGGAGTGGAGTTTTAGGAAGCCTAGCACTAAGCCCGGAAGCAACAAGGAACAGGGATAGTTATAAGTTGAAAGGCTCTGGTTAGTCATAACCAGAGGCAGCAAAGACCGGGGCCAAAAGAGGCAAACAGGACGGAACAAGGAAACTCGGTTTTCTAGGCTATGTTGTATCAATTTATCCCTTTTACCTAGGTCACATAGCTAGTTGACCCTATATAACTCCTTCAGGCAGCTATTTCAACCCAACAGCCTAACCCTGACCCCAACACAACATTTATACAATTAGATTGGTACTTGGCAGACCTAGAAGACATAAAAACTCTTATCTAAAAAGCTGCGGACAACAGGACCTATTGATTAATTTATATCGCACTCTCTTCTTCTCAATGTGTTACATAGCAATCCTCCCTGATTAGTATCTTGACAACAATATCATGAGCATGTCTATTATTTACCGTGACACGCTTAATACTACTAGCTTGAGGACTTTGGATAAGTACATGCATCGAGAAGCCACATGGACACCTGAATACCTCCAATTCCACTACAGCCGAAGCAGCTACGCAGCATCTTGTCTATAATACGAACCGCCTATAGATCGGCATAGTTTTGGCCATAACGTTCATTCTTCAAATACGGGCAATCCTGGGGCTTTTTCTGAGGGTAATTATCTACTGCCCGGATATCCTGGGCTTCACGAGTGCTTTAACACGGGAAAGTCCACACATTCCCCTCCCTAGTGGTGGATCTGGTCTCGGCGGGCCAGATCGAGCAAAGATGCTTCGGTATGTCCCAGCACAGCTTGCGGATGTGTGTCCCAATGAGGAGGTTGGGTATGTGACGGTTCAAGCAGTGCCATCAATGAGCCAGACATATTCGGAAAGTGAAAAGATGGACGGTTCTGGAGGAATGGGGCCCTTTTCACAAGATAGATTATACATGTGAAAGGTATTTTGGTCTTTGTAGTGAAAATCTGCCATTGAACAGAAAAGACGATCCACCATAAATTAATCAAGCCACGGCAATGTGTCATACATATATGCCCATATTGATCCCATAAGCTGGAGGATGAAGAGGCAATCACTCAAAGATACCAGTCCCCTCTGTTCGCTTGAAATATCTGTACATCATTCTCGGTAGGCTCGCCGCGTTGTCAGTTCGCCGAAGTCTGCGTCGATGATGATTCGACAGGAACAAGAGTGTTGAGGATATGCCAAGCCCAGCTAAGCCCTTCAATGGGGGCCAGAACAGAGTCCGGGGAAACAAACTACAGAAAGAGAGGTTATGACAGAGATGAAGGAACAGGCCGCACCAATAAATGGCATAAATTTTGCCTCGTGCAAGGTGGCCAGCCTGGTTGATGTGGATCCTTATTTATGCTTACGGATTTGAGCAATTCCTGTACTCTCATTACAACCAGTCTCAATAAACAAGAGAATAATCTCCCTGTCCATTATGTAATGGTGTATAATCCTGCACGGCGGAACCAGCTTTACAGTCAGCAGCGGCCCGGCGTGGGTATCCCTCCCGGCTCCTCGATCGATTGCCGTGTGGCAGGGCCCCGTTTTGCCCAATGCAGGGTTCCTCGCCGGCGCCAGCGGCGCGCCGGAGCCGTTAGTGCAAGGACGCAAAAGCTTAGCTCCTGTAGCCCAGATCTGAACCAGGCCGTGGTTTATATTGTTTTGCAGATGTTAATTTTTCGGGGATTATTTAAAATTAAGAGGCCTGCATTGGAATATGTATTCTCGCCGTGGGCCAGGAAATATATAAGTCGTCATATCTGGCCACCCTTGGCGCATGTGCTGTGCGCCCAATCCCACCCACCCTTCCGGGAATAATCCACGCCGGCCGTTCCAATCCACAATTTTGTTTGTTTGCAGACGCGACAGCTCACCGTTCGGCCTCACACTCTCTCATCCACGACACGCAAAACCACTGACCAGCGCAGGTCTTTTGGGGGGCGGCCTCGAAGCGCCCCGTTTCCAATACGTACAGTGTTTCTACGGGATCCGACTGCTCCTCGGAGCGAGGGATACCGGCTCTCCGCCGTGATGACAGACAACAACCACAAGGGTCTCCTGGACCACTGGCTCCCGATTGCCCACGCTGAGACGCTGAAAAAAGACGACTGGGAGGAGGGACACACTCGGGCTGCCGAACAGCGCCTCAAGTCGGCCGACACTCTATCGCGGGTTCTCCTCTACGAGCGCTTCAGGCACTTCACCTGGGCATGGTTCACTCTGGTCATGGGCACCGGCGGCATCGCCCTGCTGCTCCACGGCCAGCCCCATCAATTCCGCGGCCTTGATGTCATTGGCAAGATCTTCTTCATGCTGACCATTGTCCTGTTCTTGATTCTGGTATCGGGCATGACGTTCCGTTTCGTATCGTCTCCCCCGGCGCTGAAGGCGAGCTTGATGCACCCGACCGAGGGATTGTTCTTTCCGTGCTCTCTGCTGAGCGTGGCCACCATCATTTCCAACAGTGCCGCATACGGCATCCCGTCCTGCGGCCCATGGCTCCCGGTGGCCCTGAGGGTTTGCTTCTGGATCTACACGGCCGTCTCCACCATCTCGGCCGTCGTGCAATTCTTCGTCCTCTTCAAGGGCGCCCACCTCCCCATCCACTCCATGACGCCGGCCTGGATCCTGCCCATATTCCCGGCCATGCTGACGGGGACGCTGGCGTCCGGCATCATGCCGTCGCAGCCGCCGGAGCACCGACTCCCCATTCTCGTCGCTGGCGTCACCTACCAGGGTCTCGGATGGACCGTCGCCACGCTCGTGTTCCCCCTCTACCTCGGGCGCCTCATGCAGGACGGCCTGCCAGCCCCCGCAATGCGACCAGGCATGTTTATGGCCGTCGGACCCTCGGGCTACACCACGGTGGCCCTCATCGGAATGGCGCGCTCCGTGCCGACCGATTACGGATACTTCGCAAAGCACCCAATGGCTGCAGAGGTGCTTCGTATTCTGGCCGACTGGATTGGCGTTTGGATATGGTGCGTCGGGCTCTGGTTTTTCGCCTTCAGTCTGTTTGCCGTCGTAGCCGTGGGCATCAAGTGGCGGCTGCGTTTCTCCATGGTCTGGTGGGCGCTCGTGTTTCCCAACGTCGGGTTTACGCTCGCGACGGCCTCTATCGGGCAGGAATTTGACAGCCAGGCCATCCAATGGGTGGCCAGTGCCATGTCCATATGCCTTGTGTTTATGTGGTTTTTCGTCCTCCTGGGTCAGATTCATGCCATCCGACACAAGAAGATTCTCTGGCCAGGACGAGACGAGGACAGGCGATAGGTGCATTTCATGTTGGCATTTCATAAGATACCCAAGCTAGATTAGATATATACATTGAGAAGCGGTACTAGGCCGTTGGTCCAAAAAGTCTTTTGTTCATATGCATTCTTATTCCTTCCGTTTCAAGATCTTCATCATCCACATGATCGAGCTTCCATTTCGTTGGGATGCGTCTGAGCATCCAATCAAGCGTGCCATTGGTCCATGCCTCGCACCTTTCCACTATATCAGTGTTCCAGTACCAAGTCCCGGCCATTCCACCAGCCGCCAGCGCAATCGAGATGAAGCAAGGCACCAGCACGGCCGGATCCGGCCACCGTTCGATGATGAAGTAAGTCGCGGTGCCCACAGCGCCGAGCCATATGCCAGCTTGTATCAAAAACAGTACCAGGATGTACAGCGCGCCTACTGTAATAGCATAGAGGCACACGCCGCCGAAGACGACGATGAACTTAACAATGGCGCGGTTGCCAACCGAATTGAGTTGGCGGGATGGCGACCGGGCCTGAGACGAAGTGAAGCGGTTGAGTATCAAGAAGCGGCAGTGCTTGGCAAAGATTCGGATCGAAGGCGATCGAAGTATCGCGCGGACTATGTATGTCACTAGGAAGACGACACTGAGCGTCAGGCCCCAAGCCCAGATTGGAGGCGGGGACGACGTGAGCTCGACGACCTGCATGGAGAAGACGGACGTGATGAATGAGAGCGGCACGAAGAAGAAGGCCAGTTCCGTTAGCTTGTTGATGCCCGAGGTCTGATCTATGACGAGGGAAGACTGGGAGATGCCAGTGGATGCGACAACGAGGTTGAGCGTTTGGTCGGCGCGAGATTGGAGGGTCTGCAAATCATCTTTTAAATCACTGAGCTCTACACGCAGGTTTTGAGGGCACGAAAGAACCCGAGTGTTGGACGCGAAGTGGTTCACCCAGTCCAGCAGCTCTTGGAGAGTCGACCTAACCCAGGCGACATTTTGTCGCGTCATGGCTCCATGGGCTTCGACGAGATGCACATGCAGATCGGCGCCCAGGTCGGCATCTATCTGGTCAATGACCAGTCGGAGCTCTGCCAAGAGTTGCCAGAGGTCGTCGAGCGGCACATGACTCAAGATGGTGGGGATTAGCGATTCGTCCCGCAGGAGTCGCCCAGTCGGTATCGTGCTGATGGCGCGGTAGACCAGTTCAAAGGTGGACAACGAGTATTTGCGGGCAAAGTCCCGGTCTCGCGTATACCATTGGGGGCTGTCGTAGAAGGTACGCAAGTGTGCCTGGTAACCCTCGTCGTACTCAGAATCGCTGGTGTAAGACGATTCAGTGTCGAATCCACCTTGATCCTGCTCGCCCTCTCCCAACGAATTGGAGTCTTTCTTGTCGCTCTCTCTTTTCTGTTTCAGGCGCTCTCTCTTTTCCTTGTAATGCTCTCGTCGGGCTTCTCGCTTCTGCTTCTTCAGCTCCGTTTTCGAGAGGCGAGGTGCCGGTGGGTCAAGGTACGTCTCGTCAACGTCTGCAGTTCGCCAGTTCTCGTCTTCTGTGTAAGATGCGATCTCCAAAGCGCGAGGCATGAACGTGAGTGATGGCGTCTCTTCGTTGGTCTTGTCGTGCCGCATGCGCCTCGCTGGATCGAACAAGATGATGACTGCAGCCTCTGTCAGCGGAAGGGGGAATCCACATCGTCGTAACGAAACGTACCGGTCTTCTTCCTTTCTTGGTCAATATCGGTCCAGTAGCTCATCCCCTCGGGTGCCATCACTCGTAGATCCCTATTGGACCACCAGTAAGGGTTTTGGGGTAAGCTTTGGAATGTGCTGTAAGCACGATAAACATTTGACGTCTTGATCCTTGTCGACGTGTCTTGGTCACATTTAAGCGACTCCGTCTCATAAGTTTCTTTGCTCTTCCTTTTCTTTTTCTTTTTTCTAGCCTTTTCTTCTGCATGTTGCTGTCTCTTCTGGGTCATCAACAGTCCGTACTTGTCCAGAACTACGTCGCGCTCCATGGTCCACCGCCCGTCGGCGATGCGCTTCTCAATCTCATCCTCGTGAAACCCTTTTCGACCGAGATAGTGCAGCAAACCCAGGCGACCCCAGCGGATGTGTGCCCATTTACGAGACCGTGTCCGACGGGGGACGTTCCATTCGGTACGTTGGCCCGGGCCGGGCACGGCGTGATGCCGGAACCTTACTTCGCGCTCGGCCCAGTTTAGCCAAACGGCATTCTTCAGCTTCAACCCGCTGTCGCTCGCGCCATAGCCCGAGTTGGCGAGGTGCTCGAGCCAGAACTCCGGATCAACAGAATACGTTTGCCCGAGCGCGCCCATGACGAACCGGCTCAGGTCGCTGACCATGATGACGCGCACCTGAGAATCGTCCGGTCGCACCTCGAGCGCGCTCGCCAGTGCGTTCTCGCTGGTTATCAGCTCGCTCCGCCGGACGGTGTCGTCGGCAAGATAATCGACGACTGAGATGGAGGTTGACTGCAGGCCTTCGAAGCGCTCGCGGCGGGTGATGTTGAGCCATCGCGGGTCCCAGCGCGCGCGATTATCGAGGTCGTTCATGTACAGCTCGGACAAGGTCTCGAGCCAGAGCCGCAGGCTGGAGAATTCCTCCTCGCCATCCTCGCTCGCTGGGGCTTTGGCGACTCCAACTCCTTGGGTATCCAGATCCCGCCTGCGTCTCCCATACGACATGGACCGACCCTTCCTCTTCAAGTTAAAGGTGCCGTCGTTTCCCGTCTCTTTGCCAAAAGCCGAGTCGAGAGAGCTCGTTTCGCCGCCGGCGTCGACTGAGTTTCGGGGCACATCGTACTGCGGGTTCCAGCGCTGTGAGACCGGGAATGGCAGCGCGTAGCCCAGGTCCTCCTCATCCCCGCCCGCCAGGCCAGGACGCTTCTTCTTAAACATGTGCGCTCGTTGGTCTCGCTATTTTCATGAGTGATTTGTGTTCGCGTGAAAACTGCCTGGCAGTTGCGCTCCTGGGCCGCGCAACTCAGGTCATTCAGACGCCATGCAGGGCGGAGGCCTAGGTTGGGGGCCGCCGAGGCGTTGCATCTTTGCCCGTTTGGGGAAGCTACCCATGCAAGCTGTGGTTGTGAGCCAGTAGCAATTGAGCGGGCGATGGCAGCCTAACAACTGAGATGATGGCACCTCAGCCGTGTCACGCACCCCAAAAATATGTATTTCTGGTTCACCAGTTCGTGACTAAGTGTGGAGGAGTTCTATTGCCATGTGCTGTTGCAACATCCGTAGATCACCCCCTAGTGCGACAACAAACAAACCAGGCCAACACTTCAAACTCCGCATCCACACCTACCATTACAGTCTTGGCACAAGTTCTAATGATAATTATGAAGTTCTCTAAATAAATAAAATAATTTATGTAAATATAATATTTACGGTTATTTATATAACCCTTTTTTAGGACTTATTTATAACTTACCAGCATTTGTTTCTTGAGATGAATACGGTGAGTATTCTTGTAAAATTGGCGACTCCCACGAAGTTTCGCCGACCCACTATAGTTTGGGTTTCATAATTGCATGGTTAGATAGGATGACAGGCGTTCATCTGGTCTATAAAATGTAAGGGATTGGGGAAGTGGTTAGAGATGAGGTAACAGCGGTCGGGCTGGACCGTTTCTGGGGCGAAAACTAGCGTTCATACTGAGGGCCTCCTTGCCGTACCACTCAGGTCTGATCACCTCAACAACTGTCGAAGCATATTGTGACTCCTTACTCACCCAGGCGGCATTAGCAAATACGCATTTCAGGAGGCTTTAACCGTAATTTTTTGCTTGCTAGCACGCCCTGTACTCTCAATACGGGTGCAATAGCCCCCGTCTCTTATAGGGTGGGATCGACCCACGACGGAGCCAGTTACCAGTCCAGGTAAGGTTGTGCCCCTAGTTTCGGGAGCTCGGAAGCCAAGACCAGCCTAGTTACCCAGTAATACGGTTCCTATAATCGGGGATATGTTTCACCAGTAGGTTGCCGGCTTTCGAGGCCATTCTTTTTCCAGAAAATCCGGAGAAGGGTCCCCCGGACGAGGCCAGGGTCGGCAAGGCGGCGCTTGGCTCTCCGAATGACATGCGCCCATGAGGTCGCATTGAGATTCCCTTTGGGAGCCACCCCTGTCGTCCCCCCCTGGGATGGTTCAGAGAACGTCCTGAGACAGAAACGCAGCGATCCCCTGTTTCGAGGTAAATTTTCCGTGGAACTGGACGGCACGCGATAATTTTCCAGAGTCTCGGATCGTCGAGTCGAGATGAAATGGGGATCGGGTCATCGGGGGGCTCTTAAATAGAGCCCTCGTGCGCCGGATGTTTCCAACGACATTCCTATCAAACTCATCCAATTCTTCCCTGATCAGCTGGCTGACAACTCTTTCACGACTCTGAACCCGGTTGCCTCATACTTTTCGTCACAGCAAAAATGCATTTCCTTGGAGCCATTACCGCCATGGCCGCTGGCCTCGCTGGCGTCTGCGAAGCCCTCCCCTCTCTCCACGCCCGTGACAGCTGGGGCGGTGCCGTTTCTCTGGGTCCCACCACCTCTACCATTGTCAAGGCTGTCACCACTCTCATTCCTGGTGCGGCACCTGCCACCCAGAATGGCGTTCTCTTCCTGTGGCCTGGCATGTCCAACGGCACTGGCGACCTTGTCCAGACCACTCTTGAGTCCTGGCCCGACAACTCCTGGTGCGGTGCCACCAGCGGCCAGTGGTGCGTCCGCGCCTCCCTCTTCGGCTCCTTTGGCCAGCTCGACGGCACTGCTAGCCCCGTGTCCGGAACCCAGAAGGTCAAGATCGTCTACACTCTCCTGAGCGACAATGACACCTGGCGCCAGGACGTCACCGATGCCGACACCGGCAAGTCGCTCAGCTCCTTTGAGTACAAGTCCGGCCCCTTCATGAGGGGATACGGCACTGGCACCGAGTGCAACAACAACTGTAGCCCCACCATCGCCGAGCAGCGATACATCAACACCGAGATTACCCTTGCCGGCGCTGATGCCAACTTCGGCAAGACCATTGCTACCTCTCAGGGCGCCACCTACTCTGGCCTTACTAGCAGCGACGGTGGCAAGGTGTGGAAGATTAGCGAGATCAAGGTTCCCGCCATGGCTTAAATAATGAGGTGAATCGTCTCGTGTCTGCTTGTTGGAAATCATTTTGTTGGGTTCAAATATGTAAATATTTTTCTGTCATAATCTGCACATTGCCGGTACATAGCATATTAAATAAGTATGAGTGGCCTCAAACCCTAGTACGAGATTCCTCCTGATTACTATCACAACGCCGCCCTGACTATGGTGTTTACTGTGTGCATCGTGGCAGTTATGAAACAATTAGTTTTGACTTGTCTAATATAGCTGTGTGTCTATTTGAGTCCATTTCTCCTCATATGACCGAACATCTTCATGGCCTTTCACATATCATTGCGCAATTTCGGGGTGCACAATTACCTTGTAACAATCCGGATACCTGATTTTTAGCTTGAAATCTTTCGCCCTTAAAGCCAGCGTTTCCATGACATAACCAATAGCACCAGGATTATTGCGGCTTAATACTCGATCCCAGTACTCTGCGTCCGCGTCCCAATCATCATTGTCATTTTCATCGCCGTTATCATCGTCGTCCACACTAAACATTCCCATCTCGTTCCATTCCTCAATCATCTTGTCTTTGAAATTACACTGAGCAAAGTCGACAATGAACGGAGAATGTGACCTTCCGTCTACTACAACGTTCCGTGGTGAGGAATCATCCATGATAATACCACGCTCGTTGATCTCATGCGTAATATTGACAGCCGGTTGTACGATGCCTGCCCACAGATCAGGGCTTGAAGGGGCAAGTGGCGAAGTAGGCAGGTCAAATAGACTGTACCCTTCAATGCATTCTACAAGTATGCCCTTGACTTCCCAATATTGACCTAGGTGTGGCTGTTGTGATAGGTCCTCAGGTATGTCAGAGCTTGGATGTAAAAGACGAACGTGGGCGTATAAGCGGGGTATGGATATACCCTGGAGGTCTTTGAGTCGTGCATATGCCTCAGTTTCGCAATCGCAGTAATCACAACACTCCCTCCACAGAGCCGCTTCGTATCTAGCTTGGCCTTCTAAGGTACCATCAAGTTGGTGATGGGCTCTCGGTGGGATAAGCGCTGTCTTTTTCTCGTCTTCTTGCTCTTTCAGAACACGATCTATGTCGCCTTTTCGAATCATCTTTTGGAATACATCTTCATCGCCATATCTATGAGGTATGTAGCTGCGACCGACCTTTCGAAGGTCCCTGCCAAAGCGACGATCGTAGAGCTTGAGAACGGCACGAATATCGTGTCCAAGTTCAGATTTAATGGTCACTTCCATGACGGGAGACATGGTAATACTGAGGATTTTGGTGATGACTGCTGTAACTGGTTGACAGAAAGACAAGTTGTGACAGTTCTTGAGAACCTCTAGTTGCAGTAAGTTGCCTTGCCGGTATGGCATAGGTGTGGGAAGACTCATTCTGGACGCCATCTGTGCAGAGAAGAACAATGGGCCTGGAAACTCTTTGGCTTGTTGTCATTTACTGATAAGCGCTTAAAATGGCCAGAAAGCATGGTACAATAAGGAGAAATGCTGAGTTTTGGTGCTACTGCGCCTGGAACAAGACGAATGAAGGCTGTACCGATTGAAACTAAACGCAATGCAGGATGAAACGAGTGCAGTTCTCACTTAGGAATAGTGAGGCTGCACGTGAGTGGCCGATTGCACAGCCCGCGGACTCCACTCCTCCAAGAACATGCATAAGCAAGTGAAATCACTCATTCACTCACCACAGCCAGCTTGTCTTTGGTTCTTTGATTTCTTCAGGTCGCTACTTTGCGCCTTTGCCAATGAAATGGCTCCCCCACCGCCTACTCGCGCGAGTTTCGAGGTCGCCATGATGTGTGCGCTACCGCTCGAACTTGACGCGGTCTCCCATCTGATTGACGAGTTTTGGGACGACCGGAATAATCAATATGGCAGGGCCCTCGGTGACACAAATTCATATAGACATGGGCGCATGGGAAACTTTAACACAGTCCTTGTCCTTCTTCCAGAAATGGGCAAGGTCAGCGCGGCGAGCGCGGCGGCAGGTCTTCGGTCTAGTTATCCCAACATACACCTTGTTTTGTTGACCGGCATCTGTGGCGGAATTCCGATCCCAAGGCCAGGCCAAAATATATTCCTGGGGGACGTAATTATTGGAAAGGCAATTGTTCAATACGATCTTGGAAGACGGTACCCTGATAAGTTTATGCCAAGAGACACTGTCGAAGAGACCCTTGGCAGGTTACCAGTAGACCTTCGCAGCATGGTTAGGCTATTGGAAACGGATAGAGGTCTTGCGGAAGTTGAGCAAGAAACAGCTTCTTTTCTCAAAGAAATACAGCAGAAATCATCCTCAAAACGATGTGGGACAAGCTACAAATATCCGGGAGCTGATCTGGATCGATTATTTCAGCCGAGCTACCAACACAAACACCATTTACAATCCGAATGTGAGGAATGTAATCAAAGCCCCATCTCAGTTTGTGATATTTCTAGGGGTAAGGCCTGCAAAGAACTTGGATGCCAAGAACAATACATTATACAACGAGAACATCTCGTTGTGAAGCGGGAACGAGAGCCATCAATATTTGTTGGACGGATTGGGTCCGGTGACACGGTGCTCAAGTCTGGAGAAGATCGGGACAGTATCGCCAAGTTTCATGATCTAGTCGGGTTTGAGATGGAGGGCGCCGGCATCTGGGAAATACTCCCTTGTATTGTGATAAAAGGCGTATGTGACTATGCTGACAGCCACAAAAACAAAGATTGGCAAAATTACGCATCTGCCACAGCTGCATCTGCAGCTAAAGCAATTTTGCAGCGCTACCCGGGTGCGAGCAGCAATGTGCTCCAACACGGAATAGATAGGTTGTCACTTTCAGGCCCAAGCAGCCTTGGCTGCTCCTTGATGCAGACCAGGGCCTTGGGAGAAGCCTTGGCCACTAGCAGTCGCTCTGGCTCCTCACCCCAGCGCCATATCATCATTCCTTTCACAAGAAACGAAGATGTGATTAATCGTCCAGATCTTTTTCAAAACCTTTGCCAAACCCTCCCAGGAGGTGATGAGTATCGTTCTGCTGCTCTGTGGGGTTTGGGGGGATCGGGGTAAGTAACCTCCACGCGTTGCATGAATAGCATGCTCACCGGCTTAGAAAAACTCAAATAGCACTCGAATATGCCTACAGCCGAGCCCATAACAACCCTAACTTGTCCGTCTTCTGGATCCATGCCGATAATGAAACCACATTTATGCAAGATTGCAAAACCATCTCCAAAAAGCTTGGCATGAATGACAATATTGGTGACAAAGCGCTTCTGGAGGCTGTATTTGATGAAATAAAAGTCCAAGCGCAGTGGCTTATTGTGCTCGATAACGCCGATGACTTAGCTCTCTTCGGAGTTGGAAACACGTCAAAAGCCTCTCAAGGCTTGTTTGATTACATTCCCAAAAGCGGGTCAGGTTCGGTCTTATGGACAAGCCGCGACGAACGGATCGCTGGTACGCTCATCAGCGCACAACGGGGAATTCAGGTCTCCCATATGAATGAAGAAGAGGGTATACAACTTCTCGAAGTCACAACTAACAGGAAGTTCAATGACAAAGATCTCCAAGATGTCACAGTATTACTACGTGAGCTGCAGTGGCTTCCCTTGGCTATATCCCAAGCAGGGGCCTACATGCGGCGGACGAAAACTCTCATGCACCAATATTTATCCAGCTTGCTGGAAAGTGATAGCCGATGGAATATTCTCAAGGAAACAGAATTTGATCGGCATCGGAGACCAAATGTTTCCAACAGTATTCTCGAAACATGGAGCATGTCAGTTGACCGCCTGCGCCAAGAAAATGAAGTGGCTTACAAGGTTTTAAATATCCTTGCATACCTTGATAACCAAAATATCTCATGGAAATTGATTTGGGAGGTTGCCAATTTCGACGAGAATTTTGAGGGAGGGGAGCCACCGAAAAGTCTGGACCAATTGAACCGACTGGTCGCTCGGCTGAGAGAATTCTCATTTCTTACTCCACGTCAAACAGAAGACGATGATCCGAGCTTTGAAATGCATCTGCTCGTTCAGGAAGGCTTGCGGTACAACCTCAGCGCGAGAGTTCATGAGATGGACCAGAAAGCTCCCAAGCCAAGACACCGAGACAAGTTGAAGACTACCTTTCGACGATCACTCCAGCTTCTTAAGCGCAGCCCAAAGACCCCAACAAGAAAAGACGAGGCATATTTCTCAAGCGTTGCACTTGAAATTGTCCGCAGGCACCTCTCTCAGCCTGATGAGATGTCCATGAGAGAAGAATGCAAGAAGTACATGTCACATGCTATTCGAGTGGCACAGTGGGCGGATATTTGCGATCGGCAATTTGCAGTGTCCAGTCTTCTAGGAACAATATCACAGTATCTGTCTGATCAAGAAAGATGGAGCGAAAAGGTGCAAGTTGAATCAAAAAGATTGAACATGATTCAAGAGATTTATGGCGAGAAGCATTTTGAAACATTAAGCTCGATGAGAGAAGTATCACTTGCGTACTGTATGCAAGATCGATTTAAAAAGGCGGAGGAACTTGATACAATGGCCTTGAAATTATCAAAAAGGTTATTTGGGGAGAATCATGACACCACGATAAAATGCATGAACCGTCTTTCATGGACATACAATAAGCAATCCCAATATGCCAAGGCCGAAGAAATGGGGATTAAAGCCTTGAACATTTCCAAGGAGGCTTACGGGGAGAATCACCGTATCACAGTCTCAGCTTTATCGTCACTCGCATTTGTATATGATCAGCAAAGTAAATACGACAAAGCCACAGAAATCAGCATACAAGTTTTGGAGTATCAGCAAGAAACATTGGGCGAAAAGCATATTGATACAATATCAGCCTTATCGGATCTTGCAAACATATACGAGAGCCAATTGAAGTACTCTGAGGCTGAACGAATTTATCTTCAAGTCTTGACGCTGCGGCGAGAAGTGCTTGGGGAAAAGCATATTGCTACCATATCAGCATTATCAGACCTTGCATTAATATACGGTGAGCAAGAGCAATACACCAAGGCTAAAGACGCATTACTTGAGGTATTAGAGCTACGGAAAGAAGTGCTCGGCCCGAAAGACCCTAATACAATATGGGCTTTATCAAATCTTGCCTTTGTTTATACACAACAAGAGCAATTGGATGAAGCTAAAAATACCTATTTGGAGGTCCTAGAGCTTCGGCAAAAAGTACTTGGCAAGAAACACCATGATACAATATTGACTCTATCAGATCTTGCCTTTGTTTACACCCAACAGAATCAATTCAATGAAGCTAAAAAGGCATATTTGGAGGTCTTGGAGCTTCGGCAAAAAGTACTTGGCGAGAAACACCACGATACAATATTGACTCTATCAGATCTTGCCTTTGTTTACGCCCAACAGAATCAATTCAATGAAGCTAAAAAGGCATATTTGGAGGTCTTGGAGCTTCAGCGAGAATCATCTAGCGAGAAACACAATATGGCGTCAACTTTGTCAGATCTTGCACATTTTGTATATTATAAACAAGGTCAAAACACCAAGGTGGAAGATGTATACACTCAGGTTTTAGACTTGAAACGAGAGGTCATAGGCCGGAAAGACCCTGACACTCTCAAAACAATGCACGATCTTTCAATGGTTTGGTATTCTCATGGTAAGGAAGGCGATGCAGTGAGCTTGATGGAGGAATGCTGGGAGCTGAGATGCGCTGTCTTTGGTGTGGACGACCCCGAAACCAAGAAATGTAAGGATCGAATTCGACGCTGGACAACTAAGAAGCTCTCAGATCAGTAAATATTCTCTAACAAGACCGTTAGCCATTCCAAAGCAGCAATCTATTATTTATCCTAGACAATATGACAATTAAAGCCTAGCTGTGTAATGCTATTGGATATCGATCGTGAGAAAATAATAACCGCAGCCTTTATTTCTCCTAAAACACAATTCCCAATAAGGTCTCCTATGATACACTCACTCAGCTCGATGCACCCACTCTGGAAGATTCACCAAACCCGCCATCTCATTAATCGTTTCGTTCCACAGCAACTTTTGCATCCGCTTCCCCTCCTCCGACAGGATGGATGCCGTCGGCTCAGCCAGCTCCATATCCTCCATGGACCGCCCGTGGCTCGCGGGCCCAGCCACGACGGCCGCGTTCAGCGCAACCCACCCCGCCTGATCAACCGGTCGCGCGCGGATCGCCTTGACGGCGTTGACCAGGACGCGCAGGGCGAACGGCAAGACATCCGACATGCCGGTGTCCACCATGCCCGGGCAGAAGTGGTTGATGATGACCTTGTCCAGCTCGCAGCGGGCCGCAAACTCGAGCTGGAAGAAAGCGACCAGGAGCTTGCTGACGGCGTACTGGCTGTACACGGGGATGCTCTCGGGGAGGTCCAGATACTTCAAGATGGCGCCTCCGCTGGGGGGTGACATCTTCTCCAGCGCTGCGGGGGGCTTGTGCATCCTGCTGCCCGTCCAGGTGACGCGGGTGTGTTCCCCGGTCCTGATTGCTGTGGCCTCGAGCATCGGCAGCAGGGAAAAGGTCAGCAGCACGTTTGAGAGGTAGTTGACCTGGACGTTCTTTTCGTGCCCGGAGCTCGCAAACTCTCGCGTCAGCGTACCGATGCCCGCGTTGGCCATGAGGATGTGCAAGTCTTCAAATTCTTTCTGGAACGAAGAAACGAACTGTTTAACGTCCGTGTAGCTTTCCATGTCGAGCTTCATAACCTTGATGTTGGCGGTTGGGTTGGCCGACTGGACAGCGGGGTCCAACATGAGAGTTTTCCGAACCGTCTCGCCCTTGGAAACGTTTCGCACCGCCATTACCAGGTTTGACACCTTGTTTGTGAGTAGTTGGCGTGATATCTCGAGGCCTATTCCAGAAGTGGCGCCAGTGACAATGGCTGTCTTGCCAGAGAGGTCAATGTCCGCTGACAGTGGGTGAAGTTTGGGTTGAAATAGAGGCATAATGTCTAAATTTCGTGTGATTTTCCTCTTAAATCGGTCTTTTTTTGAGTGTTGGAGTTGTATTTACTCTTTGGATGTCAAGGTTGTTCGCTGAGTGCTTCTGATGTACTGCATCTATCTGCCCTGCTGGACTCCATGACTTTATACATCTTCTTCATTTTCCATCACACGGATTTCATCAATTGAATCCCGGTTTCGTCAGAAACTGGCCAAAGTAACTGAATATTCATGTGGTGATGACAAAGGCCACTTTCTCAGCCTCACTGGCGACTCGAGATGAGGGTCCACCTGCGGAATGGCTGAACCACCAAACTCCGCAGCCCTCCGCAAGGCCAGATTCTCGCAATTCCGCAGCCACATCACTAAGCACAGCATCCCTTAGTCATTAAGGTGTCATTGGGCTTTTTAAAGCACAGAGGAAATGTCTCCGCGATCACACCGAATCCCGGAAAGTTGCAATCGAGGAGTGGATAGTGTCTACCAAGACTTAGGATGCGGACTTTGAAGATCATCAAACAAAACAATACTGTTTTCATTTGCAGCATGTTTTCCGTCATTTATTTTCCATATCGCTCTCTAATTTCTATCATCGGCGCTGAAGCACTGGGCCTCATCCCATTTTTTCTCTCGAAATAATCCTCGACTTTGTTCAGCGCGTCTGAGCACCCCAAAGCCCAAAAACTCCTTTGCTCTCCAACTTGGCCTGCCTTCGCCGCCACCTCCATGCATTGTTCATGCAGTTCAATTCTGTTCTCACTTGACATCCAGATGAATTTCTTGTCGTCGCCTTCGTAATCCGACCATGATGTCCAAGCCATTTTGCGACATGACTATAGGCCTGCCTCCATTTGCCTGCTTCGCTACCCCACCATGGGACAGTTATACAGGCGGTCTTTGAGCCACAGCTAGTGCTTCGGCGGCCTGCGCCCGTGCCTGGGCGTGTGCCCGAGCCTGGGCCATGATCTGCTGTCGGGCGAAAAAGGCCATGAACGCCCGGAGTTCCCACGAGATGCGCTCGAGCTCCCTGCCTTGCGAGTTGCCGGTCCGGTTCATGACATGACCAATCATCCACAGCCTGTCGATGAGGTTCAGGAAAAGCTTCTTGTCCGGGCAGTGTGGGATCGGCTGGTCCCTATCGACGACGATCAAGCTTGCCTGCCCCTGGAGGCACCAGCTGCTCCGTTCCTGGTCGCCCATGTCCCGGAACAGCTTGTACAGGCCGTCGTTGTACTTGCCGGGGAGGATGCGGATCGTGTCCTTGGTGATGGTGCGAAAGACGTGCGGCATGACTTCGATGCGGTGTTCGGGCTGTGACAGCTTATCCAGCCACTCCTTGTTTTCTTCGATGAAGGCGTTGGGGCAAATGGTTTCCTTGACTTTGATGCACATGCTCAAGGCTGGGTGGGGAAGTTGCATGGGTTGTTCTTCGACCTGTTCCTCTTGGAAAAACATCTCTTCGTCATTTTGTTCAGACATGGCGTCGGGTGCGAAAAAGCGTTTGGCTGGGTGATTGGCGTGTGTTGAAAATGTCGTTCGGAATAAGGGTTTGTTCGCGAGATTCGGAGGGCGTTTGTTATGGCTCTGCTTCGTCGTCAGTTAGATCACCAGTGGAGTTGCGATTCGCGGAACAGTAACCAACGTACCTGATATTGACCTGTGTGGGCAGCGTTGGAATTGAAGGGATGCAGTTGCGAGGTCGTTTGTATGCCAGAAAAAGACCATGCTGGCACCGAAAATAAAGGCGCCTTTTATCAGTCAGGTTGAGGAGAAAGTGAGATGGGGAAAATTCACGCCAAACATAATGGCCAACGTCGTCTATTGTGGTACCAAACAATGGTGGCGATAAATCAGCGCCCGATAGCGTGTGCAACAAACGAAATCAATTATTTCTTTAACAAGAGGGTATAAGTACCAAATCGTACGTTATCCAAAAAAGAATTCCTTCAACGCCTGCCCCTTTTATCGTCACTCGTCCATCCAGTGTCACAGTGTCATGTCCATTCGCATGAGTCCTTGAGTATCTTTTCCGTCTGGGCAGCGTCATTGCTATTTCCCAAAGTGTTTCGCCATCATTGTACATGTGAATCTCATTCGACGCACTAAACTCAATACTTGCGATCTTGCTGGTACTCCTCCCTCGTCTCAGTATGCGATGCAAGCTCGGCAGGAGGAGCGCCTTGCTGGCCTGCCGAGACCATGTACATGGGAGAATGCTGCGCCGGGCTCGGCTGGGGGTGCGACCACCGGGGGTCCGAGTTCTGAGAGACGACAGAGCTGCGGTAGCCTGGGCTGGGCTGGGCCTGGTTCAAGCTCGGGGATCTCGAAGATGTGGGGTGATAGTAATCTCCCGGAAGCTCCATGGCGAACTGCTGTGTCTTCGGGGGGATGGGAGGGGCTTCGCCCTGCTGGGGAGGCGGGGTTTGCTGAACCTGGTAAGGACTCTGGTGATAAGGGCCAACAGACTGCGGTCGCGCATATGGAGGAAGAGATGGCGACAGCTGTGGCTGATGGTAGCCCAAGGCCGGGCTCGCTGGGCCAGGGCTGGTTGACATGGTCGACTGGCGGAAGTATTGCTGTGTGTGGGTGTCGGAGCGGTCAGCGGGGTTGATAGTCTTCAGCTTGCCATCCTGGAACATGGCCTTGAGGATTCCGGCATCCAAAAGCTCGGCCTTCTTGATCATACGTCCCAGCATATCCTTGCTCGCCTTCCTCATCTCGGCCTTGACGAAGGAAATCATGGTGATGTTGCATTTAATCTCAATGTCCTCGCGGAGGTACAGGCCATCTCTGGGTGCACCAAGCTCTTCAAGGCCAATCTCGGGCGCCTCCGGGGGCTCGATACCGGGCTGGTTGCCCTGGATGCGGTACTTGTTGCGCATATCAATGTTCATGGGGGCGTAAATGTGTGTCTGCAGGCCCCAAGGCATGTCGTGGAAGCAGCCATTAAACTTGATCTTGCCGGAACCGAGTTTTCCCGCGCCGGGGACGTACTGGATGCGCTCGGTGATCTCATACCAGGTGGAATAGTACTCATCGGAGGCGGCGGTTCGCGGGGCGGGGATGGGCTTGTGGTCGAGGACGAGGGGATTGAGGGTGATGACCTCGCTGTGCGAATGGAGAATGTCGATGGCGAGTTGGCGAGGGATAAAGCCCGGGATGGGCGTGATGATGGTCATGGTCTCCTTTTTGCGAAGCATCTTGGCGGTGTTTTCCAGTGTTTCGTTTGGACGGGGTTGAGAGGGTGAAATGTTTTGTTTCGGGGCGGTGTTGGGGCGAGTTTTATTCTTCTTCAGGGCTCGCAGGGCTTCACAGGGCTTCGCAGTGATCGGCGGGACAGTTCCACCGTCTAGCAGGGATGTGGTGCTTGGCCTGTGTTTATTCCGTGGGTATTCGCTGCCTGAGCCGGCGATGGCGGACAGATTTATGCGACCTCGCGGGCCGGGAGGAAGTCGAAACAAGATGGACAGGATGCAGCGGGCGTCACCAGAGAAGGAGAGGAGGAAGATGCGGAGTAGAGGTCTAGCGGTTTTATTCGAACCGGCAGTCGTCGCAAGCAAGCGTCCCTGCCGTCGGTGCGCCCGCCTCGCAGAGACTAGCCACCACGGCTTGGGCGCTGCTAGGTTGCATCCTTAGACGCACAGGTGTGGGTGCGCCGTCCACGCGGAGCACGGAGCCAAGAGGGTCGGCGAGGCGATGACGTGAGACGCAGCGACGCCACGCTGCAAGTTGATGTGACGCCGCGGCTGAGCCACCCGCAACCTGGTGCATCCAGCAGCCAGCACCACGATTACCAACGATTGCTTGAGCATGAGCGACGACGAGGCCTGGCCTGGCCTGGCTGACCCTTTTTTTTTCGGGTTCGCAGTAACTGCCGCACAGCATGCACACGGCTTTCCAACGGCCTGGGTAAACGGCTACGACGATGTCGGGATGGAACATCAGAGTTGCGGCACACGGGCTGGAGCCAGGATACCCCCCCTCCCTCCAATCGCACTCGGTCGCATTGCCGGGTCTCCATCTGCGCACCCAGACGAGAGAGACCCCCGGCAGGTCCCCGATGCACATCTCCTAGGGCTGAAATGCGAAACCACAAATCAAGGGGCTGGTCGATAAACATCTTAGCGGGCCTTTTGCATTTTTTTCTTCATTCCAGCCGCCGGGCCCAGGCTGCCCTGAATCCCCCATCTGATCCCATCTTATTTCCCATCGTCAGCCGCCGGCATCCCCAAGTCAGGGCAGCCAAAGCTTCATTTATTTTGAGTCCGGATGCTGCCAGTCCCGGGTGGAGGTGCCCGATGACTGCGCCTCAACCCCATAGCGAACGCTCTGGATTCCATTCCCCCCAGCGGCGCTAGTTCGCGGGCAACGTAGGCGCTGGGTGGCTGTGAGGCGAGGCCTCTCTGGCCCTTCACCCCTCCCCCCGTCCTGCCGTCGACTCGGTTCAGGCCGATCAACCGGGATCCAACCTTGGGTGCGCTGGATGTACCGGGTGTACTGTTGTAGTGATGTGCGCCAGTTCGCCTTGATTTGTCAACCCGTCCACCACTCAATTCGCTCTTCGTTGCCACCGTTTCGACATGTGAGCGTCAACGTGCGCCGTGTGCGGGGGACGATTGCGTGGTCGATGCCTCTGAGGTCTGGGGCATGATGTAATGCCCACACGCAGGTACGTAGCTACGAATCGCTGATCACTGTAAAAGTCAGGATACATGCGTACTACCACCTGTCACAGTCCAGAAGGCGCCTCCACTATTTCGCCCCAAAGGTGTGTTGGGTCTGGCCCCGTTCTGGTCCCCTTACCCTAGACAACCCGCATTTGCGTCTCAGATTGCAGATCACATCAGTTTACCACCCGTCACCATCCGTCAAACGGGAACTAACTCGTTGATAAAGTTGTATGACTGGAATAAAACTAAACAAGAGGCTAAACGGACACCTGGAAATTTCTAACAAATCATCGCCCCTGTTTATTACCCTTCCCATAAATCCTTCCCATCTGACATGCTCTCTCACATGATTTTCCGGCATGTAACTCCAGGCCGTGACTATAATAGCTCCCTCATCGCCTTAACTTAGACGCCAATAGCTTCTCGCCTTTTCCCACCACGGCAATTCTGGGCCGACGCGGCTCAGGCGTCGGGTTTCTTTCCCACCATCAAGTACATCGGGGTGAACAGCTTCCGCTTACCGCCCTCCACCAAGGCGTCCGCCGCCGTGCCAAGGCTCTCTGCCGTCTTCCTGGTGCCTGCGGGAATGATGCGGACTGATTCCAGCACACTGAACAAGTTGTGCGCGATGAAACGCCCCCATTTGTTCATTCGGAGGACCGTCAGCATGTCTGAGAAGGATTGTGCGTGCGACATGTCGCTGTCCAGCGGCCAATACCAGGGAGCGGGGCCGTCATCGTCAGCAGCGAGGTCCTCGTTTACCTCGAGCTCGAACCCGGCATCTTTCATAGCCGAGACGCCATCGGAAATCTTGAACATCTGTGCGATGCCGTCACCCTGCTCGATGTTCAGTCGGATCTGGCGGTGCTCCAGGTTGTCATTGTCGTATTCCTCGGTCATCAGCCACTCGTAGACTCCGAACTTGCCACCGGGCTTCAGGACTCGGAGGATCTCGCTGTAGACGCCCTTCAGGGAGGGTGCGTGTACGGTCGCTTCGATTGCGTAGACGGCGTCGAATGAGTTGTCCGGGAAGGGGATTTTCTGTTTTGAGCACAGCCGGGTTAGCTTACGGCGGCCGCAGGTGAAGCGGTATAGCTGCAGGACGTACCATGAAATCTCCCTGGATAAACTTTAGCTTGTGCGAAAGTCCCTCCTGCTTCGCATAGTTGGTGGCACGCTGGATCTGGTACTCGGTGATATTCAATCCGGTGACGTGGGCACCCGTGAACTTGACAATCTCGCGAGCGGGACCGCCAATGCCACAGCCCACGTCCAGAACCTTCATGCCCTTCTTGATTCCCATGTTATGTGCGAGATAGTGTTCGTGGCGAGCAATGGCGCGGTGGAACGTCTCGCCGTACGCAAACCGACAGAAGTGGAAGCATTGGCTCCATCCGTTCTCGTAGAGATCCGTGGCTAAGTTGTAGTATCTAAGCGGTCAGCTTGAGCTGTTTGAAAAGGAAATACGTCAGTCTAGAGAACTCACTGTCTTGTGAGGTTTGCGTAGTCGTCTGTTCGCTCTTGTCGGACGGCCTCTGTCTCGTCCTCGGCCTTCTTGTTGTCCCAGTGCTGGAAGTACTCATCTACAGCGGCGGCGTGGGCGGCGTTATCCTTGCCCACCATGGCAGAGAAGCCGCCCTTTGCGTTTCCTGACTTCTTGTGAAGGACTTTGTCGAATGCCGAGTTCTTGGCTTCGTCGTAGGAGATGAGATCCTTGCTAGTCATCTTGACGGTTTTCGCAGATTGGCTCTCGGGGAAAAGATACAACAAAGTAATGATTATTATTAGATGCGAAGGGGTATGAGAAGAAGAGAGGCAATTGGTGATGGTCCAGGAATTTTCAAGTACCGTCAAGCCCTTTAAGTATCAGCATTGTCGGGAGGCCGGACTTCACCGTATCCCGAAACTGATTGCTCCTCAACTCCACGATCGCTTACCAATTGAGACCTCCAGCCTCTCATTGACCAGTTTACTGCGCTATATTCTTCACAACTCCCGTATTAGATGATTGCAAGCCTCTGAAACTGCTGATCCGAAAACGAACAAGAGCCCTGGTTGATTGCACGCAGCCCAGGTCGATAAGCCAAAACAGCCAAGCCAATAGCTGGGGCAAGCCGAATACGAGCCCCACATATCCACAACGCCCCAGATCCGAATGCGAGATGAACTTCCTCCGCAAAAGACTGTTGGAACCAGATTGCGAAAGATATTAACATAGATATCCTGACCGAGGAATGCACTCGGTTGGCTAAAGCTCTACCCATGTGCTAAGATATTCCCAATCTACTAGATTCCCGAACCCGAGGCCGTCCCCCATTGAGATCAGCTTATGGGGACCACTCTGCTTCAACGGACGGATTTCTACCCCTGAAGTCTCCACGTGGCTGCAGATTTGAACAATCTCGGCCAGATTGAATCGATTACGAAGAGATCTAGATCCGTGTATCACAGCGGCCGAGAGACGCTGACCGCTAGGGTCGACCCGAAAACCCTCCCGACTTCTCCCTACTACGTGCCCTGCACACTGGTTCGCTTAGGCGACAAACTGCAGCTTGACATCCTCCCAGCCCCGTCTCCTTTTGATCTCGAATGCTGGATCAGTGTTGCCCCACGCCGGCGCCTTCACTGGCCTCCCCGGAGGAGGATTCTTCTGTCGAGGAACCTGGACCCCACTGACATCGAAGCGAAGCAGTATCCCACTGACAAAGGTCATGAGCTCCATCTCGGCGAACGATCTCCCAGGGCATAAAACCTTGCCTCCGCCGAATGGGATCATGCTCTTGCGATAGGCCTGGTTTTTGGGTGACACGTTGAGCCACCTTGTGGGCTCAAACATATCAGCATCGGGACCCCATACGGTCTTGTCCAGCTGGGTCACAGAGGAAGCCCATTGGACATTGGTTCCCTTCTGCAGCAGATACTCTCTTCCATCATTGGGGTCTCGTAGCATCGTATCTTGCATCACAAGTCGATTGCCTACATTGTCGTTGCAAATGCGGTTCGTCTCGTGCCAGATTGCTGTGAGACCTGGGCAATCATTCTGCAGCTTCGACCCGCTGATGGTTGCTATGCGGCCCTCATCGTCATTAGTAGTTATTAGGGTAATGGCCTCAACCTCCTGTCGAAGACGTGAAACCCATTCTGGCCTTGAGAAGACGTGCACAAAACCCCAAAACGTCATTGGGATACTGCTCGTGATGGCTGCGAAGGCGAAGATAAAATCCTGTTGGGCGACTTCTTCATCCGAAAAACCATGTTTCCGCATAAAAGCAGAATGCTCTCGAATAAACGCCGACACATCTGGTCTCTCATCATGCCTCGACTGATAAAACGGTGTGATGTTCGCCTGTAACTGATCTCGTGCTGCGATACCTGCCCTGGCAATGATGTTTGGCATCAAACCGATGGCTAGAATCGCGAGGCCTTCTTCGAAATCCCTATAGGTAGGTATAGGTTAGTCTGAATGGGACAGGATGGATGCAGGATGCATTGACGGGTCACAAATGGAGCAAAGCAACGTGGGACGTACGTGAAAGTCTTTATATCCTTGGCTGTCACTGGGTTCTTCTCACCATACAGTACTGTCATGAAGTTTGCAAACATCAACCGTTGCACCCAATCGTAAGAATTGGGGATAGTCAGTGTGGCATTTGGTTCGATGCTATTCAACGATGCAGCAAGCGCAGCCTGCGCTGATGCAACCATGTGCTTCAGGTTGTCCCCAGCCAAGGATGAGTGAATGGCACTGTACCCTTCGTTGACGAATCCGGGCTGTGAGTAAATACGGATATGCTCATCTGATAACTTGAACTAGACATGTTCATGCCATGATTAGGCGCGCTCGCCTTGAGAGGACAGCTGGTAAGAGGGGGAGACGAACCATGTTTTTGGAGAACCCCAATGACATTTCGGTGAATGAAAGGTCCTGGTTTCGCATAGCCGCAGCGATCAAATCTGGCGAGTTTATGATGCATATTTTGCCGTTGAGAACTGGTACTGTACATATTGGCAGGCCATTTTCTCTGTATAAGCGCCTGTAGAAATCGGTTCTTTCTCTGGCAAGCGATACCAGGTGGCCAATGAACGGCACTCGGGATCTGATTACGGTGGGCTCCCGGACGTCAAAACTGGGGAATAGGAGTCTTCTGAGGAGAAAAGCTAGCGGCAGCAGTATGGTGGCTAAGATAGTTACTTTGCCTTGAATGGACAGCCAGTCATGGCCAGCCATCTGGGACAGTGTGTCGGCCATGCCACCCAAAAAAGCATGCAAGTATCAATTGGGATGATTGGAGAGGCGCGTTTCTTGGTTTGGGATCGGTGAAATTGGCGTGGTCTTGCGGTCGCGACTCCAGCACCAATGGTAGGACCCGCTTAGCTAATTACGCATTTGAACCACCAACCAGAGCGCAGCGCTTAAGCCGCCTCTGCATCTCGCTGAACCAATTCTATTATCTTACGCAACTTTGTGCATGCAGGACTGAGACATCGACTTTTCTTTGGCTCGGTAAGCGCTTTTTATAGAAACCATCCTTGCCGCCTTGCGTTGGGAATAAGCCGTAGGTGATCTGATCGTCGTCATCTTGCCGGGAGATAGTGTAGGAGTAGCCCTGGTAAAAGTCATACATTCATGGCTTGCATTTCTTGGTGATGACGGGCGAGTCTCGCACATCAGCGACTTTGGGAATTGTTGTCCAGATGACATTCCCGACCACACGTGGGCTTTTGAGATTCTATGAAAAGGGGAGACAGGCCAGGCTCATTTATTTATGGAAACCTGGGTATGCAATCACCTGACTACGTAGGCCAAGGGAATGCAGAAAAATCCCACGCCTTTTGCTTTGATCATGCCCTGGTTTTCCGGCCGTTGCTCCTGGCCAGCCTCTGGCCTTCCTTACCCTCCACCGGCACGGCCACGATTCTCCACAGAGTTCCCATGTCGATAACCTTCAATTGTGGAAATAAAAAAATCTCGTCGCACTTCTTGTGGAAATTGAGCACGGACCTCCATCTTGATCAATGACTGCGAGTGTTGGCGGTTGGGGTTATTTCACCCGACCCAACCCTGCTACTTCCGTCAGCAACCATAAACTGGGCTGCGAGAGGGCGAGCGTGCCGCCTTCTTGGCACCATGGTGCCCAGCCGCTATTCTTTTCCACAAAACTTTCGCCACGGCGGCTGTGAACACCCGATGTTCCGATGGCCTTTTTACTTATTTATTTATTGTGTTTGCATTCTTTTCCCCCATGAGTACCGAATTATGTTGCTCACTATTCCCGAATTGATACCAAGCTTTGAGGTGCTGGCCCGGGGCTAATACGACGCTTTGAGTTTCATGAAAAGGACCCATGTGACAGCTTTTTTGCAAGAGTTGTCTCAAAGGCAGTTAGTCATTCAATTTATTCTGTCATTAAGATTGTACGGCTTTTCGCAGATCGTAGCCAGGTGATTGGAAGGACCAGGCCTGCTTCGACCCTGTATGAATGGCTTAGTCGCTCCTTTGGGCTGGTGTAGAAAAGATAAATAATCCTGCTAATAATAGCATCGAGGGCCAGTGATTCCCTTGTCATTGCTCATGTGTAAAACTCTCTGGTAAAGAATAATCTAGAACGCCGTAATTGGATAGTCGGGCTCAGCCTTGGCGGTCTTGGCCAGCTATGACTTTGCGTATTAGGTGGCAGTGCCTCAGGAGAAGCCCGTATTTACTGGAAACTTAATGTAATCAATCCTGCAAGGCGGTTGGGATGGAGACGAAGCAGAGGGGAGGGATCTACAGGCCAAGCATCACTTGGTCAAGGATGCTTCGCAAATATCTCCGTACGCAAAGCTAGACAACGAGCAGTAGAAGTGATTTACCCGGGCCGACATATGACAGTCAAGGACAGGGGATGGGAACTGTATCTGTTTCAGACAAAGATTTCAGTCTAGTATTGTCTTTTTGTCCATGTTGGCGCCCTACTGATGGTTGTCGTAACAGTTCTTGATTGGGGAAGATTCTACTTTCGCATCTAAGAGTCGTGCTGGAAAGATGTCTTTGCTGATAATTTGAAATTTTATAGATTTGCTAGCTTAGCTAAAGGTACGTAGTATTTAACGTATTCTATGAGCCAGATCCCAGTTTGGTGAAAGTGACTTGGGTGACTAAACCGAGGCTGCGGAAACACGGTAGACGGTTCACCCAGAGGCCCAATTTTTGCACACTCATTACGCGTTACACTTGGCTCAACTGGGTTGATCGCATAGCCGAGGTATCGGAGGATGTCCGTCAAAAGCCCACAGCTACTTTCCTTCTTTTGATCTTTAGGAGGTCCCAATAAGACTCTTCCTGGCCAGCTCTGTGCTTCACAGTGGCCGAGAATGAAAATCCTAAGGCTAGAAAGTGACACAGACGTCATTTCTGTGGCGAACTCACCTGAAGTTTCAGTAAATGACGCAAAGACTGCTGAAATAACTATACCTCCACATACCGCCTTGGCAGTCGTATGTGGCGTTGGCATGAATAGCAGTTGAACAGCTTCAAAAGGTTCTTCTCGATAGTAATGATAGAGGATCATCATAATCATACACTATTTCTATGTGATAAAAATACACACTTCATTAGGATATGATACTGCCAAGAGGATGGATTGGTAGTCCATTGTGTTAAGGACCCTTGGAAACTGAAATTAGCAAACGCAAGCCACAGTCAACCGGCAATGGGGCAGTTGGGGCGTTCTGTTTCAAAAAGGGAGATAGCCAAGGGCCTGTTACAAGTCTATGCCGTGTAACTTGGGGTTGCGTCGATATTTGGAAAGTTATCGGGGTCGGTATCAAGCAGAAACAGAAATATGCTGGCCGCTTCTTGGCATCTCGGCAGTCATGAAACGACGGCATCTGGATACTCAATCTGAGAAAATCTGATAGGCGACAAAGGATTGGAAGTATTGCCCCTCATTCACAGGGATATTTGGAAAACCACGGCAATGAATTTCGGCAGCGTGTGAAGGAGAGAACATGATTCCCCAGCAGGCTGTGAGCGAGACACTATGCACGCCAGGGCTGGACTGCGGTGGGTGGGTTTTCGCGTAGCCTCAAAGCTTATCGTCCCCTGGGGCCCACCCCCACCCGGAATGACAAACCCTCCACCATCTCGCGCCGCAACTTGTTACCTTGGTAAAGAAATGGGCTGGGGACTCCGCCAGCATCGAATTGGACACACTGGCCAATGCCAAGTCGTGAAATTAGCAACGATGATGGCGTCTGCTCCGCGAGATCCCCCCGCGTTTCACTGGGGTGGCATTGTCGAGATCTGGCGGGGATGAACTCGGTGGGGGACCGGGCAAAAGACAGGTATAAGAGATGCTCCTGAGCTTGAGAAGCGACCTGGATGGCAGACAACTCAGATTTTCTAGTAACTGCCGGTCATTACAGAGAGAACTCCACAAATAAAAAGAAAAAAGTCAGAAAAAAACACGAAGAAAAAGAAGAAAAGAATCATTGCCGCCACCGCCGTCTCTGACCAGGCCCAAACAACCTGTCTGCAGCGTGCACCATGGCCAGCGACAAAGATGTTCAAGCAGCTTCGGCTGAGATGTTTGAGGAGATCGGGAAGCCGCCAACTCACGACAGCCACATCGACGGTGACGCCCTCCTCCTCGACAAGGATGGAAATATTCGAAAAGTTCCCATCCCCTCCAACGACCCCAACGACCCCCTGAACTGGAAGCCTTGGGAGAAATGGAGTCTCATCGCCACAACATGTTGGTTCTGTACGTATTGCGGGAGCTTTTGTGAGGAATGACTATTCTGACTTGCCTCAGCCATCATGTCGTTGGCGCTCGCTCAGGGCCTCAGCTCCATGCTGAAAATCTTTTTCCAGCTGTACGGTCGAGACGGCTACGGCCCCAAGGACGTTGCCTACCTCTTGTCTGTTCCTTCTCTATGCATTGGTCTAGGTAAGACTGATCCAGGATAAAAGCCTCGAAGACGCGCTTTAACCAAAATATTTTAGGCAACTTCATCATCTTGCCCCTTTCTCTCGCCTTCGGCCGACGACCGGTGTTCCTCGGCAGCTGCATCATTGTTCTGGGTGCCACTATTGGTTGTGCCCTTTGCCAAGACTACCCAAGCCACCTTGGATTCCGAGCTCTTGCCGGTATTGCCACGGGCGTTACAGAGTCCCTGCTGCCACTGATGTTGACCGAAGTCACCTTCCTCCACGAGCGTGGCTCCATCTTTGGCATTTACTGGACCACTCAAAACGTCCTGAGCAGTGTCTTGAACTTGGCCAGCAGCTACGAGGCTGCTGCTCTAGGATGGAGATGGTATTACTGGATCTTTGTCATCGCTGTCGCTGTTGGTGTCGTGTTGGCCTTCCTTTTTGGATTTGAGACCAAGTTTGCCCGACCTGCTGTCAGCTTGGACGGTCGTGTGGTCATGACTGACGAGTTCGGTGTTACCCACATTGTCCCCGATGACCAAGCACAGGAGTACATTGAGCGACATGGAATTCAAGCCCAGTCTGATGACGAGAACGTGCCCAAGAAGACTTACAAACAGATGATTAAGCCTTGGTCTGAGCCGCACCAAACTCCTGTCAAGGTCATGATTACCTCTTGGCTTCATATGGCCCAGAGCTTGACATCCCCCGCCATTCTCTACGTGGTTCTGGCCAGCTCCATTGTCTTGGGATGTGTCATCGGCGTGTCTCTAACGTTCGACGTCGTCCTTCAGCAATACGGCTGGAACCCCAAGGATATTGGTCTGATCAACATTGGGGGCATTTTCGGCGGCATCGTCGGAGCAGCATACTGCAGTCTCATCGGAGAGCCCTTTGTCATGTGGATGGCCAAGCGCAACCACGGTATTCACAAGCCTGAACACCGTTTGATTGTGCTTGCTCCCATGGCTGTTCTTGGCTTTGCCATGCTTCTGCTCTATGGATTCATGGCTACCAAGGCTTTTGAGGGCGGCGGTTCCTACTGGGGTACTGTCGTCGCCTGGTCGTTTTACCAGGTCTGCTTCACAGCTGTTTTGATTGTCACTTCGACATTTGCCTCAGAGGCCAGCCCCAAGCACCCAGGCCCAGCCCTGGTCATGGTCATGGGAACCAAGAACATTGTGTCCTTTGGAGTCACGTTTGCCATGACGCCCATGATTGACAACCACGGCTACACCTGGACTTTGGGAGTTCTGGCGGGTATTTTCGGCGGCATCTTTGTTCTGGGCATCCCCGTCTACCTGCTGAACCCAAAGTGGCGCAAGTATGCCACCGAGAGAGAGGCCAGGAAGGGAGTCACGACAACCGATTAAGCAATTGTTTCTTTAGTTTACATGTTTCAATAATAAACAAGCCTCCTGGGGTTACCAGGGGCCCATCTAAGGGTCACCTAGAGTGCCAACCCGTGATTCGGACAAATGAATATTGTGAAATGAATCTAAAGCAACATATGAAAAGGGAATTGCTATTTTCCGTGCCCGATATTGCTGATTTCAGTGACAAGCTATACCTTACTTGTGATGTTGAGTCAATCATGACGTTCAAATAAGACACTACTGTTCAATAAACAAATATCAAGTAAGGTAAAATAATGATTGAGTCTTTTTTAGATATTTTATTTTTATTTATAATAAGTTCAGATCATTGCAGGCACAATCTCCACGCCAAGCCTATGGGCCCCATGGTCTCCACCCCCGCCACACTCCCGCGATGGAGGTCTGTTCTCCAGATGTTACGGCTCCACGCCACTCCACATTCCTGTGGAAGGAGAAATTTCCCGACGTGGGCGTACAAGGAGAGGGCAGTCTGACATGGTCCTATTGCTTTCCCATTCATTAGTTTTGAACATCGCAAGTATTCGGCGGCACATAATTGAGGGATATAATGGCCGTACTAAGTAGATCAAATGGTTTGGAAGTCTTGGCCACATATAGCCACTGTCTATCACACTTGGTCTCTATGAACTTTTTAAGTTCTCGCTGCCGTGTGGATCTTTTGGAAAATTATTATACCTAATTTTGACCCAATGCTATGCTACCTTATGATAACCATTTATCCTTTACTGACACGTTGTTTGGCAATTGCAGGAAAGTAGCCTACTATGCACCGAAATGAATGAAAGGTGCCCGAAGCCCAGGATGCTTATAATTCTCATTTCTCGCCTTTACTTTTATTTTCCATTTGGGCCTGCATTGCGAAGAGGAAAGAAAGAAAGATCCCTGTGAATCTTCCGAGTCGGAGACCCCACGGCAAGCAAAGTGCGTTACTACAGAAGTCTGAAGGCGATTCAACGCCTGCTTAGCATTTGTGTGCATTAGAAGACTCGCAACAATAAAATAGGTGGCAGCTTCTTGGACAGCAGCCACCTCCTGCTCCTTATCTCCAACAACTCAGCGTGAATTTCCTGGGCATCATTGTACCACATCTACTAGGAATCACCTGTACAAGTGTCAACCTAACAAGTACTATGTTTAACTGATTATCGCTAAATATGGCTCGCTCCATTTCTAAAAACTCTGTAATAGTTTCTTCGGCTTTAGTATATCGACTTTGCTGAAGATATGACCATGAAAGATCCAGTAAATTTGACGGCGTATAAGAGTCGCAAGCGTCCTCGCCGTCGCTGCCCTCGTCTCGAAACGACTGGGCCGCCACGGCTTGGGCGCTGCTTGGCTCCGTACTCCGCGTGGACGGTGCACCCACACCAGTTTGTCCAGGAATGCATCCAGGACTGTCGGCGAGGAGATGACGTGAGACACAAATGACAGGGGGGTTTATTGAGACATCCCCTACGTTGTCCAGCCATCACCGGGGTGCGTCCGCCTCGCCCAAGCTCTTTGCTTCCCGTGGGCCGACAGAACTCGTCGGCTCGGCCCCATGAAACGTAAGCTTCACTTTCATTGGCTGATAGATAGTCCTATCACCGTTCGTTCAGTTCAGGTGCATGTACTTCGGGGTTGCATGAAGCCCAAATTCGGCGGGCTAGGCATTTTATGTAAAAACGAGGCGGCCTATCTATCCTTTGGCTTATCGGTCTGGCCTGATGAGTTTGCCTTGTTTGTGTGCCATTCTGGCGAACCACGAAGCGATCTAATATGTACGAATCAATGATTTTCGGCAAGGAGCCCTCCACCTTTCTCAAAACCTCTCCGAAAGCCTGGCTATTCATTCTAGTAGTGGCAGTAACTGCTTCCTAGTAAGATTCCAATACCGATTAATTAATAGTCTAGTTTGTTTTACTTTCATATCCTGAAGATTGGACCCAATGTCAGTAAGCTTTTCCGTGAAGCGACAGGACCGTGTTGTAATCACACAATATTGTCCCCAGCAGCCCTACGTAGAGATTCTACTCCCCGATAATGTCCAGGCTGTGCAGAAAATCATATTCACCATTGATTCCCATGACCAAGGTATGTATACACTGTGGAATATACCCCGCTTGCAGAATTATGAACTGGCCCCTGATAACATCAAGGCTACTGCCATGATAAGAATGGCGGTTCTTGGAGCTGGTTCGTGGCACAGTTCTCAAGACCATCTGCAAGGAATATGATTCTGCCAAGGACAATACAGACTAATGCAATCGGTCAATGGGAGCGCAAGGAATATATAACCACGTGGACTTGTGATGACAAAAATCCAGAAATTCGCAGCATAGTTCTGGGTCTGCAAGCAGGAGATTGCATTCAAGTTTTCCCAAAGGCTCGTTTTCGCGGGTGGCAGAACCACATATTCGAGGCGTCGATCGAGGCCCAGTGTTCAATTGGTCCTCAAATTCAGCCGAGTTTGTCGGATAAAAGTGTGTCATCATATGCTTATAAGCCACTGGAAGAGCGATCAAAGCAGATCAGGCTGCTATGCCTCGCCTCGGGGGGGAAACAAGACGAGGTCTCCGGCCGACTGGTCACGGTGTCGATGAATGATCCCGCTTTGCCGCCATTTGAGTGTCTCTCATATTGTTGGGGAAGTTTATATAATCAAAAAAGCATGAAGATGTCATCGGGAACCTTGTGTGATTCCGTTGTTGTTCCAAATGTGGACAGCGGTTCTCAAGGCGTTCACACATTGAGCATCACGGCCAATCTTGAGGAAGCATTAAGATACATGCGCCATCGAAAGAATATGGCTCCTCAGCTTCTTTGGGCCGATGCAGTGTGTATCAATCAGAACAGTCTTGAGGAAATGAGTTCACAGGTGCAAATAATGGGGGAGATTTACGCCATGGCATCGACCGTAGTTGTTTGGCTTGGCACCCCCGATGACACCGCACATCAGGCAATTCAGGTGCTACGTGAGGACTTTACTGGATATGAGCACTGGAGATCAACCAAAGACGCGCGGATCCCTCTCCCATATTCAGACACTCTTACCAAAGCAGAATGGGACCAAAGGTACCCTCGTATCATCAACTCCCTTACTCACTTTTTCAACTATCCTTGGTTTCGTCGCGCCTGGGTGGTACAAGAGCTCTGGCTATCTAAAAGGGCCTCAATATTGTGTGGAAATGAAATCGTTTCCTGGGACTCCATAATGCTAGCCAATTACTGGATGAGTGGCGGCGGAGGTCCTGGCTTTGCGTGGGCGCCTCTGCCGTCGCTATGGACCTCTGTTGCGGAGAATCAGCGGATCCTCGCCGCGCAACCCCGGATTCGATGGGATAGAAGTAAAATTACAACAGTGACTTCCGATCTAGAGCAAATGGTTGGCAGACCAAGATTAAAGATCTGCGACCTCATGCTGGAGAGCCTCGAACTCCGCGCCACCAACCCTCGTGACAAGATTTTTGCTCTGCTGGGTCTCGGTGAAGAAACACACTCCCGCAGCAGGATATCGCATTTACTTCTGCCAAATTATAAAAAGACTGTCGGACAGGTATACTCGGATTTCACCCGGTGGTGGATAGAGACGTATAAGTCACTCGGCATCTTATCGGCTATTCATGCCAACACAGGAAGGACATGGCAGAATCTGAGTTGCTCAAGTGAAATTGATTTCCAATCTTCATCATCATCTTGCGCAAACCCCTCAGAAGAGATTGAGAAACACCCATCATGGGCTATTACCCACTCCGGCAACGCACGATGGGCAGTAAACGCTCTGGGATTGCAACCGCACTATCAGGCGACAGGCCTCACTCATGCTACCCTCATGAATACTGGCACATGCTCATCCCCAGACGCGAACCCACAAATTGATAATCTTCGGCTCGTATTGGCAGGTGAGCGTCTCGGCAGGATCATCAAAATTGGCCCTTTTCCGCATCCATTCGACACCCAACCAGTTAGCGACGATGATGATCTGGACATGCGTTCTACATTCATGCGTATCTTCGATCCATCAAGTCAACTAGGAATATGGAACTCCACAATGACTCCAGGGGTGGGCCAGGAACAGTTGGAGATTTCGTCTGAGGATTTGACCGATCACCAATCCGCTCATAAGCATGAGTTGGGTAGTAAAGGAAGCACACGAGGGGCGCACATCACCGAGCACTCATGCTTCTCTAACTGCTTTTTTAAATTGCAAACTGAACCATCTGTCGGTGAGATTGGCCCTGCAAATTACATTCTGCCGAAGCCAAGAGACACATCGGCGGCTAAGTCTAGGCTAGTCTCTGCAGACGAAATATCAATACCAACTCAGAACGGTACGGCTTGCACTCCCACACTTTCGGGCCTGTGCCCATATGGAGCATGTGTAGGTGATATTGTCGTCCTTCTTTATGGTGGCACAGTCCCATATATTCTACGAGAGAAAGAACCATCCTTCAATGTACCAGTGGTGGTTCCTCCTAGTCGTCAAGACGAATCATTGAGAGTAAATTACACAGAAAAAACTAGTCATCCCCGAGAGAGAAGCCTTTCTTTTGTCGGAGAGTGTTATGTGAAAGGGCAGATGGATGGGGAAGCGTTCATGACCCGGCAGGAAGCTGGATCGCTGGTGGCTGAATGGTTTACACTGGAATGATATGGCAGTGTAAAAACAGATGGCAATATATTATTAGTTCTGATGTTATTCTAGCACTTAACCTCTGTCAATGATTCGCCAAAACTGTAGCCAAGTTGTGGTTACGGTGTAAATCATTTCTTCCCCGTTTATCAAAAACTAGAACTTCTCCAAAATGCTTGAGTGTTTGCAAACGCTATGGGTCAGAACCCGGCCAATGTGTATGATATAATAGCAAATTCTCCTGACATTTAGAACTATGCTACAGGATAGCTATAGAGTTTGGAGGTGATCCGATAAGTCCAGGCTGGTTTAATGGCGATGAGGTTATCATAAACGAATATCGCTTAGTCTTCTTGCAATATTCAGACAACCTGCTGAGATCCCAGAGCTCCCCGATGGGCATTCCGAAAAGACTCAACATGTACGGATGAAGAACTGTTTGGTCCCTGATTAGAAATATCCTGCATTTTGGGTAGAGATCGCACATACCAAGATCCTGCATGCCACCGAGTGACCCGTCTGGCTTCAAAGGCGGGAATGCCTCGAAGCTGCTGGAGTCTGAAGCTGCCCCCGCGAAGCGCTTGTTCCAAAGCCACCTTGCAGTGTCCTCAGATCCATGCAGCCCAGAGAACTGAGATGCCGCCATTTTTGCCAAGCCATCCGGATCCATCTTGTCGACAACCTCAGTTGCACCTGTTCGGATGAGAAGGATGTCGCCGGGTTCGAATTCAACGCCATAATGTGTCGCACATGCCTCCACATCCTCAATCTTGATGCGAGTGCCGTCAAAAGGATGAAAGGGGATGCCCATCTCTTCAGTGTAAGCCTTGTAGTCGATCAGAACGCCTCGACCTGCAATGCAGCCGCGGGAATGCCAATGATCTAAAGTAGGCAAAGGGTTCGAATCAGTTGCGTCGACTGAGAGGCTTTCCTTGCTCGGGGTTGCTCCGTTGTAGGCAAGCCCAGATGGCTGGTGCTGGTAATGACACAAGCTATCCCACTGGCTGCTGCACTGAGTGTTGAAGGACAGCTCATCATCCCATGACTTTCCTAACTCGACGGGCAACGCGGACATGCTTTCGGGTATGTACAGCACTTGGTGGTCTGTTGCACTTCGCCCAGGAACCTTAAACTTGTTCATGGCATTGAGCGGCCAGCTAAATCAAATCAGCACGATTTGGAGAGAAACCTCTAGGGAAAGAGCCATACTTGAGAGATATGGAGATGCCATCCTTTACTTCTTTGGCGGCAGCCTTAACAACTTCGGGTGTCAAAAAGTTAAGGGTTCCAACCTTGTCTTTTTTCCCATCATGATCAAAAATGCCCCAGGCGCAACCTTGAGGCATTCCCTCGACCCTGGGAAGGTCGTCGAAGTCGGGGATCGAATTCAAGTTGAAGGACATTTTAGATTATCTTGAGAACGCGAAAGGAAGGTGCTGAAGCTTTGATGATTGAGTTTATCCATTGATTTTTTTTCACCGAAAACTACGTCCTATTTATCTTGAAAATAACAACGGGTGCCTAGATGCCGAAAGCGATTGTTCAGAGGCCAACCCGATTCGCGAATACGAATACTCCCAGTAATCGCGTTGGATATGGATCTCAGCGACACTATCTGATCGCGGATAAGACAAACGAGATGAACCAGGCGGGAGTTTCAAGTGTCGATTGCTCCGCCACCCTCCACGGCTCGTTCAACGGCCAACCACAACCCACGAGTTGGAGCCGCAGCGAGGCCATTGGCTGTCCCTGGGATGCGCGCTAGTTGGTGGGGGGCTGACTTGTACCTGAACGAATTGTTTAGCGCATGCGTTGGCGTGCATGGCCGAAATCGCAATCGGAAAAGACTTCCAGGGTCGCATTCCTTGTACAAAAAGTCAAAGGGCGTAAAAAGAAGAAGCAATCACGGAGGGACCTTTTTTTGTTGATTGGGGGAAAAAATTGATTTATTGCATTAGGTCATAAAATAATAGGATCATTCGGCGGACTCCTCCTCCAGGTTCACAATGGCTTGCACCTTGGCGGCGCTGGCGCTCTTCTCGTCAAAGACGTAGCCGAGCCACTCCTTGGCCAGCCGCCTGGCCAGCTCGACTCCAATGACACGCTCGCCGAAGCAGAGCACCTGGGCGTTGTTGCTGAGGATGGCGCGCTCGACGGAGAAGCTGTCGTGGGCCGTCACGGCGCGGACGCCCTTGACCTTGTTGGCGGCAATGGCCACTCCCAGGCCGGTTCCGCAGACCAGCAGAGCCCGGTCGACTTTGCCCTCGGCGACGAGCTTGGCCGCAGCGGCGGCGCGGTGGGGGTAGGCAGTCTTGTCGTCCCGGGCGTAGCTGCCGACGTCCTCGACGAACTCGACGCGGGGGTCCTTTTCGAAGTCGGCCTTGATGGCGTCCTTGTAACCGACACCGGCCTCCTGTAGCAAGGGGGAAAAAAGAAATTGAGGTTAGCAAAGTTGAAGGGGGCTGGAGCGTTGACGGAAAAATTGGCTTACATCGCATCCCATCGCAATCTTCCACTTGGGGGCAGCCATTGTGTCTGGTGGTTCTGTGTACTGGAGCTAGCAGCTATAGCTTGTGCTGTAAATCGCAAAAGGAGGGGCAGAAAATCGTGGAGGGGCACTGGTCTGTCAAGGGGTTGCGGCGGGGGACCGGACAGCAAATATGCCAGAAAAAGAACTCGGCAGGGGGGGTGGTGCTCTTTTTGCTTAATAAGACTCAACAGAAAAGTTCGGTGAAGGCGAAGCGGGAAAAGGGGAGAAAAGGGGAAATTGGAATGGGAAAAATCTTCGGTTCGGCTGACGATGAATGTTGAGCTCTCGAGCGCTGGCCTCCTCGTGTTGTTGTAATCGGGATGGTCATGCGGTCATGTATTTCTGGGGTTCGGCCCACGTCCAGATGCGGAACTCCGGGCCTTAGTGGCGACCAGCGCCCCGGATCTGCCCCTTCTAGGAAGCCGGCATGTGCGTGCGGTGCCATTGAGTGCCGCAGAGTGCCCGCAGGGTGTCCGCAGAGTGCCGCATGGGATGCGCGACGCGAATGCATTGGGGAACACGGATGGACAATCGGTGTCTTGGACGCCAATTCGCACGAGGGGAGGGGCATGCCCAAGTTTTGCCTAAAAGGCAGCCTGCGCTCGCGGCAGTGAGATTGAGTGCTGTGTGTGTTCTGCAGAGTCTGAAGAGGAAGACAGCTCGAGATACCCCCTCCTCCGCATCAATTCATTCTCTCGTCTTGTTTGAATACCAAAAAAGAGAGGAAGAAGAAAAAAAGTGGCAGAAAAGTAATCATCATGTCGAAGCGCCATCTTTTCGAGTCCCCCGACGGCCTTGTCCTCAAGTCCCTCCGCGGTTTGATTGCCTACAATCCCTCGCTCAGTCTCGACGAGACCAACCGCGTAGTCTTCAACACCTCCTACGATCGCTCCAAGGTCAGCCTGATCAGCGGTGGTGGCTCCGGTCATGAGCCCGCCTGGACCGGTTATGTCGGTGAGAACATGCTCGCCGCGTCGGTGGCCGGCGACATCTTTGCCAGCCCCAGCACCAAGCAGATCGTCGCCGCCATCGAGGGCGTGCCTTCAGACGAGGGCACCATCCTGGTCGTCACCAACTACACGGGTGACTGCCTGCACTTCGGGCTCGCCAACGAGAAGGCCATTGCCCGCGGCCACAAGAGCCGGATGATCATCTGCGGCGACGATGTCTCGGTCGGAAACAAGGGCAGCCTGGTCGGCCGCCGCGGCCTTGCTGGCCAGATTGGTGTGCTGAAGGTCATGGGCGGCGCTGCCGGCGCGGGCGGCTCCCTCGACGACGTCTACAACCTTGGCGTGGCCGTCTCGAAGCAATTCGTCTCCATTGCCGCCACCCTCGACCACTGCCACGTCCCCGGCCGCAGCGAGCATGCTCAGCTCTCCGCCAATGAGGTCGAGATCGGTACGGGCCCTCACAACGAGCCCGGCTACAAGAAGCTATCCCCACCACCCTCCCCCCAGGAGCTGGTGGGTCAGATCCTGAAGTACACGCTCGACGAGACCGACCCCGATCGTGGCTATGTCCACTTCGAGCCCGGCGATGAGACGGCCCTGCTCGTCAGCAACTTTGGCGGCATGTCCTTCCTCGAGATGGGCGCCCTCCTGGACGAGCTCCTCGAGCAGCTCGAGCGGGACTGGAAGATCACGCCCGCCCGCGTCTACAACGGATTCCTCGAGACGTCGCTCAACGCCCCCGCCTTCTCCGTCTCCATCGTCAACATCACGCAGGCGGCCAAGGACTGCTCCTACTCAGCCGAGCAGATCAAGGGCTTCTTCGACGCCAAGACCGACACCAACTGGGAGTCCATGGCCGGCTCGCAGGCCCGCCGCCGGCCCCGCAGGGAGCAGTTCGTCCAGGCGCCGCCCGTGGAGAAGCCCAAGGCCTCAAAGGAGCTGATCGTCGACCCCAAGATGCTCGACACCGTGATCCGCACCGCCTGCAACGACCTCGTCGAGGTGGAGCCCGACCTGACCAAGTGGGATACCGAGATGGGAGACGGCGACTGCGGAGAGACGGTAAAGACGGGTGCTACATATCTACTGGCCGCCCTCAACGACGAGAAGGTCGCCGAGACCGGGTCCATCAACGCCATCCTGTCCACGCTCGAGGACATTGTAGAGAGCAAGATGGGCGGCACCCTGGGCGGTATCCTGGGCATCTTCTTCGTCTCCCTACGAAACTCCATCGAGAACAATCACTCGCTGGCCGAGACGGAGGGCCCCGTCAAGCTGTGGGCCAAGGCGCTGGAAGATGCGCTGAGCAACCTGAGGAGATACACACCCGCAAAGGTAGGCGACCGCACAGTCATGGACACGCTGATCCCCTTTGCCGCGGCCATGAGCAGCGGAAGCTTCGAGACGGCCGTCGAGGCCGCCAGGAAGGGCGCCGAGGCCACCAAGACGATGACACCCCGTCTGGGCCGAGCCACATACGTGGGCGTCGGAGAAGGCAAGGAGCTGCCTCCCGACCCCGGTGCTTGGGCTGCCATGGTGGCCGTTGAGGGTTTGAAGAAGAACTTGTAATTTGAAATTAATTATCTTGGGGTCATGGGGACGAAGCGTAAATAGCTTTTTTTTAATGCCACGAATTTATTTATTACCATCATGACACCCCCCCACTATCCATCATGTCTACATACATTCCCGGCCGTGCACCACTCTAAATAATTCATCACTTATACTTCTTGTCATTCAATCAATTGACTCTCATGAAAAGTGAAAAATGACCCAAAAAAAAACCCGTATATCAAACCCCTCCCTCCAAAATCTAATAAATTCCCCACGTCTAAACTAAGCCTTCCCGGCACTTCCCAGCCACTGCATGTACACCTCGATCGCCTTTTGCATGGCCAAGGTACCGGCCTCGATGACACTGGTCAGAGGCTTTCCCCGCATCTCCTCCTGGACGCGGGCGTAATGCTTGTTCATACCCTTGTTGATGTTAATCTTGGTCACGCCGGCCTTGATGCACCGCTGGAAGATCTCCTCGTCGAAGGGATCCGCGCCGTGGAGGACCAGGTGCACCCGGTCGCCCACCGTGGCGTTGACCTTCTCCAGGCGGTCGTACTCGAGGCGGATGCCCCGCGGGCCGTACTCGCCGTGGACGTTGCCAAAGGCCGGCGCCAGCAGCTCGATGCCCGTGTCGACGAACTCAATGGCCTGCTCGGGCGTCGTCAGGACGCCCTCGAGGTCCGCCGTCTCCGCGACGCCGTCCTCGCCGCCCTCGATGCGGCCGGGCTCGGCCTCGGTTGCGATGCCCCGCTCGTGGCAGTAGTCGACCAGCTCGCGCGTGAGCGCCAGGTTCTCCTCGCGCTCATAGTGGCTCATGTCGCACATGATGCTGTCGAAGCCCTTCTCGATGTCGGCCGCGCGACGCACGAGCTCCGGCGACTGCGCGTGGTCGAGGTGCAGCGACACGGGGACCTTTGCGCTCTGGCAGGCGTCTGCCGCGGCGCGCACGAGCGAGGTGCCTGCGTACTGGATGGCCCAGGGGAAGAGGAGCACCATGGCGGGCGAGTTGGCTGCTTCGGCGGCCCGGACGGTAGCTATCACGGCCTCGATGTTGTAGCAGCACATACCCGGCACCGCATAACCCCCCGCCTTTGCGGCGTTGAGGATTTGCATCGTCTTGTTATTCGATAGGTCCGGTCGCGCCATCTTTGCTAGATTGAGTGATGCAATTGCTTGTGCAAAGTATGGTGGTGCTAGTGCTGCTGCTGCTGTTGTTTACTGTTCTCGTTCCCGAACTTCTTCTGGGGTTGCAACTCAACAGTGCAAGTGTGTTGGGCACCACACCCTCCTGTCAGACCACGAGAGCTCGATTACCCCGCCAATGGCACTCATGGCAAGTCGCATCTCGGTCGCAATTGTCCCATGGTCACCTCACGCCCTCGGGCATTTCCCCGGTTCGGCTCAATGGCGGGTGGGACTTTCAGTGGGGGGAGTTGCGGAAAAGCAGGCAGAGGAGTGGGCGGCGGAGCTCCGCATCACCATCTGCGGTTGTGGTGGACGAGTTGGCCTGACGGGTCGGTTCGGAGACCACCCCCGTACTATCAAATCAGGATAATTTGCGGGGAAGGCCTCTTGGCTTCACGATACGGGCTGGTTTGCTGAACATCGAAATCCGCTGCGGGGATTATAGCTGCGTCCACCACCACCACATTCATCTCCAGAGGGCGCCGTTGATGCGATACCGGAGTTGGCCATTCATAACTGCGATATATACATTGACCATCCACTAACACTTACACGGCCGGATAGCCTCGTTGCACCACCCCTGGAGACTCAGAGGCAATAAAAAAGCCTTGGCCTTAACTAATTGCCCATCAACAGCAAAAGAAAAAAAATGACCCAATCCAAGGCACCCGTTGCCTTCATTGGCCTGGGAGCCATGGGCTTTGGCATGGCAACTCAACTAGTCAAACAAGGGTATCCAGTTACCGGATTTGATGTCTGGCCGCCAACCCTGGAGAAGTTCAAGCAAGCTGGAGGTGAAACTTCGTCAACCCCGGCAGAGGCTGTTCAAGATAAGGACTATTGTGTGTGCATGGTCGCAACAGCGCAGCAGGCGCAACAAGTCCTCCTCGAGGGCCCAAACCCAGCCGTTCCTGCGCTCGGAAAAGGTGCAGTGCTTCTACTATGCTCAACAGTGCCATGCGGCTACGTCCAGGACTTGGCGCAGCAGATTAAAGACAGTGGGCGCCCGGACATCCTGCTCGTGGATAGCCCGGTGTCTGGTGGAGCAATTCGTGCCGGCGACGGCACCCTCTCAATCATGGCCGGAGCTGCAGACGAGGCTATCGCCAAGGGTCGCGACCTCCTGCAGGCCATGTCGGATCCGGAGAAGCTCTACATTGTCAAGGGTGGCATTGGCGCTGGGAGCAACATGAAGATGTGCCACCAGGTTCTCGCCGCAAACCAAATCCTGTCCGCGAGCGAAGGCATGGGCTTTGCGGCTCATCTGGGCCTTGATCTTCCCGAAACTGGGAAGGCCTTGGTCAACTCGGAGGGCTGGAGCTGGATGTTGGAGAACAGACTGCCACGCATCTTACACCCCGAGTTCCAGCCCGTCGCCAGCGCGGTGACAATCATCCTGAAGGACACTAGCATCATCACGTCAGAAGCACGGCGCTACGGCTTCCCTACTCCCATGACGAGCAGCGCCGAGCAGGGGTACTTTACGGGACTCGGAAGAGGCTTTGGGCCCGACGACGACGCCAGCCTCATCAGGGTCTACACCGAGGGGAAGGGCAAGGTTGGCCCCGTTAAGGCGCTGGCCGAGTCGGACGGCGACAAGCTGAAACTGGTTGTCAATCTGTTGAAGGGAATCCACATCTGTGCAGCCGCAGAGGCCCTCACCTTCGCCCACAAGGTCGGGCTCGACTTGGACCAGGTGTTTGAGCTCTGCATCAACGCCGCCGGAGGAAGCACCATGCTCAAGACGTACGGAGGGGACATGATGAAGGTCCTCCGCGGGGAGGCACCTACAACCACGAACGGGCTGGAGGCTCTCACCAAGGACCTCGTCGAGGCGGTGGATGAGGCGCAACGACTCAAGCTGCCCCTGTTCCTGGGAACGCAGGCTCTGAACCTCCTCCGCCTAGTGCTGCAGCACAAGCCCAAGGACCGGCCGGAGGCTCCCATGGCTCTGGCCGTTAAGGTCTGGGCGGCCTGAGCTTGAGCTGTCAAGATGTCGACCGTAGGTACATAGTGGGGGAGGGGGGGGGATTTGGAGATGCAGAATGCAGGGGCCAGTGGGCAGCATAATGGTGCGCCCCCTAGGAACACACACAGCCCACATTAGTCCCCATCTTTTGATAGACAATTTAGACAATCAATCAATCTCTTCGTGTCACGCACGCCTGCTCCAAAAAATTTCAGGTCACGCGGCAAGGGCCTGTTCATTCAATGGAGTCGACAAGTCGTCCACGTTTACGTTTTTGGCGGTGCAAGTTCAACATTATTTTTTTTTTACTGGAGCAGCCCAGCCCAGCCCCCTCTCCCGGATTTCCCAACTAGGCAGTCCGGCGTCGGTGGACGCTTCGTGTTGCCCCGTGCATGCCAGAAACGGCATTGTTTCTGACAAGACGGTGATCCCGACAATTGGGGAGGAGGAGGGGAGGGGGGAATCTTCGATAGATGTTCGGAAATGCGCTGGAGGCTCGTTGTTACCCACTCCGATTTGGAGTGATCGCCTGATCTGTCGGGGGTCCGGTTGAGCCTGGCCTATCTTTAGATCAACTTCCGAACACCAACACACTCACACTCACACATCCGGGTTCCTGAACCACCGATTTTCCGCTCCAACGTTTTTCCCATTCTCTCCAAAAGTTCACCTTCTGCCGGTTCGCTTCCAATTTCCGTTTGGTCTGCCTGCCCAATTATTGCCCCCATCCCATTCCTTCTCCGAGACGCACCTCTCTCCCAACCTTTTTTTCTAAAATGGCTGCCCCACGCGAGCGCCGCCTCGTCGGCGTCTCGACCAAGATGTACTTTTCCGCAGCGAGGACCGGCCAGTACGTCGACCAACTTCTGGACATCCTGGCTAAGTCCGGCGGGTCCCAGCTGGACGACATTGACGTCTTCGTCATCCCGGACCACATAACTCTCACCTCCGTCGTCGGCAAGGTCGAGGGCAAGAAGATCTGGGTCGGCGCCCAGGACGTCTTCCACGAGGACGCCGGCGCCTACACTGGCGAGGTGTCACCCGCCGTCTTAGCGGAGGTCGGCTGCAAGCTGGTCGAGGTTGGCCACGCCGAGCGCCGGCGAATCTTTGGAGAGACGGATGAGATCACAGCAAAGAAGGCGGCCGCGACTGCACGAAACGGCATGGTGCCGCTCGTGTGCATTGGCGAGAAGACGCGGGGCGAAACGTCAATCGCCGCTGTCGACGAGTGCCGCAGCCAAGTAGAGTCGGTCATTGCGGCCGTGGCCGACGACGCCGACGTTATCCTGGCGTACGAGCCCGTCTGGGCCATCGGCGCCGCGCAGCCAGCCGAGGAGAGCTACGTTGTCGAGGTCACTTCGGCCCTCCGACAGCTCGAGTGCGTCCAGAAGCGAAGTGGCTCTACCAGGATTCTGTACGGTGGAAGCGCAGGCCCGGGGCTTTTTGAGAAGCTCAAGGATGGCGTGGATGGTTTGTTCCTGGGTAGATTCGCGCACAACCCAGAGCAGTTTTACAAGACTATTCAGGAAGTGGCTTCAGCATAATTGCTCACCGTTATGAAGGATCAGACCACGAGAGAGGCTTTGGCCATCAAATGTACATATATACAAATTTAATGAAACAACTCTACATTGTGAAATTTCTTGAAGTATCGCAATTGAGTCCTGTTACATGTTCCATGTGTACCGTGATGTGGTTACTCAAACCCAGTCTATCGAGCCGGGTGCAAGCATGCCATGGTGCCCAAAAAAAAAAGGTATACGATATTCGCGTTTACTATACGATTGCATTTCGCACGGCAGTTAAAACTTGTAGCGTTATCTCACTCAATTGCCTTAAACTTGACTGAAGAAGATGCAATCACGTTCGACTATTGGTTACGCAAACTCAGCCCACCTCCTAGTACTCTTCAACATCCGCAAACGTCTTATACGGGGCCGGCAGCGAGACGTCCAGCTTCCTCGTCCGGTTCGGTCCATAAACTTCGGCAGTCTAGTGTGCAAGGGTCAGTTCAGTGGATCTTCCTCGGGTTTGTTTATCTTGTGTACCCACCTTCTGGGCTGGTTCGTCCGGGGTTGGCATGAAAACAGCCTTGCCGTCCTTGCCAAAGTAGGCGAGGTCCTAGAAACCGGTTGGTCAGTGGGGAGTGGATACACGCAAGAGAGGGGGGGTGCGTGTGCGTATACTTTGTCAAAGGCGATCTGGTTCTTGTTCGCAAAGGTGATCCAGTTCTCGCTGAACGGGGCCCGGGAAACCTCAAGGCAGCGGAAATGCCAAATCTTCCATTCCCCGTCCTGTTTCAAAAAGTCGAGGGCGTACTGGCACCACACCCAGTGTGTCCAGACACGCTTCCCGTCCACGTTCTTATCCTCGGCCTCGTAGAGAAATTCCGGCATAGTGCCGACGTTGCCAGGGTCGGTCAAGCCACTTTCGACACCAGCCATAAGCCAGAAGCCCTTGGCTGTTTCCCCATCCTCAGCCACCTCAATGAGGGGCGTCGTGGTCTCGTGGAGTATTAGCTTTCCAGGGGGTGCTGGCCGACCGCTGTGGTATGCCATGACACTGTCATAGTCGGTGTATACGCCAACGTTGGTGTATTGAGCGTGGATCCCAGGGGTTCCTCGCTTCACCCAAAGAGCTTTGATCTGCTCGTCTTCGAACACATTGTGCAAATGCATGTACTTGCTGAAAGCATTCTCAACAGCGCCACGGTCAAATGCCTGGACATTGCGTTACAATATTTATCTAATAATAACAGAGAATTTTCACAGGCCCAGACTTACACGTTGAGCCAAGCGCTCAGCAGCAACAACCCTGGCTTCCAGGGCGGCAAAGGCGTCGGCCGAAGTCATAGTGTCAGGAAGTATAGGGTGGGTATCTCAATCAAAGAAGCTTTAGTTCTGTTTTTAAATTATGGGGTTTTGTGTGAATTTACACTAAATTCATTTTATAAATATTTTTAGAATAGCCTAATAACACATTCTGTCTTCATCCACAGTCCTTTCACACAACGCTGACGGTTGCGAGTCCGGGCTCTCGGTTCGGTCGGCGGGGTTCCGTGAGGGCTAGGATTGGGGCCGAGCACCGTCAATAGAACAAAGTGAGTGGGGCCCGAATTTCCTTCATTCAGTTCACCGACACAAGAGAGAACTAAGACACGCCCCAACCCTAATAAGACTGATGATAGAGCTAGGCAGACCATTCCTTTATTGGCCCGTCCCTTGACTAAGTGTCGGAAAGCCGAACCGAGTGTCTGGATCTAGCAAGCAAGGGAGCCGAGGACGGCTGTATTGGATAGTTGAGGGGTACCAAAACCTTTGTAGAAAGCCTCAACGGCTTCCCAAATTGGGACTGGCTTCATTTATTTTAGAATAAGACTTATGTAAGTATATGAATTGTCTCGTGAATTATGAACAATTGGATCGGCCAATTCTACGGTGTACTATATTTGGTTGCGAGTTAAATCATCATAGAATATACGTACTCTTTATGTGCCCTGTCCTCCCAGGAATGGGATATTGGGTGGCTAGGCCAGCTACAAAATCAATACATTCTTTCCCGTTGCCAACTAACTTTCTGAATTGAGCCGTATGCTTCTAAGCGACAGCCCAGGGCCAAAAAAGCGGCCTCTGGATTGGCGTATCGTACGACCCTTGCGGCAACTGAAACCAACAAGGCTGACATACCAAAAAAAGCCACACCGAGTTGATAGAATGCTACTGTCTGTTGGTAAGACACAGCTTTCTGCTCTTGAAATAGAAATAGATAAACCCCCCATGCATGTGCAGAATGCACCCTTGGAAGTATGTGGCTTATGTAGAATATTTTGAACAAGTATTGGCACAAAGACATTTATAATTGTATTCAACGTTAATTGGGACATCTATACTCAGAAATTTGCCCGGAAGTCCCGTATTTTCAAGATTATCCAGAGCCGTGTTGGCATCGCTTATCGAGAAACGAGCCCCTGCATGTCACAGAAACCTCTCTCGAAACACTGCATGACGCCAGGATTCCTTGGGCCTGGACCATGAACCCCAATCCGGACACATTATTCCACTTCAGGGCTGGATAGTGTGGTAGATGTGACGCAATATTTGCAACCTGTTGGTTGCCTTCAGAGCTTGAGTGCCTTGTCCACCTCAGCTCGAAGGCAGTGCATATTCTCAACGGGCATCTCCTGACAATTCAAACATCTATATATTCTAGGGATAGAACGTGTGACATTGATTAGTTCTTAGCGGTTCAATACGATTATTCAAATATTTCGATACAGCCCACAATCAGCTTACCAAAATGTCAAGCAATGACCTTGGACCAAAACGCCCAAACCTACCCGATTCCCTTTCCCAAACTGGGGAGTCTTCAGGGTTGCCGGTTTCAAAACGGCTGAGAAGGAGGAATCCGAATGCTGCAAGGGCACAGGTTCCCTTGTCTCCCGGAGTGGGTGATGGCTCACCACCCGAACCGCCACGCAGGAGTCGACGCATTTCATCCGGCTCGGCGACGGATCCCATAATTCTTGGGAATGACGAGACCCTTGCGCCCCCAGAGGATAAACCTGAAGGAGCCATAGATGCTGGCCCGGAAACGCCACCTCCCCCAACGAGAGCCTCCGATGGACTCTCAACTTTGACTACGCCAGTAACACCGTCTCCGCTTGCTAAGAAATACAAATCCGCTCCAGCCGTAGTAAGAGTATCGAATTCTGGGAGAAAACCGTCACCAGGGGTAAAGCTAGGTCCGAAAGAACTCGACGTGAAGCTTGCCGGTCTGGTTCAAAAGCCTTTAACAAAACCAGAAATAAGAAACGCTGCAAAAGGAAGCAACTACGTGTTTACTGTTCTCAATCCCATGGATACCAGGGAAAGCTTGACCAAGGTTGGCTTTTCGACGGACATGATTTCTAAGCGACAGTCACAAATTCAATCTGCCTGCAGGAGAATAATTAAGCAAGAACTGGACCCAAATCAGCGACCGATTAGGTTGCACAGGAGAGCAGAATCCCTGATCAAGGCTGACCTGCACAATATGAGACATGAATTTGAGTGTACGCATTGCAACATGTGGCACTACGAATACTTTACTGCGCCGGTAGATGTTGCCATGGAGGTAACTCAACGCTGGACGGCGTTTTGCGAAAAGGAACCTTGGGATGAAAATGGTGACTTGCATCCCTTCTGGTATCAGCGACTATTGGATCGTGAAGTGTGCAGTGAAGATGAAGACGACTATGTGCGACGCGCAGAACGATGGTCTGCGTTTGTGAATGCTTCATGGTGGGACAGGGCCAGGTACAATGTGGCTTGTCTGAGTGAGTCTGTTTGGCCACATAGGTGGCAACTCATTTGCTCTATACAAACGGTCTATCTGATATGCGTTACTTTTCCGGCTGCATGGGTTATTATCTTTGGTTGGATTCTTCACTTTATCATTTTCTTGGATATGAGTCTCGAAAATTCCCGCTTCATCACCATGTTCTCTCAACGAAGGGTTCTGAGTCACAAGAGGACTCTATCCTCTGAAAGTTCAAACGCTGCCAATGAAAGGGGGCTTTTAGGGCCAGAAGATGGCACCGCATATGTTTTTGACCGTGATGAAATCTTGCAACCGGAGGATATTGAACAAGAAATGGATATCGATCGATAGAATTAAAGGAATGAGGTTGTTAATACATACCTAATCATATTCCAAGCCGCTGTACTTATGTGATCGGGAAGGCAGCTGTTACAGAAACGACTGCAACTTGCATGATGCGACTTGATGACGAAATATTCGAGGAAGCGTGAGGGAATCTCACCCAGCATGGGTGGATACCAAAGCAGCAAGACAGTCGTTTATTGATCATGAGTAAGATTTCAAATTTCATTTAGCTAGCGACTCTTGGAACCAGGTATATGTATCGTGTCTTGGCCTCTCCTACATCCAGCGATTCACCCATCAGCATCACCAGCCTCTTCAACTCCAAAGACTCACATTCTTTCTTCATTCTTAATTTTACAACCGATTCATTTCCTCATACATTTGAATTTATTCTGCTTCAAAGCTTCAATCTTATTCATCACTACCAACTAGATACCCAAACAGCCTCTCATCTGTCAACATCTTCACTATGAAGTCCACCATACTTGCCGCCACTGCTATGACCACTGTGGTCTTAGCTGCCCCTATTATCAACGAACGGGCTCTTATGGAGCGCGGTTACATCAAGCCACCAGTCCCCACCTACAATCTATTTATCTATCCGATCTCCAACGGGTTCATTCACAGTAAGCGTGACGAGCTTAAAGAGTGTACTGAGCCTCCAGTTGCCGTGGATGGTGTATATCTTTGCTAGGATACAAGTGGCCAGGTGTTTGAGATGGTTGGGGTCCAGGCCGAGAAGCGTGAAATTTCCTCTCAGTAGATTCTGAACCCTCTTCTGATGCTAACGTGGCATCGGCATAATTACCGGCTATTTATCCAAGGTAATTACTCTTCTTGGTTCCCTGGAAGGTGCTTTCTTAGTTCTAGCCGGATACTAGCATTAGGGCAGGTTCGTTAGCATCAGCATCGCCCCGCTCGATTTTATTTCTCCAACACCGCTGATTCAGTTCCCACTATCTTGGCCAAAGCCATAACCACTCTCAGCAAAGGGATTGGCGAATGCGTCCCAAATTGTATACGGTACAACGCTATCGCCATAGTCAATCATCTCCTTGTACTTTACGTTTGGCTATGATGCACTTGACAGAGACGGATTCAGGCACTTATCAACCAAAATTTGTATCAGCTACTGCAGATAACATACTTTCAAATACTCATATTATGAAATCCTATTAATTAACTCTGATATGTTTCACTCCCAACTCTAGAACTGAGATAATGTGGTAAGTTTTGTTTGTATCTTTCGTGCATGAATCTCAATTCCAATTGTTCAAGATTTCTCCGTTTAGTATGCGCTAGCAGTCAAAAGGTATGTAAGTGCCTTATATCCTTCCTCAAAAATGTTCGTCATTACTGCATTCCAAGATCTGTATGGTCCAACCTATCACTCCATGTTGCCTGAGGGTCCTGTAGATTCCTTCGTGCATATTGGCCCATCTTAACACACAACTCAACGACCGCATGTACAACGCCTATTCGGAGTATCAACCACAAAATATCTTTTTGTTCGGCTACGTATCTGTTGGGCTGTAAGTTCGGCAGGAATAACTATGTCGTGAGCTTCATGTGGAATATATATCGCCTGTACTGGTGGTAACCTGTATTGATCCTGTGTCAGCTAAATCACCTTCAGTCACAGCAATATGCCCTACCAATCATCCATGCTGAGAGGGAAATATTCATAAAGTGTCTCTAAATCTCCAATGTTGGTACTTGGACTCATGGTTTGCCTTCCTTCATCTTCTCCCGCCGTCTTGGACCCTTGCACGCTACAAGGATCTGAGGCCGCGCTCGCGGGGCTTTTTTCGCTTTGGGAGCTCCCAGAGAGCGTAATTTCTGTAGGTCTAGTGTTAATTGGTCGAATCGGCGAACATGTGGAGGTTGGATTTTCCGGCCGAGACTGTGACTTTGGCAAGGATGACGATGGTGAATTATATCCAGTTTGTGAAATAGCCTGTCGTTTGGTGGGAGGCTCTGTCGAGTCCTGATCTTGAGCTGATTGAATTATATGCCAGTCGTCAAACTATGATTTGTCGTCAGGTCAATAGTTGTGTCTTGAAAGAGAAGAATAGTAGCCTACGTACCCATGAATCGCCTTCATCCGTGTGTTGTCGTGTTTTGCTAAACTTTTCATTTTGCCCCCTGAAAGACATTGGAATGTTCGATATGTCCCTGCTATCTTTCCTTTTCTCCCCAGTAATAGCAATTTCATTTTTCCTATTGAAGTTTCCGGGGTTCCGGCCACGGACAATAATAGGACTGGAACGAATTTCAGCCACATGGACCCATTGGCTTGCGAGTGTCTTGGCAACAAGATTGATGGAAACAGTAAAGGATTGCTGTAAGCCCTTCCGGCGGCCGTTATTGGCTGTGGCATGCTTAAATTGTAGCCTTTTCCAAGCCACCTTCATCGTTACCCGGCCCAAATTGTCCTCTCGTCCAATCGTCAAGTCCAAAGGATAGGCAGCGGGGGCTGTTTGCTTCGCATGTCTCGACTGCTTCCACGGAAAAGCAACTATTTCGATGGCATTTCCATCAATGGATTCAGCAGCCGCAATAGATACGGCCAAACCAGAAATCTGACTGGCGTTTCCGTACTTGTCCATAACATGTGTAATATTCCGTGGCAAGGTCAGTTCGCACAGGCATTGCCACAGATTACGACGATAGCAGGTCAGCTCCAGGGGACGGCCAGAGTCGTCCCCTCCAAACACATCTTCACCAATAAAAAACATGCCCCGGAACTCGGCTGTCATGGTTGAAAGGTCTACATGTTGTCCGGTGCTCTCGAGTAGTGTGCCCACAGAAATGGGCGGCGCGAAGCCTAACAACTTCTGTTTTGGCCTTTTCTCAGGTTCATTTCCATCTGGGTCAGTGGGAGCTGAGGCTGTCTCAGCCGAAAATGCTGAGAAGGTGAAGGGATCGTCAAAACACGTCGTGAAGTCGGACGGATTGAGCATGGAAAATGCGGCATCAGCAATGCCCCTGCAAAGAGCGGGAAAGCGCGGGTTAACCAGTCGTACAGTCAGATAGCATGCGACCACTCACGTTGGACCATTGTCAAATTGGGCTGAGTCGAGATCCCCGCACAGAATACCATCGAGCTGTATCGTTGGACTCGACCTTGGTGACATGAGCGGGAGCGGTGTAGCGTTACAGATCTCCATGGTCTGACTGATCCTCAGAAGAATAAAGCTGCTCAGCCAGGGTCACCTTTTGATCAACAGAGTGTGGTGGAGAGGAAAGACAGTACGGTCTGGCTGACGTCCTGATCTCCGAGTGTGGGGTACCACCCCCCAAAACCACAACCAAAAAACCAACATCAAGACGTGGATTTATTTTCATATAAGTCAAACTGAAAACGAATTCTATTAAACGATTTCAATCATATAGGGAATAATACGTCTGTAATTCAGAGCTCCATCATAAATTGTCTATCCCGCGTTGCACCCGGCAGGCCCGGAATACTGAAATGGATATGAAGCATCAAGCGCATCTTTTCATACGAGTGACCCATGTGATTTTGAATCTCTAGCAACTCTGGTAATGCTATTAGTTCTATGATAGCCGTATCAATATATAACTACATTGGTGATATAAATTTCGTCTTTGCCGCAACATCTATCATCATCGTGGTTATCAAGTTCGGCACGTCTTGCGACCGAGTGGGGAAAATCCCCAACGTTGTAGACTTTCTCTGCAACGTAACACAAACGCTATGCCACTTTTGGGGTTGACCCACACGCTGGTCCCTCAACTCTAAGCTAAGTTGCAGAGGCTTTCTCAGTTCGTGTGTGGTCTTATTCTGGGTCTGCCGTTCTTTTCTACGTGACGCGGTGAGCGGATTACTCACGCTGAAATGAGACGATGCTGGAATAGACTCTAGAGCGTTCAAGACGCTTCGACGAGCTTTTGACCTTGCGGCTCAACAGGTTCTGTGAACATCATCTCATGCTCAATCTCTCTTTAAAAGAAAACGGGGCAATTTGATGAGCAAGAAATATTCCCCGACTTTATTGACATTCCATCTTCATCCAGGCTCTTAGAGTGACCCTCAATTAGGATCGTTCTATCATATGCTCATTCCTTTCCATCAAATCATTCTATCTTATTTCATTCTTTATTTACTTTTCTCCTGCGTTCCCAAATTCAACGCGTTCCGGCACTTCAGGGGAAACGCCACTGTTCCCAGCACAATCCTCGGGATCATCATCGCTATGCTCGTGGACCATCAAGTAAGCAACCGGTAGCGCAAAAATCAAACTAATCATCAGCAGAATCCAGCTGCTTAGAAACAGCGCCATATATGGCTTTTTTAGGTCATCCAATCGATAAGTAATGGCTGCACCTGCAGACTGTAGACCTTTATACATGCCGGCAAAATACGCAAGGCGGTTGCTGGAGTTAGTCAGAGCGCCCATGAGCCAATAGACGTATCTGTAGGTTGCATTGTAATCAGTATTATTCTATTTGGATAACAGACGCCAAATCAATGGCAACTCACGTTTGCCAAGCAGCCCCAAAGAAGCCATAAAACCAATACAAAACGAAAGGTGCCGCAAATTCCTTGTCGTTCCAATCGATTGGGGGTGTCGCCCCGTTTCTCACCGACTCACGAGTGTATCCTTTCTGAAATTCATACCCACAACCCCAAGTAATCATGGTGATAACGAAGAGTACCGCAAGTCCACCGACAGAACGTGTACGGCGCTTAAAACGAGACAAGTCCAAAATAATACCAAAAACGTAGGCTCCGACTATTTGCGCGAGCCAGTACATGAAGTTATTTAGCGATCGTGTGCGGATGTTGAAACGAGCGAGGTTGACATCCTAACCAAACGTGAGGACCGATATATGATTTTGAGGAATAATTAATGCACTGACATTGAACTGGTAAAGATAGAACCAATTTGATACAAAGAACAAGGGGAAAAGGAGAAGAAAAGAAGGTTGGGATTTCAAAAGGGTAAAGACTCCCACTATTTCGGTAGTCCATGACGTCTGTGAGGTGATGGCAATCTTGGAACCATCTGGTCGGACAACATTTTCCGTTTTACATATCGTCAGAGCCATGACACAACTGAGCAGAGTCAAGGCCAGGAATCCGATATACGTGCCGTCCCCCACTGTGCCGCCCGTCGTCGTGGCATTTTGGATCAAAGGAACCAACCCACCGATTACGCCGCCAGCATTGAAAATTGCCCAGAATATAGCAATGTAACGACCTTTTTGTTCCTCGACAGCATAGGACATCATCATGGTGCCTTGTGCAGTCCACAGTAGCCCAGCAGAGATGCCAAGTACTGCTCCAGCTGCGATAACAAAGGCCTCATTCTTGTTGTGGTTGTAGGAAAGAAATGAGCCGACGTAAAGAGGATATCTTTTCTGATCGTTAGAGTGAATTTACTTGTACAGGGCCGATCTTATATACCCTAGTGCCCCCAAGAAGAGGGTTGTCCTAACACCAAGGATATTGCAAACGGGGCCCGCAAAAAATGCCACGACCGCAAAGACTGTGAATAAGGCGACAGTTGCTTTGTTCGCAGCGTCCGGGTTCACTTGGCCACCGCCTCCAAGACCAGTGAGAGCACTAAACATGCCAGCGGAGCTATTTTGAGGTGTTGAAATAAGCTCAGTCGACAAAGGATGGTTGTGAGCAACCTACAGGAAGCACGTTACCGAAACGAGAATGATTTGTATGATTGGTGACGCGTAATAAGGAATAATACATCTGAAAAGCTTCAAGGGACGGTACATCCATCCAGTTGGTATCGCCGGCGCAGAGCCGACCTCAATATCAGCCATGACGTTAAGCGAAACGAGAGTCTGGCAAGCAGCTGCAGCCCGGGGCGGATCCAGGCTTCCAATAAATTAAAGTGTTGGTCATAGTTTTACAAGCCTACCAGCCACAGCAGTATATATAGACATTTTGTTTCCAGCCAGGATGAGCTATTGTGAGCCAATGGTGTGTGGGACATGAGCCTTACGTTACTTCTTAGTGCGACTGGGACGCGATGTGGGGAAGGTCGTAGATAATTTGTTAGCCAACGTTGCAGAAAATAATTGATCTCCAGCGATGGCAAGGCGGCGAGACTTTCACATCATATCCCCATAAATGAAAGTGGCCAATATATTTCGGCCTCTGTAAAGTATGGCAATGTGGAATTTTGCCTTCAACTCAAGAGATTTTATTAAAATGGATTTTCCTGACCCCAGCCCCCTTGTCCAAGAGACCCATAATGGTTATAGTAGTTGTTTGGGCTGGACCATGTCTTGTACTCATTGGTATCGAGGATCCACTGGCATGTCTTGTGGTGAGCTGACCTGAGCGTCAGGACTCGTTCGTCGATCCCATCAAAGTATAACAATTCCATCAGCTCCGGACGCAGCTGGTTCTGGGTATCAAAGGGGTTTTCGTCGCTGTATTTGGCCATTTCTGAATCTTCAAGAGATCTCAGGGATTGTTTGTTGACCCATTAGCAAATCGGACTTTTCTTTTCTTTTCTTTTGTACAAGACCTAGCCATACCAATGCAGCAGGAAGTGGAAAAGGAAACAAAGAAAGCAAGGTGCAGAACGTAAATATCTCTGCTGACCATATTTCAAGAAAAATATTAATAAAATATTAATATAAACAGAGGGTTTAGACTTGTCTCTAGAGTTTATTTTCGTCCAGTCACTTTCGGGGTTCGTAGTTGCCTTGTACTATTGCGTATGCTTAGGTCTTATTTATCACTGTCTAATATTTATGTCCCCTTCTATACATGTTCATTTTCAGGTCTATTGCCGGTTAAAACATGTTATGTGGATGAATCTAACTTCTCTCCTAGGCCAAACATTTTAATGCTGTTTTTCCAAGCCGCTTCGGAAACCTCCTCAACGCTGGCTCCTTTTAATCCTGCGACAATATATGCAACTCGTTCGATCGTACAGCTTTCATTTCTCTCTTTTATCATGCACTTGGAATCCCATTTATCCTTCTTCTTGGATGCAGGAAGCGGAGCAGCATTCGCACAATACCGCTTGACGAGATCTGACGTTGCTTTTAGTTCTCCCCAGGGCGCATCCGTCTCAATTTGCAGGCGTTCCAACGGAATCTTGGACACCATTTGCAAGCTCTCTTGGTTCTGGAAGCTGAAGCCGTTTACGCTGACATCGAATCCAAGCTCAACGAGCTTCTCCATCTGGGCGGCAGAGCCTACAAAACTATGCACTAGACCACGGCGCGGCAGCTTGTCCAGGTATGGGGAAATAATGTCGACAAAATCGTCAAAGGCAGCTCTGCAGTGCAAAAATAGCGGCAAGTCCCATGCGTTCGCCACAAAAAGATCTAGCTGAGCCTTGAAAGCCCGGATCTGCACCTCCTTTGAAGCATGAACCTCTCTGTCATAATCCAGGCCCAGCTCTCCAAATGCGCCAATTTGGACCGGGTCCTGGGCGAGGGCATCTTTGACACTTTGCTCAAGCTTGTCGAGGTATTCCTTGCCGCCTTCCTCGAGCTCTAGAGCGTGGTACGGATGGATACCAACTGTGACAAAGCACTGGGAAGGGCGCGATCGGGCAATATCTCCATTAAAAGTGACATCGTCTAGCGACATGCCTGTGAGCATTATCTTCCGAACACCGGCATCTTGGGCACGATCGGCAGTGTGCTCAAAGTCGGGCTGGTGGTATTGCTTATTGCGATAGATGCCCTTGAACTCCTTGGCCGTCGCTGTGACTGCAACCTGTTGATGGGTCAGTATACAAGCCCGCCTCGTCTTATCTTGGTGGCGCGGCGCTTCTTACATCTGCAAAGCATAGTTGCGCTTTAGGCCGCGATGGGGCGGCTGTTGGGAACCCGCTTAGATCAATTGGTTGCGCCATACTGAAATCGCAAGTGTCAATAATGATTGGGGATCTAGAGAAGCGTCTAATAGGACGTCCAAGGTGGGTTTAAATATGTATCGCAGGTGGTGCAAACGCAACGCGGGGGCCGGCCGGTGGAGTAGGCAGATTGGGTCGGCTCCGGTCAGGCGCCGGGCCTAGAAAGTTCGATTCTGGAATACCCAATGTCTCGGTTTTTCTTGGCGTCTGGATAAGAGTCTATTACGTCAGGCTCACTGCGGTCTGCAGGGTGATGAAGCCCCCGACTTTTGACATGATTCAAGCAATCCCGGCCTGGGGTTTGAGGCGAACGATGTGTATTCCGGTCCGGTGTGCCGGTGTGCCGGTAGGCTTCGGGCAACTCCGCCGACAAAATGACATGCCAAAACTGTCACAATCAACATCAAATAGAACAAAAAAAGACTCTAAATTTCTCATGATAAAACTATATAACAATTATATGTTGAGGAGGCATTGAACTACAATACCCACATGGCATGTTACCAATCGTGATCAGACTTGTGGTCAGTACGTATCGGCAGACTTGAAACAGCCACATCAATCCAGCTTGCATTGTACTTCCAACTAAGAAATCGGAGATTTATAAGGTCTGTCCATCTGCTGTCCATCTAAACAAAATAAAAATGATGCCATCTACATTTTATGATCTCAGAGCAACTCCTCTATTCGTACCTCCATAACAAATACTCAAAATAGTTTCTTCACCTGGGCCCGTTACGAGATACAACGACTGCCAAACCCAACTCTCGCTGACACAAACAACCACAAGCAACCATCATGATCACGATGAAATTCTAGGATAAAACATTCTGGCAACATTCTGACAACTCAAGTAAAATTTGAACACTGATACACGGCCTTTGACTCCCGCATCAAACTCCCCATCGCCTCTGCATCATAAATCAACCAATAGACAAACTTCCCTTCATGACTTTTGTTTCTCTTTTCGACCTTTCAAGTAGCCCCCGGTATCGTCCGACTCCGCTTAAACAGTTCAACATCCCCCAATCCGTCAATGCGCTTTTGTTGACCGTGAAGTCACCCAAAAAAGGGCCCAAATTCTGTTATTTCCCAAAAAGGCCAGTGGCGTGTTGGTATCGAACACGCCCGAGGCTGTATGCAAAGTAATGAAAGCCAGCCTCCAAAACAAGAAAAAGCCCTTGCGGGACAAACAGAACGAATCGACAACAAAGCAGGCCAAGACTACGAAGACTCAACGCAACATGAAAAGCAGCAAAGTGACATAGGGAAAATCACAAAGCAAGGCAAAACGTCAAACGCAGCAAGTGGACACAGCAAATGACGGAAGAAAACAAATAGAAGCAAATAGCTTGAATGAATTTGAACTGATGACAATCCACCGGGGCCGAAGATCTCCAACGCCAATCATGATTCAGACCAAGGAAATGGAGTGCGTGGTGCCGTATTTGAAATCCAGAGCTGCGATGAAACGTATGAACCATGATCCCAAGTCGAAGTCGAGGGTGGGTATCGTCACATCAGAAAAATCACTGCCATCGGGAAACCCCCGCTGGGCACGACAGCCAATGACGACGCAAGATAATCGAGTCCAAAGGAAAAAGCAATATCAAGGGGAATTGGTTGCATGTATACCCCATCGTCAACGAGTCAAGGTCGTGGTCAAATTAGTCAAATTACTAAGAGACCCAGGTTAGCTATGGCTCTTTAGAAATCTCGTTTCGGTATCTTGTTTGGCAGAACTCATCATACCTGGGGAGGACCAGCAGGACCTGGAGGGCCGGGGGGACCAGGAGGTCCCTGAGGTCCAGGAGCGGGCCCGCCAAAGTGCTGAGGACCGTATCCTGGACCACCATGGCTAGGCATGCCCATGTAGTGAGGGGGAGGGGGGGCAGGGCGGTAGGGAGTACCAACGCCAGAGTTGTTCTGAGATCGGCCCCAGCTCAGACGGACACGCGAGTTACCAATGGGGTAGCCCTGCATCTGGTTGATGGCCATCTCGGCAGCGTGACGGTGGACGAACTGGACGAAGCCACAGCCCTTGCCAGGAGGGATCTTCACGTAGGTGATCTCGCCGAAGCCCTGGAAGAAAGATCGGAGCTCATCTTCGGTAACATAGCCAGAAAGGCCACCGACGAAAACGGTCGTGTTGTTGGGGTCAGTGAACTGGTTCATCTGGGTGGCCGGGTTGAATCCACCGTAGGGGAAACCTTGCATTCCACCCCACATCTGCTGCTGGGGCATACCACCCATCATGGGGCCGCCGTTGTGGTGGCCGTGGCCAAACCCGTGGTTACCGCTACAAACGCGTTAGCCGTCATGCTGCAGGCGGTTAGACAAGAATACTAGCTTACCGGTTCTTGGGGGTAGCAGTAGAGATGCGCATGGGGCGGTTGCCACAGTAGACACCCTGCATCTCGACAAGAGCACGCTGCTGGTCATTCTCGTCGGAAAAGCGGACAAATCCATAACCTCGGCTCTGGCCGGACATGGCGTCGGTCATGATCTTAGCAGACTTGCAGGAAGGGAATCGAGCCTGGAAGAGAGAAACCAAAACGTATTCGTTGACCTCGGGGCCGAGATCACCAACGAAAATGCTGTACTCGGGACCACGGTCGTCACTGTGCACAATTAGCATCGGTCGAGAGAGAATCGCGAACGGAGGAAGCCTACCGTCGGTCAACCAGGCCACCACCAGATGCCCAGTTAAGCTTAAACTGGCGGGAGCTGTTGGGGACGGGAGTGCCGTTGAGGCCCAGGGCCTTGGTGGCAGCATCGGGGGAGGAAAACTCGACGAAACAGTATCCGGCATTTCCAGAGTTCTTATCGCGGATGACCTTCACGTTGACCGTCTCGCCAGCAGCAGAGAGGAACACGCCCTTGATGAAGTTCTCGTCCATCCAAGGCTCAAGTTCTCCCATCCTGGACTATTGTAAGCAAATTTCCCAAAAGGGGGGCTTTCAGGTCGCGGCCGCGTTTGAAGAGTACATACCAGAGAGTTGTCTTGGGAGGCTCCTGGCCAGACCCGGGAGGGGGGGCAACCGACATATCGGGAGCGGGAGGAGTGCCGTTGGGGAAACCGGCGGGACCACCGTTGGCGGGAACAGAAGCGAAGGGAGCGTTGAGTTCCATGCTGGGCTATGTAACTTGTCAGTTTACTGTCAATGTAGCCCAACAAGTTTGGCAATTCTGGCAAGGCATTGAAGTAGGAGAAGCCTCAGAATAAACCCCGGCGGTCGTCAAGGACTTACTAATAATCGAAAGCTAACCAGAAATGCTCAAAGGATCAAGAATACTCGACGGAGTAGTGAAACTGAATCAAGTTAGAAGCCGCCCAGCAAGGGATAAGGGTAAAGATCCAGCGTACAAGGAGATGTTGCAAAGCTTAAGTGAGCGAGGCAACGAGACTGAAAGATACTGCATCGATTGTTAGCCGTGTGAATAAACCTGGCGAGAAGAAAAGAAGTGCGTTGTATCCGTGGCTGCCTCGGAAATGGGCCATAAATGGTCTCCAAGCGTGATTCAGTGACGGAGGATCGGCGCCACACGCAAACGCAGATGGGCGACGAAGGTCGCTTTTGCGCGAGAATGTGGCGAAATACGACCGTCAGAAATTCACGGCTTGTTGCTGGCAAAATCATCAAGGCATATCCAGGTGAACTGATCCCACCAAGGCGTGCGCGGGAATCGTCGTGGACTGGTGTTCGGCCTTCGAAATGTCGTCGAGGTGGGCGTAGGCACGAGTGTCGCAGTTTTAGGGGCACGGGGAAGGAAAAGACTCGATCCGAGGATGGAACTTACCGAGCGTAAATCTCGTGCACGTCGTGAACAAGTAGTAGGAGAGCTGCAGTGCAGTGTTAGCATCGCAGCCTAGGTTGGTTTGTGAAGCGCATATGTGAAGCAGAAATTGGTTTTCTCCCAGAGGGTTGAAAATAAGGTTGGGGCAGGTTTTCGGGCAGGTGGTTGTTCCACATCCACGGTGCCTTAATCACGAGGGATCAGGCAACTCTCGAAATCTGCAACTCTGCACCTCGACGCGCCACCACCAACTCCAATGCAGGGCTGCTTGGCGCAACAAACGCTTCGGGTGTAATGCGGGGCACTTACTTTTGAGAGAACGGGGAATGCGAGAACAACCAAGTAAGTCGTTAGATATAGATGTCGTCAGACCTGACCAAATTATTAGCCGCAGTCCAATAGCTGGTCCAGGACTATCAATAGCCACTTCTGAACCATCATTCATTCAAAACCACAGGGCAGCTCACCTTCACGCCAAATCTATTCCAGTGGATGCGAGTCTGCAAAACAGAAACTGGGAATTGGGAACGAATCGAGAAAGACTTTGTCCAGACCCAATGCCGAGACTCCGAAAAGCAGTCGTACAGATGAGAATAACAATCTCTCAGACGCCGTCACGCCGTTACAAGAAATGAAATGCGTGGGAGGGGTGGAGATTGGAAAACGCAAAGTTCGTAGGTTGAACGTGTGCCCTACCAAAGATTCCAAAGGAATGTGGTATAAAAGCTGAAACGTTCCGGAAAAGAGTTGAACCTAGAACAGTCATGTTAGCAACTTCGAATCAGATCTTTCGCATTGTCTGATCTGGTTGTGGCAAAGAGTCTTGTTTTGGCCCAGGAGTTTGAGTCTATCCAAACACGACGGTTTGTTTGATGGCAGAGTCCGGTGATGCATCCCGTCAGCCACGGTGGCCTTTCGAGAGAATTGCCTTCGAACGACCTGCAATCGATAGGTGCATCAAGCCTGGCCATATCGCAATCACCAGCAGAACGCCTCGTGATTCGCACCAGTCCATCCAGCATCCGTTCGCCAGGTAACCAGACTCCGACGTGAGCCAGGATTTCTACCATCGGCATTGCGTCGCAGACCCCAGGCACGACCCCAGAGACTGATGTCGCCATCCAGCCCGCAATGTGGAGGCAGGCATCTTAAGCGACAGAGCTAGCTCTTTGCCTGGTCCGCGCAAACTGCGCGGAAACTCCAAACGGCTGGGTTGCGACGGTATAGAGCCAAAAGCAAATCATTCCTTCCAACAAAATATTCCGTCATCCTTCTCATTGATAGACACTGACAGCGCTGGATGGGCCAGCAAACATTCGAGTTTCGATTCAGAATACGACGTCAGAGAGGGGTACAAAGTCGAGGTGTCGGGCGCTTTTGCGATAAAACGGCCGGGCCTGGGAGGATTTCCCAGAGGCCGCGAAAAATCGGTTCGGGAGTATCGTCATCATCCATCGTCGGCTGTCCGAGGGGCAGAATCGGGCGGTCGGGTTGATCGGCGAATGCGCAACAAATGCCCTACTGCGGGGCCGACGGAGAGGCTCTCCATTATGCCTCTCTCCTCATGGCAGTGCGCCCAGGCATCTTCCAGCCTCGTTGCGACAATTTTGTGGTAGTGTTCACCATCGCGCTTGTTGTCATCATCATAGTGCGCCTGGGTTGGCAAGACTAACCACGAACTCCAGATCGCACATCGCGGGCAGGTGTCGTTCGCTCCACATGCTCAATGCCACAACACAAGATACAGACATGACGTGAAGGGAAAAAATCGGGAGGGTAGATAAAAACTCACTTTTAGGCGCCAACAAAAACAACAGTAACTCTCACAGCCAACTTTCCAAAACACGCGCAAAGGAAGAGAGCCGTGGGAACCGTGATGATAAATTGAGGGGGAAGGGAGGGATGTTGAAGGAGAGTCGCGGGATGAGTCGAAGTGCGGGAGAGGCAGTGAAAAAAAGACAGAGCTTTTTTTTCCTAACCTTGCCTTGTTTGGGCCTTGGTCTTGGGAACAATCGGGGCGCGGGGACGAGGGTGCGAGGGTAGGGGAAAATTATCGAGCAGGGGGGTGCGCTGCCGTATCCGCCGACAAGGGGATCTGGGATCTGGGCCTGCTAAAGGTGGCACTGAAACACGACGATGTGCCACTGGCGAGTGACGGAGCTGCTGCAGGGTGCGAATATCGACGAGCTGGCCGAAGCTACGGAGTCTCCGGATACAAACGGCGTCCGCGGGCAGTGGCAATGCTAAGAATAATCAACGGCGCCAGATGCGATGACAACCCTTTTATCACGAGAGGCCGTTTTCGTTGAAACAAGTCTGCAACAAAGGCGGGCAAAGCTGTGGGAAGATGGGTAGAGGGAAAGTCAGTGAGAAGAAGCAGGCCAGCGAGGGGCACTGGAAAACAACCACACGAACAGTGACGACGGGGACGCGGATGCGCAACAGCGTGTGAGCGTGTGAACGTGTGAGTGGGTGCGGTAGAGGGTGGGAGTGCTCTGGATGGGTGTGTGTGCGTCAATGTGGAGAGAATGGAAGGGAGGAGAAGGGCGAGGAGGCGGTACTGTGGGCCCGCGGCCTGGGCTTCTCCAGCACCAAGAAGGGCTCCCGCACGGTACGTATCGACATTTTGGTCGAGTACCGCGGACAGCAGATGCGCAATAACGACGAGGGAATGGCAGCGGGCCTGGAGACGGGCTACAGGGAAAGACGTGCGCTGTGCGCTTACAGGCCTGGCTCACGATGGGGCTAGCGGTGTCTGGCAGGGCGTGTGTCTTGCCCTACCTTTCTGCCTGGTTCCGGCAAACGATTTGTGACCTGCACGAAACACGAGGACCTCGGTACAGTATGGGCCAAGTACCGTGTACGGAGCGAGTGAGCAAGGTTCAGGCGGGCTGAGAACGGGTGGACAAGAGGAAGTTTCCTTCCAAAAGCCTGTTGCGCTGAGCAGACTTTTGGTGGTGTGGCTTCGACAATCAGGGCTATCCCTGCGCAGGCGTGCCACTATCAGGCCTCCAGATGGAGCCCTAACCCGCTGTGGGTTTTGAGCACTCGATGCCTCGATGCTAGGCTGGCCACACGCACTGCAAGACGCTGGGTGCTGCTGGGCGCTGAGCGCTGGGCGCTGGACGCTGGACGCTGGAAGCAGGACGGCCAGGGCGAGATGAACGATGGCACCCCTGCGGCGAGGGTCCTGCCTTGGGTGGATCATGAAATCATTGGGCGTCTGGGAAGAAGATGGGATAGATTGATTGATCGAGCGGCCCGATCTAGGTAAAGTAAGGCATAGTGGGAGGATGCGGAGGAGAAGTGAGGGATCCTCGCAGCCATGGTCCTGACAGTGCCCAAGGTTACGGTACACCACACTCTACCTACGCTGGCGAATCGACAAGAACGAAGGAGGGAATTCTAGCGTCACCAAGTGCTCGCTCCGCATCAGGATGGCGGAGACCCCCAGGCGAGTGAAAACGGGCAATCTCACTCGCAGAATGGGGACTTGTGGTCGCATTCCCGGCTTGAATGGCCGATGAATAACAAACGTCCGTTGATCGAAAATTCGAAAGTGCAAGCGTTCTTCATGTTGCGCTAAAACGATTGTTAGAGTTCGCTCTGACCCGGCGATCGCATGGAATGAAGGGGTAGTGCTACCACAGCTCCAGACGACACCAAATTCGCTGGCCCAAACGAGCCAATGTCATCGTGAGAGCTGACTCTCGGAGGCGACCACGGTACGTACGCATAAGCGCACGCACCTCCATCCGGGCTTTGTCTCAACTCATCATTTGACCTCGTTGTTTGTCGTCGCGGGAGCTCGGAACTTGGCCACTGCGGGAAGCAATTGCAGGGCTGTCCGAAATTGGTGTCTCAACCCACTGAGGCCCCTTGCTTTCGCCAGCGTCACTCGTCGGGAAGCCGTTGGACGTGTCAAGCTGCCGTGGTCGTGCCGTCCGAGACTCTCAGTCGCATCAATGTGCCACACAGCGAGACAGCGGGCCCGGCGCGAGCCCCCCAGAAGCGAACAAGCTATCTTTCCAACGTCCGTGGCCACAAGGAATCCGGAGCCGTGCCGTCGAGCTTAGCCCCCACAGCTGGCACTGTCAATCTGTCCATTCCCTCAGCTGGCGATCTAGCCACACTAGCTGCGTCCCAACTGCCATTGGCCTTCCATGAAGCTTCGCTATTGATGAGCGGATGAATTGAGACCCAACTAGAAACATGATGCTCTCAGGCCGTGTTGTGGTCGAGCCGCTTCCGTGCATGAAATGTTCCTGCGTCGGGATTTGATTGCAATGAGCTCAGCCTGTCTCACACAGTCTCTCGCTTTGAAGCTGGACACGCAAATCTCCCCTTCAACCATATTCTCATCCCTTTGCTTGTGTCGACTATGTGCCAATGCTGGCGATAGCCCGCGTGCACAGGGCGTTGTCTTAGGGGAGCCTGTGGCGTGGATCCAGCAAGTAGATTAGTACAGGGCTTGGGGTCCCGGCGTCGACCAGATCTTGGTACATCACTCCAAACAGGCCAAAGCTAGCACTAGGGTTTGGAACCAACCTTGCTGTGGGTGCTGATTTGCTTCTCGCCACGAGACCACAAAACCAAGGTGCGAATTCCACCTCACGCCATTCGAGGCTACGACCAGGTTGCAGAGGGCCACCGTCGCCAGATTGATGGTGAGCCATGCCCTCCACCCGACCCCGGATAGGATGGCTTTTGAATTGGAAGGGTGGCGCCGCAGCGCGCCGTCGCAAGTGGTCTGTCGAATCAGGAGCAAATGGGAGCTTTTTCCAAGCATGTGGGCTCTTTGGTGCCAGTGGATCTGCCCGACACGTGAGATATTATTTCGTACATTGGCCGCGATGCAGCATCTGCACAAGGGTATGAGGTTGAACGGCAATGGCCCGAATACCACACGCTTGCCATTAATTTCAGCCGGGGAAGCTACGAGCGCGGGTTCACCGAGGACAATGAAGCCATTGAATGCCCCTCACTTCCCGGCTGATCCAGAGATGCCATTGAGTCCGCTGTTTGACCTGATCAGTATCAACTGAACTTTTCAGGTAAGTATTTGTCTCCAGGCTGAGGGTCACCCAAGACCCGAAGGTCCGGGGATATGCTTCGATCGGGCTCTGGGTATCATCCTGAGTAAGTAAAAAAAAATTTTAAAAGAATTTTACATAGGTATACTAGTAGAGAGTACATGCGACCTCACTGTGCCATGAACCCTGTCGTGCATCCATCCCTCATGACCAATGGAGCCGGCGCTTGGGTGTACTGGATTGTTGTCAATTCCCAAGGGGCCCGGTCACTTTTTTTTTTCATTTACAATCGCTTAATCGACCCGATTGCAGCCTGACTTTACGAGAACTGAGCGTCGACATGGCATCGTTCTCGCTATCCAGCCGCATTCGTCGCAACCAGGACCCCGGATACTGCTTGCAGATCGTCCAGCATCCCTTGCAACCCTACCCAATTCCTCCAGCTCGGCCGTGAACCGATGACGAATGGCCATTTTTAGAAGCCCATGGATCTGAAATAACCCAGCGACAAATGTCAGCTCAACTCGGGGTGACGCATGGGTGTCAATGCGACGAGCCTTTGACACGATTTGCTCCTAGTTCTGGGGTTATTCGGTCATTTTTTTTGCGAAGTAGGGACAACGCGCTGAGATTTTTAGCTCGCAAATGACACAAGAGTCACATCATTTCTGACAGGCATTAGTTAGTAGCCCTTCTGGTATCCAAGTCGTCTTGTGCCCGGGTCCGGGGCCTGGGGCGTGCCGTTAACAAGCGGGGCGTCGCTTTGTTTCAGCCCGCCAAGGCAAAAAAGCCCTTCCCTTTTTTTCCCACAGTGATGCCATGGATGCCATGGATGCCCATACCCATGTCCCTCTTACTTGCTTCTGTCCAGGAACGTTGCTTATTCGGCTTTGCGTTAGGAAGGTCACTGAGTGACATGGCAAGTCGCCTTTCTTTTTCTTTCTCCCTTGGTTCTAAAGCCAATTCCACTATTTTTCTAGTCCAGCTGAGGCAATCCCATGTCAGAGCCATCGCGTGCAGTGGAGAAGACGACGCAGCAGCCGCCTATTTATTTCCAAGTCGAGAAAAAAACCCAGCAGCTCCCTACATTCGCCTTTCTTTTGGCTCCTAACTCGGTCTTTTTTTTCTTCTCTCTCTCTCTTTCGGATTGCCGAAATGAGCGGCACTGCCACAATCCGATTACGAAGCGGTTGCATTCCCAAGGCAAGACGCACGATTGGGCTCTGAGCGAGCGGTAATGCTGCGGCTTCTTGGCCTGGATTCTTTGGCGATCCTAGCCTCCGCCCTGCCAGTCGGTATCGTATAGCTCAAACAGATTCCCCCGACGTTTCCGGCCGTGGCCACTCAGTCGGTCAGGCGGGCGCAAAGACCAATCCGGCTTCGAAGTTGTCCGAGTTGACACTCGAGGTATGCCACTGGGCCCAACTATGATGACGATGGGCAGGCTTCGCAACTTGCCTGCAACAGTTGCCCATCGAATTAGAATGTCACCCTCCAGACCGCGCTGACAAGGTGCCGGAGGGGTCCATGCCCACGCAATGTAGCATTGGGCACCCGCTACCTCCTACACCGCAGTGGCATTGGCCACACCAAAGACAACACCGGGATTCTTGTTGGCTTCTTTTGCATAGGGGTCTTTGGCGCACCCATGCAAGAAGTCGATTTGAGGTTAGAGCCCATACATACAGTAACCTGATCGCCAATTCCCGCACCCAAAAGTCACCATGTTGCAGCATCTATCGCAGATGCTATGGTGCCAGTTTCTCTCGGATATCGGTATATAACCATGTCCCATCTCGCAATCCCCAACATTGACCAGGCCGTGGGTGCTGCGGACGGGCATGGTATGACGTAGAGCGACGCGCTGCCAAGCCGCGACCTTCGGCATGACCAAAAAGCAAACCGCTGAGCAGAACGTAATTATCAATAACGAGCCGGGCAGCGATTTTAATCCTTGTACTGTGCTACCTAAAATCACATAATCGCTACCGTACCATTGAGATTACGCAGCATCACTCAACCTGCATCTGTTGCGCTGGGCTCGATATTTCAGGTCACGTGATGTTCTATGTCTCGAGTTGAAGCTACAGTATCTCGTAGCTGCTTAGTCATTGCCGTGATCACCGCCCAGGTTCATCGAAACAACTCGTCACCAGAGCTGCCTGCACCAGGTCGCGAGGGCGTGTCGTAATCGCTTAGCCGGCTTGTCCGAATTCTGTGATATTTGATCAGTCCTTCCGTTCTTTGACGTTTCCCAAGTGAAATTGACAGATCCCATCATCTCCGTGACGACGACAGAACCCCGCGCCAGCCGTCAGCGATCGGCCACCAGAGCATCATGGCGGCCCCTCCAACAAAGGAGCGAGAGCTGCAGCTGCTAGACAGCGTGGAATTAAAAATTCTTAATGTTGCAAACAAAGAGGAGAAGCTTCACCAGCTTCTGCAGCGATACCTTGCCCCAGTGCTCCTCAAGGCCGCCAGCGAACATGCGCAAGTGAGAGCCAAGGTGAGTTTGTCATCCGAGTACCGCAATATCATGTTGCTGACATTGTGCAGGTGGTCCAGATATTTGCGAGGCTCAAAACCTTTATTCAACCTCCAGAGTATGCATTATCCCTTCCACGTCACTGATGGTCAGTGAAATAGTGCTAACGGCGCACCTTCAGGGTAATCTTGCCAGTGGGGGCGCTTCTCGACCAGTACAAGTCAAGCGACTCGCTGTTGGTCAAGCAACTTGATCTTTCTGGTATTCAGCATAGTTTGGAGCGTATTGATGACCATGATCGAAGAGAACTTATTCCCAAGGCCCTGAAAGGGTTCGCCAAGGAAGAAGGCCAATCCAGGGCTGGCCCCGTGTTCCACATTATCCTGCGACTCTTGCTGGACGTCCGTATCCCCCCTAGGGGCAGCAAGGACGATGAAAACTTTAGAGATTCGATCTGTCTCTCAGACGAAGCCGACGCAAAGTACCTTGCCAACCTCATCAACCTCTTCCTCAGGTTAAGGGCTCCAGTTGGGACTCAAACCTGGGCGAGTGCGAACCCGACGCTATCACAACAGGAAGTTGACCTTCTCTCCGTTGAGAATCCCGAGTCGCACAAGATCTTCCAGCGCATGTCGGAGCTCAAAGCGAAGCTTGTGACTTTTCTAGCCAGCGGCGCTTTTACAGATGAAGAAAAGTTTCTCCCTGCCATCTACGCAGCGTCGAGTTTCGACAACAGAGTGGCCTCCTCGGCCGAAGAGATCCTCAAAAGAAGTTCCGTGTCCATGGAAGATGAAACTCTCATAAAACGACTGTTCCAGGCGCATTCGAGTCTACCAGCTGCTTATAGAATTCGAATTTTGAACATGCTTTCCAAGTCCACGGCATCCGCCACAATGTCAGAACAGGTTATGGCCGTGGTAAAGTTGGACTTTGCTCCGCCTCCTTTGGAAGACGCCTCGGATGATCCCTTGCGAGCCAACAGTTCCCTTGAACGAACAAAACTCCACAAGGCCCTATTTCAATACATTTCCTGGATAGCCCGCGTCGGACCTTCTCAAAAGGGGTTCACAATCGCATCTCCTCTCATCCAGGAAATGAGAACATACATAGAGAATCAGGGCTGGCCTACTCCCGAAGGACTTTCTCAGGACGAAGTAACCCTTCGATCAAAAGCCTACGAAATGATCGGGGTGCTAGCCAGGAGTGCAGATATGCCTATCGATCAGAGGCTTGATATGGCAAGTTGGCTGTTCCGATCTCTCTCGGAAGACCCGACAAACGATGCAGTTGTCAATATCGACGGAGCACTGTCCAGTTTGACAGCAAACATTCCAGCCATAGAGGGTAAGGAAGCCGAGCAATTAAAGACGATGTTGCTCACATATATGACTCTCCCCGATGAGCCACCCGCTTTCCGGAGCACACGACACGCTGTCGTCAAATGGGCAAACCAATGTCTCAAATTTTCTGACATCACTGGACGTTGGATCGATATCCTCGCCATCGGCGGAAGATCAGACGAGCGAAGCGACGTTATTGAGCAGGGACACAAAGGTCTTGATCCGTGGACTTATTTTGCCCATGTTGAGACCAGCCCAGTTCTCCCAGACTGGCGTGAAATGGTGATCAACTTCTTCGGGACATTAATCGATCCCAACTCACACGCGGAACCTCAATCATTGCCTGACTGGCAAGCGCAGCCCCATTCAGTGTTTCAGAACTTTGAGAGATCTCGACTAGCCGCGTTCCCGGTTGCGCTACGTTACATCAAGCAAATTCTGTTTCTTACTGCTCTAGATGACTTCAAAGTCGAGCCCGACTGGATGCAGACTCTTGACGCCCGAGTCAAGACAGACATCAAGACTCGAGAAAAGATTCTCGCATACCTCCATACCGTCGATAGTGGATTTATCCTCTTTTATCTCAAAGCTTGCCTTGACGGAGCCTCCGTTGAGGATTCTCCAATTACGGAGGAATGCATTCGCTGCTTCGTCGATGTGGCGTCACTGAGCCCAGGCGGCGCTCTTGGCTTCCTTACACAATTCAGCAACAATCTTCTTCCGCTGATCAAGTCCAACAACAAGGAAAACCGCTCTCTTGGAGCTCGAGCTCTGGGTATCCTTGCCGCACACCTCGCAAACAGCTCAGACTCTATTGAGAACTGCTGTAAAACGTTATACTCGCTGTTTGACAACGCCGAGAAGGCCGTTGGCCCCACCCTCAACGCCGCCGAGGGAGCCCTGCTCGCATTCAGTCACGTATGTTCGCGTTGCGTATACTACGGCCAGCCCCTTCCAAGCGAAGTAATGTACCCATCGTCCCTACTCACAGGCGAGAACGTCATCTCGTCCCTTCACGATGCCGCACTGGAATCTTTTGCACAGCTATGGACAGCTGGATTAGCAATCCCCCCACGCGAAGGCGACAACTCCATTAAGGTGGTTGTCGAGAAACTAGCAGCCCAAGCAAAGAAGGGCAACGAGAAGGCCATTCTTGCTCTTGGCAGGTTGGCCACTGGCCTGGAAGAGACCGCTGAGGACCAAAACACGGATGAGAACGGTGATGATTGGTCACATGGTGTTCTCGGCTCTATCCTTAAGGAGCTTTTTACCCTTCATGAGATCAAGCGAGTTGAAGTGCAGTTCACTGTCGGTGATGCCATTACTGCAGCGATTGCCCGGTGGGATTCGGACTACGTGAAACTCACCATGGACGTAGAGTCTCGCGGCTGCCACCAACGCGCTGGTTCCCGAGAGTCGAGATTGGTGGCTGTTCTCAACAAACTTTTCAAAGACTCAAAAGCGACGAAGCCTTCGCTTCTCAAGGCCTCGGGAATCTGGCTCTTCTGTATTGTACAATACTGCTCTCATCTCAAAGAGGTCCAGTCGAGGCTTCGAGAGGCACAGGCTGCATTCATGCGCCTTCTGAGTGCCCGAGATGAGCTCGTACAGGAGACTGCGTCGCGCGGTCTGTCTCTAGTTTACGAGCGAGGTGATGCCGACCTAAAGAGCGCCCTAGTTAAGGATCTGGTGTCTGCTTTTACTGGCACTGGTACACAACTCAAGGTCGATGAGGAGACGGAGCTATTCGAGCCCGGCGCTCTCCCCACTGGCGAGGGCAGCTCCATCACCTCTTACAAGGACATTGTGAATCTCGCAAACGAAGTAGGTGATCAAAGATTGGTGTACAAGTTCATGTCGCTGGCTGCAAATGCTGCAACCTGGTCTACGCGATCTGCATTTGGCCGTTTTGGACTCAGCAACATCCTCTCTGACTCAGAAATTGATCCCAAACTCTACCCCAAGCTTTACAGATACCGGTTCGACCCCAACCAGAATGTCCAGCGATCAATGGACGACATCTGGAAGGCCCTTGTCAAGGACTCTGCCGCAGTTATTGATACCCATTTCGATGCCATCTTGGATGACCTTCTCAAGAGTATCCTTGGACGCGAATGGCGAATGCGAGAAGCAAGCTGCGCTGCCATTTCAGACCTCATTCACGGTCGACCTTTTCCCCAGTATGAAAAGTATTACCGAGACATTTGGACAGCAGCACTCAAGGTCCTTGATGACGTCAAGGGAACTGTACGAGAGGCAGCTCTACGACTGTGCATGACACTGTCCAACGGACTGGTTAGGCAGCTTGAAGAGGGCACCAACGGCTCGGCTGCTCAAGCCATGATGAAAGAAGCCCTTCCATTCCTGCTCTCGGATAAGGGCGTTGAGAGTTCGGTGCAAGAGGTCCAGATCTTTGCAACTATCACGGTGCTAAAGATTGCAAAGCAAGGAGGCAAGGCACTCCGGCCCTTTATCGCAGACATGGTTTCACAACTTCTCGGATTGCTTAGTTCCATCGAGCCACAGCAAATCAACTATCACTACCAAAGAGCCGGTGACGATAGCAGGGATCAGATTGACAAACTCCGCTCCCAGATGGTCAACAGGTCGCCCATTTCTGAGGCCATCGAGAACGCTCTACGATTCATCGACGCCGAAGTCATGGCCGAGCTGGCCCCCAAGCTCGAAGATGCAATCAAGACAGCCATCGGCATGCCTACCAAGATTGGCTGCAGTCGAGTGCTGACTACGCTTTTTACTCGCCACACCAACGATGTTAAGCCATTTGCTGCACGATTCCTCCAGATTATGGAGAAGCAAACTATGGATAAAAATGATGAGGTCAGCCAGGCCTACGCCCGCGCCACCGCTTACATGATGAGAGGTGTGCCAGATGTTGGAAAGCAACGCTTCTGCGAGCGATTCATCAACATGTACTTCAACGCCGAGGATGAAGCCAAGCGCCAAAAGGTTTCAGACGTGATTGTGGCCTTGGCCAAGATCTCGCCCGACCACTTCTCTGCGCTCGAGACGGAGCTCCTTCCATTTTCCTACCTCGGCGCCCACGACACAGACGAATACACAAGCAAAGTGTTCCAAGAGGTGTGGAACCAGCATGCTGGAAGCAGTCGCACGGTCGTCCGTTACGTCTCGGAGATTGCAAGTCTCGTTGAACGATGCCTGGATACACAGCAGTGGGCACTTCGACACACCGGAGCTTTTACTGTTGCAGCCATGGTGAAGGATGTGGCCAGTGCCAGTGACGCAAGTGGCCAGATCAGCGACGCCAACCTGAACAAGATATGGCCAGTTTTTGACAAGACTCTTGCCTTGAAGACGTTCCCTGGCAAGGAAAAGCTTCTCGAGTCTTATCCAGAATTTGTCGAAAAGGGCCGAGCGCTTTGGACGGCAGACTCGAAGATTGCGGCCCAGATGAAGAAGGTAGCACTGCGAGAGGCTAAGCGAAACAATGAAGAGTACCGAGTGCCTGCATTCCGCTGTCTTTGGAAATTTGCCAGGGCTCGGGATGACCTTGATCTCCTAAACGAGATTGCGGACATTGTAACACCGTACATGGAGGAATTTAAAGATGAGGACAAGATGGAGGTTGACTCGAAGCAAGACTTACCAGAGAAGACTGCCTCGAACGGCCTTGAGGCCATTGCTCGGGGTTACAGCCCTGCAAAGATCAAGGAGGATTCACTGGCTGTCGTCAGCCAAGTCCTTGAGCTTCTGAAGCCGTTCCTCTCCAGTCCCAAATTTGCCATAATCAAGCGCCAGGTCTGGTACGAGTGTGTCCACGATTTAATGGACGACGCAAAGGCGCCTTCAGCAGCGGCCAATGATGACAAGGGTGTTGCTGTCACTTATCTACTCAGCCTAGACATGGATCTGGTGGATGTCGGCACTGAGCCACAGCGAGTGATGAGAGCCAAGGCGATTGGGGCTACACTAAAGGCAAAGTCCAGGGGTGTGTTTGGACAATCAGGCCCTGACATCGAGCAGTTCAAGGAAATGGTGAAGGGAGCGCTGGCGGGTGAGCGTTCCTTGGAGGTGCAAAAGATTCTCAAGGAGATTCTGGCCGAACTAGCATAGACCTGTAGTTGGCCATATTCCAGCGGGCCAAGTAAGCGTCTGTCGAGTGTTTTAACCCCAGACTCTGTGTGTCATAATATTTAAAATAGATACCAACGTCTTTGGTAATTTGGAACATTTCAGTGTGTCAGTGATGTCATGTTTAGGTGTGATTAGTGACTTGTAATGGATTTAGTGTGGTTGCACCATCATCCACCAATGGGTGAAATACCACGAGTTCTTTCTGACAAAACCAAGTATTTTGGTCAAAAAAATACAAATCTCAAACACTTTCAATACGACGCATCACATAATTGACCAAAATGCAGCGGCAGTGGATTGCCGAGCCTGATCAGGCTGAGGTTTAGGGTAGGATGGGTGGGATGGGTGGCGGGTCGCGTAAATTGATTTTCCGCGACGCCTCCTTACAAGGCGATTTAAATTTTTTGGGCCAGACGGTTGCGTCACTGTAGTTGGGTGCCTGTCTGGTGTGGGTGTGGGGGCCCTATGATGTGTGCCACGGCCGGATAGTGGGATAGTGGCCGGGCGCCTTTGGCACTAACTACTACGTCGACTCTATTTGAGCTCTTCCCTGGCTGGTTCGAGAACCTGGACGGACAGATTGATGGGTGATATGCGCATGCGCGTCAGGGCGGCAACGACAACAGTACATGCACATTTCCAGAGCTCATCTCCAGAGCCCATCCTCAAGGCACATTTCAAGGCAGATCAGGCACAGAGACACACACGTCATTTGCAAGGTGACACCAGGAGTTTTGGTGGTGGTTGCACCATCTGTTAAATTTATAGGCGGGGCAGCATCTTCCAGAGGCCCTCACCCACCGCCCACCCAATCGCCGGTCGGTACTTGAAGATAGCATCGCACCGACGTCAAACGTTTTCCACGCCGCCTTTTCTTTTTCTCTTGCCTGAACGCAGCCCATTCCCCGGTCCCCTCGCCCGCCTGCCCTGCAACGCTCGTCTACGCTGCCAGGTGCTGGTGACGACTATTGCATTTTTCTCTTCCTCTTCTCCCCTCCTCTTTCTCCTTCCTTCCTTCTCGGCACCCCTCTCCCACTTCCACTTCCGCTTCCGCTTTCGCTCCCACGTCCTCGCCCACGCCCGCCATGGACGAGAACATTGCCACATTCAACGCCATCACGGGCGCGAGCCCCGAGGTCGCCCGCAGCTTCCTCGAGATGACGGCAGGCAACTTTGAGCGCGCCATCGAGCTCTTTTACGAGAACCCAGACCTCGCCTCTGGAGTCGGGGCCGGCCTCTCGGCCAACGCCGCCAGCTCTGCGCCCGCCGCCCCGCGATCCAACATCGGGCGCCAGGACGACGATGGCGTCATCCACATCGACAGCGACGACGACGAGGACATGCAGTTCGACAACGACTCGGATAACGAAGAGAACGAGCGCGCCGCCGTTGCACAGGCCGCCGCCATTGCCCAAGAGGAGGAGGACATGGCCATGGCCAAGCGGTTGCAGGAGGAGCTATATCAGGAGAACCACGGCTCGGGTTCGGGAGCAGGCCCCGGAGCTGACGATGTGCGGGCACCTATTGCCCGCACCACTGAGACCCTCGTGGCTCCCGGAGGTGGTTGGACCGGAGACGATAATGGCGTCGAGGCTGCCCTCCTGGAGCAGCTGCGGAGGAGACGACAACAGCCTGGTGAGCTGAAGCCCAACCGCTATGCCCCCCCACCAGTACCCATACTAACAACACAAACCTATCCAGGTCGATCTGGCGGTCCCTTTTCACAACAGATTTGGGGTGACCCCGAGCGCTCGGTTGCATCTGCACCGTCCCAATCAAACGAAAATGGAGCCCATGCGAGACGCCTCGAGGACCTGTTCCGACCACCTTACGACATCATGGCCCGCATGAGCTGGGACGAGGCACGAACTCTGGGCAAGGAGGACAAGAAGTGGATCATGGTGAATCTGCAGGACATGAGCGACTTCAACTGCCAGGCCCTTAACCGCGACATCTGGAAGGACAAGTCAGTCCGGGACATCGTCTCGGAGAACTTCATATTTTTGCAGTACGACAAGGATTACCCCGACGCCGAAGAGTACATTACCTTTTACTTCCCCAACCGGACCCACGAGAACCCCGACAACTACCCCCATGTCTCCATCATCGACCCCCGAACGGGCGAGCAGGTCAAGGTGTGGAGCGGCCGACCGTTCCCCACCGCAGCGGACTTCCACGCCGAACTCGCCGAGTTCCTCGACCGCTACAGTCTCGCTGCCAACAGCAAGAACCCAGTCGCCAAGTCAACGGCGTCCAAGCCCCGGGTGGTGGATGTCGACCGCATGACGGAGGAGGAGATGTTGGAGATGGCCCTCCAGAACAGCCTGGAGAGCTCCGCCAACAAGGCGTCGAGCTCGACGCCCAACGTGCACGATCCGGATGCCTTGACCAAGACGCCGGAGCCATCGGCGGCGCTCGAAGGAAAGGGCAAGGAGCCCGAGGAGGCGCAGAACCCCTTTGCCCAGATCGCCAGCACCAACCCACACACAGAGCCCGAGAACAACCCGGCCACGACAACGCGCATCCAGTTCCGCCACCCGACGGGCCGTGTCATTCGAAGGTTCTCCCTGCAGGACCCGGTGCGCAGGATCTACGAGTGGCTCAAGGCAGAGCCCCTGGAGGGCAAGGAGGGCATCGAGTTTGAGCTGAAGAAGATGCCTCAGGGCCAGGACTTAATCGAACACCTGGACGCGACCATCGCGGACACGGGGTTGAAGCAGGGCACAGTCATGATTGAGTTCATCGAGGACTAGTGGACGCGGATGTTAGGCTGCTATGCACAGCATGAAGGCTGTTGACTGCTTTGGTTGGTACATATGGAACCGTGAGATTCGGGGAGGAGACGGCGGGTGACCGTCATCATTATTCTTTTTTTCTTTGTTTGTTTGCCCATAGACGAAAGGAACGAACTGGACTGGATTGGGCCGGGCAGAGCTGGTCCGCAGGGCCTATCGACCGTGATTACGAAAGCATGCATGGGGAGGCTAGGGAAAGGGATCAGTTGGCATTTTGCTCTTATTATTACCCGGCCTTGACTGTTATCTCGGGAGGGGGATTCCTTTTGCTTGAGAGGAACCGGAGCCTAGGTAGTTGAACTTGTTTTTATTAGACGCGCCTGCACTTGTGATAGACAGGGCAGCACACAGCACGAAAGGACATGGCAGGACAATTGACTCAGTTGCAATGTGAGGGAGAGACGTTTGATGCCCGTTTTTGATGACGCCATGCTGGAACGTGGGCGGGAGCGGGAGACAAGTCATGACGGCTGGACAAGGTGTCTCTAAGCGCACCCCGTAGTCTGGAGCTAGAGGTGCGAGGGATGACTTGGGGCCGAAACAGCTGACCAACAAAGGACAAAGGATGACGATGAATGAGAGGATGGACGAGAGTGAAAGACACGAGCCACGAGTTTGGGGTTAGTTTGTCGTCCGTATGAAATGACACGGCAGCCACTCGCTCCGGCTAGGCCAAGTCCGCCGGCGGGTTCACAGACACGCAATCTCGTGCCTCTCCCAATCGAATGGCTCAGGAACCATGCGTCTCACCGGATCGGCCGTTCGAGGGTAGATTTCCCGGCGACCAATGGCGGGACCGGGGGGGGGCCTTGGAAATGACGGGTTCGTTGGCGGGATGCGATGCGGTGCCGAAGCAGAAGGGAAGGGGGGTGCGCAAAAAAAAAAAAAAAAAAGAATTGGTATACTGGGGGTTTCCTGTCCACGGAGTTGTACAACTGTGCAGTTGCCCAGCGCGAGCGGGCTTGTTGCTATGCGCTCCGACTTTGACTGGACGAGAGCGGCTGACGCCATCTGGTGCTTCCCCGATGTTGCTGGGCTGATTGCCAGGGGACGCCTCTTCTTTGTTACTGGGGTTTTTAGCGTCCATCATGGCCGCCCCCACCGTCGCATTCTCCCCGCGCAACGGCCCTTGGATGATGCTGGCGCATCGGGCAGACCCAGGCACCGGCCCAGGCACGGGTGACAGAATACATGGTTTAATCCGCAGATCTTCTCGACTAAACTTTGCGGGAGAAGAAACGGGGGATAGGGCAAGGGGAAAAAAGAAAAAAAGAAACGAAAAAGAAGAATGAAAGTAAAGATAGTATGTTACTTGTGAAGAAATAGAAACATTGAGATACCGCAATCGCATCAACTCTGTGATTATTCAGGTCATCTGCATGTACGTCAGTAGTTTTGTTATTATTCCTAAGCGTCCGTCTCTATTACAACATTGCCCCATGTGCCATGTTTTTTGTCGGCCGCTTGCCAGGGCACCCCCCCCCTTACCTACGTAACCGCTGGCCATCAACCCCCCACCACCTAAACAGAGGAGGCTTACAGGGGGGTAGGGGAGGGGGGACGCTTTCCAATTCTCCCCCTCATTCCCACAGGGCGTACGCTGTGACGCCCGCTGGTCACACCAAACAGCAAGGCCCCCGGGCTGGTTGCTGCTCAACAACCCCACAGCCTGCAGAAGACGGGGAAGAAAAACACAGCGCTGACGAATGGAAGCGGCCACTTTGCCTGCAAGACAGACGGAGCTCGTCCAGCGAAAAAACCAAAAGAAGGAAGAAGCAGAGCACCAGCCAGGGGGGGAGGAGAGGGGAGGGGAGAAGGGGGGTTCCTGTAAACAGCGACGACCAAAGCTCTGCCACCCGACCAACCACTGGGCTGCGCAGCCGCACCGCACTTTGTTGTGTTGTGTTTTTTTTTATTGCGAGCAATTGGCCCAAGTGTTTTTTTTTTACCCTTCACGCTTCTTGTCTCTTTGCCCACTTGCACTTGGCACTACCACTAATAATCCGTCGGTTCGCCGTATCCTTTCTTGTTGCCTCGCCATTAGATTGTATTCATCTCTCTCCCTCCCGATCTCTCTCTCTCTCCCTGTTTATCTTTTTATCCGCCCCCGCTCTCTCTTTCGAGTCTGTGTGTTTTGCTTGTCTCTCCCCTCTCTCCTCTGTGCGTAGGTGAGACAGGTTTTACGTCGACGCCTCGCTATTGTTGTTTGGTGGGGATTCCGCCAAAACGACACCGCCAACTCGGGTACATACAAACTGCGGGACAGGCCCCTTCTCTCCCTCACTTTTCTCGCTTGCACCGCTGGACGAACACTTGCAGACGCGGGCACCGCCTGAGATCGACTTTTTGAATTAATTCCCCCGGGGGGCCAAGGACGGACCCATCTTTGCCCGAAAAAAAAAAAAGAATCCCACGACCGAGTCCCGAGTCGCTCGCTGTGTACCCCGTGCGTGCACCGCGGACCTCTCTGTTTCGCTGCCCTCCCCCTCCCCCTCCACGACAACGAAAGCGAACGTGCCCACCATGGCGGACTGCGAACGAGAGGTGGACGAGGGGAACGAGGCCTTGGACCCAGAGCTCCTCTACTCCAAGGAATTCTGCATTGGTTCGTCGCCGCCCTGCCGCAGCGCAAATGTCGAGGCCGGAAACAATGTGATCGCTAACGAGGGGTCGTAGGTGGTGGTAGCTTCGGAAAGGTCTACAAGGGGTACGCACCGAAAATCCTGCAAAACCTTCTCCTCCCCCGGGGGGGCATCTGCACAGCTCGCGAAACGAACGAATTGCTAACTGCGAGTGCTCAGCGTCGACAAGCGCACCGGCCAGGCCGTCGCCATCAAGGTCATTGACATTGAGAGCGCCGAGGACGAAGTCGAGGACATTATCCAGGAAATCGCCATCCTCTCGGAGCTCCAGTCGCCCTACGTCACAAAATACCACGGGTCCTACGCCAAGGGCGCCGAGCTATGGATCGTCATGGAGTTCTGCTCCGGCGGCAGCTGCGCCGACCTGATGAAGCCCGGCCTAATTGGCGAGGACTACATTGCCATTATTATCCGGGAGCTGCTCATGGGGCTCGACTATCTGCATTCAGATAAGAAACTGCATCGAGATGTCAAGGGTGAGGAACCACGGCCGAGGCCCCGCCGCTGCGTGACCGTACTGACTTTGCACTCGCAGCCGCCAATGTCCTGCTCAGCTCCAACGGTCAGGTGAAGCTGGCCGACTTTGGTGTCTCAGGTCAGCTCTCAGCCACCATGACCAAGAAGAATACCTTTGTCGGCACCCCCTTTTGGATGGCCCCCGAAGTCATTAAGCAGTCGGGATACGACCACAAGGCCGACATCTGGTCCCTGGGCATTACCGCCCTCGAGCTCGCCAACGGCGAGCCGCCCTACGCCGACATCCACCCCATGAAGGTCCTGTTTCTGATTCCCAAGAACCCTCCCCCGCGGCTGGAAGGCAACTTTACAAAGGCATTCAAGGAATTTATCGAGCTTTGTCTGCAGCGGGACCCGAAGGACAGACCCACCGCGAAGGACTTGCTGCGACACCCGTTCATCAGACGGGCCAAGCGAACCACTTACCTGACTGAGCTCATTGAACGACATGCCCGGTGGGCCGCCACCCATAAGGGGGATGATGAGGACACATGGGACACCAACAGCCGCAGGGAACCCCCGCGGGAAAAGGTGGACGAGGACATGTGGGACTTTGGCACCGTCAGGCTAGTTGGCGAGCGTGGAGGAGTTGTCACAAGGCCAGGCCTCAATGCCCTGGACGAGAGCGCGACCAATGCTCGCGCAACGCGGTCTGCGGAGAGCGCAGATGATTACGGCGAGCGACGTCGTGAGGCGAGCCCGACAAAGATTCGAGACTATGCGCTGCAGCCCAGCGAAACAGTCAAGGCGGCGCATGCCGGGACAACAAGACAGGCGAGCCCTCAGAGGAAGCCGGTTCCTGTGGTGCCCGAGCAGCAAGAACCCCCGCAACACCGCCAACTTCAATACCCCCCACCAGGATTTGCATCACCCACCAAGGTTCCTCTTCCCCAGAGCCCAATGAAGCCCGTGGTAACACGGGATGTTATCGAGACACCCCGGGCAAGGCCAGCGCCCCCGTTGGCCGTTGGACAATCCCCCGAGTACGACCGCGAGTTGCAGAGCCAGTTGCAGCGTGATATGGGCATGCTCAACCTCAACTTGATGACGTCGCCCGACGGAAGCACAGGCTCATCGGCTTATGCAAACGACTGGTCCGCGCCGCCGGCGCCGCCCATGCACCAGACTCCCTCGCGACCTCCTGCCTCCAAGCCGGTGCCAATTAGCCTGCCAGAGATTCCTGCCTTCAAGGGAAACTACCCGAACCAGTTCCCCAACCATGGCCAGAGAGTGCCGTCGGTACAGCGGGTCCCTCCCTCACCACCTACGATGCCGGCGCCGCTGCAGACCCAGGGACCCCGTCCTTTACCCTCAAAGTCCGAATCCCCGGTCCCGTCCGAGTACAGCACCGCGCCCTCAGCGTTCCCGTCACCGGCCCCGCCCAACCCCAACGGGGACCTGGACGCGCTCAACGACGTCATCTTCCCGGCGCTCGAGGAGGCGCTTAAGCGGCGACAGATTCACCTCCAGCAAGTGTTCAAGCCCGGGCAGAACCCAGCGCTGGTGACGCCGAAGCAGCAGCGGGCCGAGGCGGCGCACGAGAAGCTCCGCAAGCTCGTGTACAAGCTGGCGCACGTGTGCAAGGAGATTGACCACTACGACAAGGCCGAGCCTGTTGGGATGGGCCGAGAGGTGGGAAGCTTCCTGGAGGGACTCCTCGAGGAGATTCTCGTGAGGGTGGAGCCACTGGACGAGGACGAGGAGGTGTAAAGCAAAGTTGTTTGTGTCTACTGGGCCGGCGCATGATGAGATTCAAACCAACCTCTTTGGGAGTTTTACGGGAATGACATGGCATGGAATGAATTACTGTGTGAAATACGAGGAAACCGGGCATTGGGGAACATTATGTACGAGGTACGAGCGAGCGTGAGATGGATACACAGGACCGCATGACGGGACAGGGATGACGGGACGGAAGGGCCGGGAATGAATGCATAAAAGGGCTTGCTCTTTTTCTGTTAGAATGGGTTGCATTATTATCTTGTTTGTTATAAAACGACGCTCAACAATGGGAGCATGAGCATGATAATTCGCAAGGTGTCGGCAGGTAGGAGGGTGTGGAGGAGGGGGCTGCACAAGTTCCCGTGTATACTGTTACTGGATGGAGTATTCAATGAAACAAAGGTCATGAACATTTGATTGACACGGCAACTAAGCCTCGGGAATTGACCGGGGCTGTGGAGTGATTTTTTCTTCTTAATTTTTTTTGGCTGATGTGTTGGAGAATTGGGGAGAACCCCACAGTCAAGGTGACGGGATGCAACGAACCCTTGCCATGATGTGAGGATGTTTTTGCATGTTTTTGTTTACGGTGAGCTATTTCGTTGCGGGTTTTGTCCAAGCTATGTATTTATCTGGTTGGACTTTACATGCCGTGCCTACTGGTCAGACAGCAGATGATAGACCATGAGACGGGACGCTTGCCTGCAAACCACAGCTGGCTGACCTGGTGCTAACATGGCCATTGCCGCACAACTTTCATGTCTCCGTTTTGGCTACTGCAAGGTAACACCTAGGTCGCCGGCGTAACCATGGCCAATTAAAGCACGGTAATGACTGGATGCCCCAATCCCCCTTAGCCTCCGGCCGAGTTATGTGGGGCAGGGTACGGGAACTGAGAGCGGCCAAAGGGTTTGGTTTTTGGGGTTTGCGGTTTTGGTTCCATACAAAGAATGGCAAACAACCAAACACCAGCCTGTTAGATATACAACCGAAAGCCTTCTAATCCGGTCATGGTTTGTGAACTGGTAGCGTTGTATTGAAATGTGATCATGTCGGGCCACTAAATCTCGACGATGCACTACTCATGTCAGGCCCGAGTTGTGGACGTTGCCACATGAAGGAAGTTGATATGATCAAGAAAATGTGAGACATTGGCCTCGGATATGTGAAGTGGAGCGCAGCTGTAACCCAAGGTCCAGTGCATGTTCAGACACAAACCAATGAAAGCCCCAGAGACTCGAGTTTCTGATCCCCAGAAAGAAAGAAATAAGGAAAAACAGAGCGTTGCGAACAATGGGCCAGCCGAGCCGCCCCGCTCACGGCGACCGAAATCTTGCGATCGTATATCCGACATGCGGGGCTCCGCTTTCCGATGTGGCTCAGGTTCTTTGCTACGGCTGGGTTGGAAAGGAGAGCCAAGAGAGCGTGGTTGTAGCTGTGTATTGTATTGTGTTGTAAATATGTGCTTTGTAGATCATGATGAAGAACTGATCTCCCCTTCCCCTCTCTCATGTGGCCAAACCCGATGCATCAGTTGTATCTGGGGGGGGGGAGGAGGCACAAGACTCCATACAATGATAGACAGGGTTGGTCCTGTGCGCGTTTTCTCCCCCGAGGTGAAGCACGCCCGGCTTCTAGAATAAACGTGGTCAAGCGAGGTATTTTTTTCCCCCGAGTGAAACCATTAATTGACACTGATTATCACACACACACACACACATACACAAGCGCATCCGCCCCTAAAAGACATGCTGCGACAAGCGCTTTCCGGTGGAGGAGCGGCCGGCAGAGTTTCTGATTTGCTGGCATGACGTCGCGCCACCGTAATGGGCAAGGCATGAACGGTGTGTGGGGATGGGGCCGCCTGCATCTGAGTGCCCAAAGACTTCTTCTCTGCATGGTTTCATGCATCCACCACACGAAGCAAAAAAAAAAAAAAAAAAATCGCTAGTCAGTTTAGCTTAGCTGTCCTCCACCACACCGAGGACATGAGGGCGCCCAGAGGGCCGAGAAGATGGATGGTATAATTCGGGGCTAGCGCCGTCCCGTGTGTCTTTTGCACATGTTTATTCGGGGTTGCCTTTGGGGGGGAGGGATCGTGGCGTCAATGAGCAGCCCCGCACGCGACCTGTGAGCATCCATGACGGGGACTTATATGAACTTATGAGGGCTGGGCCACGGAGAGACGCGAGGGTGCTTGGTGTCGAGACCGAGTCCATGTCAAAGATTCTTCATGGAAAAAGCCAAATCGATACAAACATTGGCATGCCGGGGCATCCCCATCGCCTACCGTCTTCTCCGAAACTGCCGCATGTGGCTGGATGATGGTGTTATAGCATGCGTGCGGCGCTGCCATTGAAACTGTCCGTCTGCCAGGTTTGACGAATATGCATATGCGCGTACGATACTACGCAACACAAGACACACCCTTTTTGACTCCGGCACCCATTTCAATCGCCGTTTGCACAGATAAAGAGACACACTCGTTGTCTATCAGAATAATCAGATAAAATAAAAAATAATTCGAAGGGTTGGTCTCCTGCCTGCACTGACTTCTCCGTCGCCTACCGCAACGGGCCTAGCGCGGTTGGGTGACATCTCGGACCAAGGCGCGGAAACACGAGCGGCGGCCGAAGGTGAAAAAGGCTTCGGCGGGTCGGCTCCAGAGGCTTCAGAGGGTCTAGAGGGTCTCAGATGGGCCATTGCGCCGCAACCTTGGGCGAAAGAAGGCACCTTGTGTGAGGTAAAGCGTAGGGGACCACGAGGCAAATCGCGCACCTGCTTCTCTTACTCTCGTCGACGACTTGCGACTTGATCTTGTTTTTTTACTTCCTCTTTTTTTTTACTTCTTCCCACACTCCGAAGCCCTCTCTACTTTCCTCTGTTGCGCACCCTCTCCCCTCTTCCTCCTCCCACTCGACGACAACCCTCCCTCCACATCAAGGGATCTCTTTTTTTTTTTTTACGACTTTGACGCCCTTTTTTCTCTACCACAATGTTGTCGCGAGGCTCTCTTCGATCGGCTCAGGTAAGCTTTGCCTCTTTTTCATGATGCTCTTCTTTCCTTTGTCCTCCTGTCTCTTGCTCTGTCTGCATGGGCACGCTTGCTCGTCGTGCCAGTGGTCAATGGACGGGCAATGCCTTGCATTCTTCACTGTGTCATGACGAATTGCCCCCCTCCAGCCGAGCCTCCGACGCCACCACACATGAGCGTCATGATGGTGGACGCCGGAAGCATTGGGACGGCACAGCAACAGGGACAGAGAACACCATGCCACATACGCGCCATGGCAATGCCCAAAATACACCCGTTTTCGACGGACCACGCTGACTCGCCTTCCCTCTCTTACAGCTGCTGCGCAGCGCTGCGCAGCAACCCCAGCTCGCCCGATCCTTCGCCACCGTCCAGTCCGACATCTTCAAGCCCGCCAAGTTCGGCGGCAAGTACACCGTCACCCTCATCCCCGGTGACGGTATCGGTACCGAGGTGGCCGAGTCTGTCAAGACCGTCTTCAAGGCCGACAACGTCCCCATCGAGTGGGAGCAGGTCGAGGTTTCCGGCCTCGAGGGCGCCGGCCGCACCGAGGATGCCTTCCGCGAGAGTGTCGCCTCGCTCAAGCGCAACAAGCTCGGCCTCAAGGGAATCCTCCACACCCCCATCAGCCGCTCCGGCCACCAGTCCTTCAACGTCGCCCTGCGACAGGAGCTGGACATCTACGCCTCCATCTCCCTGATCAAGAACATCCCCGGCTACGAGACCCGCCACAAGGACGTCGACCTGTGCATCATCCGTGAGAACACCGAGGGTGAGTACTCCGGCCTCGAGCACCAGAGCGTCCCCGGCGTCGTCGAGTCCCTCAAGATCATCACCCGCGCCAAGTCCGAGCGCATCGCCAAGTTCGCCTTCTCCTTCGCCCTCGCCAACAACCGCTCCAAGGTCACCTGCATCCACAAGGCCAACATCATGAAGCTGGCCGACGGTCTCTTCCGCAGCACCTTCCACCAGGTCGCCAAGGACTACCCCACCCTCGAGGTCAACGACATGATCGTCGACAACGCCTCCATGCAGGCCGTCTCCCGCCCCCAGCAGTTCGACGTCTTGGTCATGCCCAACCTGTACGGCGGCATCCTCTCCAACATCGGCGCCGCCCTCGTCGGCGGCCCCGGTATCGTCCCCGGCTGCAACATGGGCCGTGAGGTCGCCGTCTTCGAGCCCGGCTGCCGTCACGTCGGTCTCGACATCAAGGGCAAGGACCAGGCCAACCCCACCGCCATGATCCTGTCCGGCAGCATGCTGCTGCGCCACCTCGGCCTCGACGAGCACGCCAACCGCATCTCCAAGGCCACCTACGCCGTCATCGCCGAGGGCAAGGTCCGCACCCCCGACATGGGCGGTGCCTCCACCACCCACGAGTTCACCCGAGCCATCCTCGACAAGATGGAGACTGTGTAAATATTTTTTCGTTTATAGATCAGTGCATTGATATCCCAGTGTGTTTCTAAGATAATACAAGAATCAAACAAAGTATAAAAATGACCTTTTGTCTCTCGTCCAATTCGCCAGTGAATGTGTTTATTTGCCTGTGATGTTGTGCTTCGGCCTTGCCTTGCAGAGAGAGTGGGCTTGTGACAACCCTGTATGCTCGCAGGTACGGAGAACCGAGATTCGGCTCGGACCACATATTCCCACCCGAGCTTCATCGTTTGAGCGTGATAACACCTTCTCTCTTTACCAGCGTTTACCTTGAGGTAGTTCAATTGCATTCGCTAAATATCGTCACAAATAACCAACTCATCCGGACTCAATGGCTCGCGATCAAAAACCGTTGCTCCCCAGATGTGAAAAAAGACTACGGAGGACAGTGGGGCGCGTTCCCCGGTGATCCGGGTTGGTGTTATTGGCGTTGGGGGTTGAGAACAAAAAGGCCAAGAGCAACATCAATCTCCTTATATAAACACTGAGAAAATTGCATGACTGAAAAGTGGAATAGAGGAGGAATGCAATTGGAGTCGAGGGCGAGGCAACCAGCATGATGCCTTTCATTACACATGCATGTGAAGGTGTTTCGCTGCACCCCGGGTACCCTAGAACTTATGGATTGCATCTGCGAGGAGAAATTATCTAGTGAAACCACCTGCATATGAACCTTCAATCCGATACACCATGTTATATCTAGATAGAGAGAGAAAGCACAAAAGGTGCGGGAATTTGCGTGTCCTCGGGCACGGCAAAGACGTCGGGAATTGGCTGGCTGACGCTGGAGATACTTGCACATCAATACTCGAATCCAAGTCTGTGGTAGCTGCTGCGATAAACTATGCGATTGAGTTGAGCTAATTCAGGCTAGGTCTCGGGTAGGCTTTGCATCCAGGGAGTAAATCTTCCGATTTACGAATAAATAAATAAAAAACGCTGCTTCAATGTTGAGTTTGTCTCAATCGCGAAGGGGTACAGAGGTAGTTTTTTGTGTTTAAGGACGTGTGGTGACGTCGGCCAAGACCGGTTTAGGTTGGCGCGCTTTTCGGTGACAGTTACTTGGGGAACCAATAACTCGAGTTGGACAGCCAATGGGACTGGCTCGTTGCGTTTGGCGCGCTTGAATGCAGACCAATCCTTATGGTCGCTTGCATATGGGAAATAGTTGCCCAGGTCTCAAATGCTGCGAGACTTGATCTATGCTGTTCTAGATCAACTCGGTTTGTCATGTCTTTTATCCTTCCCCCAATCCGCCGGGTTGGTTGCGCTCATAGCTGCTGCCCAGCCCCGCATACCGGCCTGTCAGTCGTTAATCTCGGCCGCCGTTGGCGGAGAGGTTGCCAACTCCTTTACGCGGGGCTGGAACTTTTGAATAGAGATCTCCAACGCTTGGCTTAGGCTAGTTCAATTGCTCCATTGTTGTCGTTTCTTCTTGCTTTAAAGCATGATGGAAAAAACGGCCAACTTTTTTTTTGCTTTTTAGTTGCGAGCCGAGTGCTCCCCCGTTGTCATTGGTCGCTGAGACAAATGTCCACTTTCCGACATCCCGGAAGGCTAAGGCGCGTCCATCCAAATGGAGCCGTCGTCGAACTAGGGAGGGGGGGGAAATAAACACACACATACAGAACAGACACTCAGTTGTTCCCGGTCCCTATGTCCAGACTCTTCCTTCATTCTTCCACGGCCAAAACACCTCACCGGATACGGCCCTGCCCCTGGGATCTCGACCCCGGGCGGTTGTCTCATCTTGGATCGGACCGTTTCGGTGCGGGAATGCTAAGACTTTTGGACGCAGAGGCAACGGGCCCAATGCGACGGCGCCATGTCTTAATATGTGAGATTATTAATGTACCATAGCTCCCTATTCTCCTGTAGATCATCCGGCCGTCGATCATTGAAATACCCCATGCTGCTCCCCCGGTCTTGAACACCGGTGACCACCACCGTCTTCATCTCTCTCTCTCTCTCTCTCTCTCTCCCATATTGACGCTCGCTCCTTTTTTTGTTGTAGCCTTTTGCACAGAATACCCAGGCCTTTTATTTGTTTGCTTTTGATATACGTATAAGTGACCGACCGAACACACACTCATTAACTGACCGATTGTTTTCTTGGAATTGCCCCAATCATGAGAGTGTCTAATAGCCTGGCCCTCAACCTCGGGCTGGCCGCCGTCCCCGCCCTGGGCCTCACCATCGACAAGGAGCACCTGTTCTCCCGACAGGCTGGCCGCGCCGCCGAGGTCAAGAGGGCCTTCCAGACCTCGTGGGAGGGATACTACAAGAACGCGTTCCCGCACGACAGTCTGCACCCCATTAGCAATACTTTCTCCGATGACAGGTAGGCTCTGGGTGTTGAGGTGCCGTTTTCATGAGCTCGTTGAATTGACGTGGTGTGGTGCTTAGAAACGGATGGGGCGCCACGGCTATTGACGCCCTGTCGACGGCCATCCTGATGGGAGAAAAGCAGACGGTGGACGCAATTCTGGACTTTGTCCCCAAGATTGACTTTACGACGACACAAAAACCCAACGACGCCATCTCCCTCTTCGAGAGCACGATCCGCTACATGGGCGGCCTAATCTCTGGTAGAACCGCCTCCATCGCCGCTGAGGAAACCCCCTGCTGACCGCGAACACAGGCTACGATCTCCTGAACGGCCCCTACAAAAGCCTGGCCTCGGACAGCCGCAAGGTAGACGCCCTCCTCAAGCAGGCCCAGTCGCTCGCCGACAGCCTGGCCATCGCATTCAACACGCCGAGCGGCGTGCCGGACGGCGTCGTCTACCTGAACCCCTCGCCCCGCATCGGCGGCTCCACGGACAACTCCATCGCGGGGATGGGCACCCTGGTCCTGGAGTGGACTCGCCTGAGCGACCTGACGGGTAACCAGACGTACGCGAAGCTCGCCCAGCGCGCGGAGCAGTACCTCATCCGCCCGACGGGCGTGAAGGAGCCCTTCCCGGGCCTGGTGGGCTGGCACGTCAGCACCAGCACCGGCGAGTTCACCGACAACCGCGGCGGCTGGGGCGGCGGCACCGACAGCTTCTACGAGTACCTCATCAAGATGTACCTCTACGACCCCAAGGCGTTCGGCGAGTACAAGGACCGCTGGGTGCTCGCCGCCGACTCGACCATGAAGTATCTCGCGTCGCACCCCAAGGGCAACGAGCACGTAACGTTTCTCTCCGAGTATGTGGGAACATACACGGTCCAGTCCTCGGGTCACCGTAAGTAAAAAAAACCCTTTCTAAATTCCCGTTTGTTTGAACAAAAGGGGCAAGGGGACGGGAGCTAACATACAACGTCTCAGTGGCCAGCTTCGCGGGAGGAAACTTCATCCTCGGAGGACTCCTGCTCGGGGAGAGAAAGTACATCGACTTTGGCGTGCAGCTCGCCACCTCGTACTACTCGACCTACCACTACACCGCCAGCGGCATCGGCCCGGAGGGCTTCAGGTGGATCGACAGCAAGAAGGGCATGACGCTCCTGGACCTGGGCGTCGCGAAGCAGGCCGAGCTCTACAAGAACGGCGGCTTCTGGGTGACGTCGCCCAACTACGTCCTGCGGCCCGAGACGGTCGAGAGCCTGTGGTACGCGTACCGAGCGACGGGCGACGCCCGGTTCCAGGAGCTGGCATGGGACGCCTTCAGCCACATGCGCAGCCTGTGCCGCGTCGGCAGCGGCTACGGGGGCCTCTACAACGTGAGCAGGGCCGACGGCGGCGGCAACATCGACTTCCAGGAGAGCTTCTGGCTGGCCGAGACGCTCAAGTACCTGTACCTCATCTTCGCGGACGACTCGGACGTCCAGCTGAAGCGCGGCGGGGGCAACCAGTTCGTCTTCAACACGGAGGCGCACCCGATGCGGGTTCGCGGATAAGGGGGAGAGAGTGAGAAGAAGGTGAATGTGAAGGGAAGAGTTTCTTGAAGAGCGGGGGTTGGCAGTGAAGGTCAACTTGGGAGAATTGGGTTTCAATACTGGTGTCTGCGTGCTTGGTGTTTTACTCTACTGCATTTAATTCGAATATGTGGTTGAGTGAGTAATCAAGTACGCTGATTCTGATGTTGGGACTTGACATTCCCGCTCGGTCTATCGACGCATGCTTCGGCTCAGTCGTGGCGGTAGGTCCAACTTGCTGGTGGACAATGATAAACTAAAAACCCATATAATTCACGAATATAATACGTCATATCTTTTATTCTTCCGCGAACCTCATGTGTCTTCGCGCGTTTTACAGATATGCCTGGGACGGATTAACTTTGGGTGTCCTTAACTACTGTATAGTTGAGAAGGCTGAATCTGGGGTGGATACTAGCCAGGTGTGCTATCAAGAATCGATGGCATGTTCGTATCGGATCCATATGTAACAAAAGAAAGGCGTCAAGGCTGCTAACTGACCCAAAAGTGCTTGCCCAGGGTCGTCTATAGTGTTCAGAGGCTATGGTTGCGATGCAACGCGCACGCTGACGGTTGGCATATTGAAAACGAATAGAACACTTTGAACTGTACCAATAATAAAGCGAGATTGAACTATCTATACTATAGCCCCCCGTGCGGCGTTTTTTGTGAACTCTGAGGCCTGTATCTATTGCGTCATCAGAAAACGATGAACGTTGGCTGGAGGGGCTAAAATTGCAGTGCTCGGCCTTAAGAGAAATGCGGGACGGAGAGACCAAATCATAGCAGACCAAAAGGGAAAGCCATGACATGGCCAAATAGGGCTGGGAAGCGCACATTTAAATGGCGAACTTATTTGGTTTGAGCTCTTGATGAGACAATGGCATCGCATTAGCATGTTTTAATAGATGGTCATGGCCTAAAACGACCAGCTTGGTTCTGAAGACTGACAACAAACTGAGCTGTAACCACGTTTACTAGTTCGGGACAAAGTCATAGGGAATTTGTTAGCAGATAGAAGCCACATTCAGCTGCGTTGGGACACATATGTTCCAATGCCGACACTTCCCAGTCTAGGCAGCTACTTGGCCCTTGTCAATAGCACACTCTGTCCAAACCTGTTTTGGTGTAATGGGTGTGCGTGCTGACAAACCAAACCAATGCGTGTAAGCAAGAGATGATACCGCCCATCGAACTTAAAAGAGCTTCTAATTCCCGTTGTTTGGTGTAGACTACCAGCAGCCTCAGTGCACCGTATCCGAGACGGAGCGTAGCTAGTAAAAATGTCGTCAACACAATGCGATATCGAACCCGTTCAAGCAAGTCATGGACACATCTCTCAGATGACGGTCGAAGCCGTCGCAATGCCCTCCCAAATGGCTCCGGAAACAGCCGCAGAGCCTATCGCTCCTAGCAAGACCCGGTCGACCGCACTGATGTCAATTCTCGCCTTGGCTTCGTTCCTCAACACCTTCAATTCAGGCACGCTGACTGTTGCTCTGCCGTCTATTGCAAAAGAGCTCGACCTTCCGGAGAACTTGCTGCTTTGGCCTGCCTCTGTCTATGCGCTTGGATTGTCCTGCACGCTTCTCTTGTTTGGAGCAATCGCTGATATCGTCGGAAATAAACCCATATTTCTGATTGGGTCTAATCTTTATACGGTTTTCACGCTTGCGGTATCGTTATCAAAGAGCGGAACCCAGTTAATCATCTTTCGTGCCCTGCAGGGCGTTGCAATGTCATTTTGCATGCCTACCGCCGTGAGCATCATTACGAAGACTTTCCCGAGCGGCAAGTTGCGTAATGTTGCTTTTGCTGTGTTTGGCGGAGGGAGCCCGCTCGGCTTCGCTAGTGGCTTGGTTCTGGGTGGTGTATTCGTCCAAGTCTCTGACTGGCGAACATCATACTACGTGTCGACGGGCATCAATGCCGTCGTGACTGTGCTCGCGTGGTTTGCACTACCCGAGACAAAGCGGGTGGAAAATGTAAAGGAAAGGTTTCTACACGGATTTGATTGGGTTGGTGTTATCGCGGCGAATGCTTGTCTCGCTCTGATGTCATACATCTTCGCACAGATCACCTACAGCGGAAGCGTGATGAAGAAGCCGTACAATATTGTAATGCTGGCTGTTGCAATTTTGCTGGTTCCCTTCTTCATCTTTTGGGTTGGTCGCCAGGAACGACTTGGCCGGCCGGCCATCATCTCGAACAAGATCTGGCGCAAACGAGAGTTTAGCGTAGTCTGCATGTCGGTGTTTCTCGTGTGGGCGTGGTTCAATGCCTTTGGTTACTGGACTACGCTCTTTTTCCAAATCACGCAGGACCTCACAGCCCTTGACGCGGCGCTGAGGTTTCTCCCCATGGTTGTATTTGGGTTCCTCACAAACGTGGCTGCCGGGCTGGTCATGGATAAGGTACCAGCGGGGATTCTGGCTCTGGTTGGCGGCCTGCTCAGCGCGGCCTCACCGCTGCTGTTTGCGATCCAGCGACCCGACTGGTCTTATTGGGCAGCAGGATTCCCGGCAATGTGCCTGAGCGTGCTGAGCATCGACTTATTGTTCAACGTGAGCAATCTGGTCATCACGGCCAGCTTCCCGACAAAGGACCAGGCGCTGGCGGGAGGTGTCTTCAACACGGTGACGCAGCTGGGCAACAGTGTGGGACCGGCGGTTACGGCCATGATCGCGTCGGCTGTGACTCATGCCGAGATGGATAAGAAGGCGACGACGGAGGCGGCGACGCTGCAGGGGTACCGAAGCGCCTTCTGGACGTGCTTTGGAGTGGCCGTTGTTAGTGCAGCTGTCAGCTCGGTGGGATTGCGGAATGCGGGCAAGGTGGGCATGAAGAAGCAGCAGTGATTGATAGGTCAAACTGGGATGAGATTGGGCTGAGAATGAGTGCTGTATTGGATGGTCCCAGTGCCAATTAATGTATGTTGAATGCAATCATGTCTGTAGTCTGTATTCAATCGCATTGAATGCATGAGCCTGCATGGCCTCATCGAACGGCTCCAAGTTGGAGAAGCTGGGTTGTTGTTGGGTTTGGGAGGTCAATGCGAGCCCAAACCACACCATCTCGCGCGTCCCTTCTTGTTTGGGCGCCAGCCTTCCGCTTCTATCCGTTGCCTGCTGGAGCTTGCTGGAGCTCAGCCTTGTGGTCCACCAACCAAACAGCCGCACATGTGTAACAGAGACATATCAGGGGCACGACTTTGCTAAGCACGGGGCTTATTGGCGAAGCTTGTCGGAGGTGCAGCTTCTCTGGCTCGGGTCCTGAACCGTAGCTTGCAAAGTCGAGCGCCCAGGACCAGGCATCCCCTGCTGGCCAGTGGCTGTTTGTTGGCTGGCTGCTGGCAATCCATACTGCAATCAGCCTAGCCAGTGCCCAAGAGCCGATCTCAGCCGACGCTGCATGGCCGACACCGGGTCAAACGCCACCATAGCCCACCGAAGCCCGCTGGGGGACACGCCCCGCGCCCGCCATTGATTGCGCGCTACCCCTCGGCGGGGCTGTCGCAGGTCCTCATGGCGGGGTCAAATTTTTTGCGAGCCGAATTCGGATAAGGGCTTTCAACCCCTCCAAGCAGTAGTCCAAGCAGGTGTAAGTCATACAACTCTACGCTGTACTGTACAGGCTTCGTTTTTGGAAGACTTGAAACGTAACAACAACCGCAACAATGGCTCCTTCTCGTGTTCTTATGCTGTAAGCCCCAATTGAACCTCTACGCGCCCCCGACCTCCTGCTGACCCTGCTGACCCTGCCTCCAGCGGCTCCGGCTTCGTCACCCGGCCCACCGTCGATGTCCTCAGTGACGCTGGTGTCGAGGTCACCGTTGGTGAGTTATTTGCCATTGAAGCCGTCCGGCCTCGCTTCCCTAACGCCGCTCAGCCTGCCGAACTCTTGAGAACGCCAAGAAGCTCTCCGAGGGCATCAAGCTCGCCAGCCCCCAGTCCCTCGACGTCAACGACGAGAAGGCCCTCGACGCCGCCGTTGCCCAGCACGACCTCGTCATCAGCTTGATCCCCTACACCTTCCACGCCACCGTCATCAAGTCCGCCATCCGAAACAAGAAGAACGTCGTCACCACCAGCTATGTCTCCCCCGCCATGATGGAGCTCGACGCCGCCGCCAAGGAGGCCGGCATTACCGTGATGAACGAGATTGGGTGAATACCATTTCCGTTTCCATCATGACAAAAGAAATAAGCTGACAATGGCGCAAAGTCTCGACCCCGGTCTGGACCATCTTGCTGCTGTTGAGGTCTTCGACAAGGTTCACGCCGCAGGCGGAAAGATTCTGTCTTTCCTCTCTTACTGTGGTGGTCTTCGTATGGTTGCTCTATTCCGTGAGAATGATGTTTTGGTGTTGACCCACTCTTAACAGCCGCCCCCGAGGACTCTGACAACCCGCTCGGCTACAAGTTCTCCTGGTCGTAAGTAAAAGCCTAAAAGAAAAGGCCTGCGTCTTCAAAAGGCATAAGCAGCGGAACTGACAATGCCAATCAAGTTCCCGTGGTGTCCTGCTCGCTCTCCGAAACTCTGCCAGCTTCTGGAAGGATGGCAAGATTGTCAGCGTTGAGGGCCCTGGTACGCAGACTCCGGTCGCTATACGTGACACAAACAGCAACGCTAACGGACATTTCCCCCAGAGCTGATGGCTACCGCCAAGAACTACCACATTTACCCTGGTGAGCAAAATAGTCGAGTCCTCTCGCAGTACCATATTCTGATTCAAGGCAGGCTACAACTTTGTTGCCTACCCCAACCGTGACTCCACCATCTACAAGGAGCGATACAACATCCCCGAGGCCCAGACCATCGTTCGCGGTGTAAGACATTCCAGCCTGCTCGTTCTTCATATCTAGAACAGCTATTATATACAACCTTGGATTTGTGCTGACAGTTTATTCAGACCCTCCGATACGGTGGATTCCCCGAGTTTATCAAGGTTCTTGTCGACATCAACTTCCTCAGCGACGAGGAGCAGAGCGCCCTCAAGGAGCCCATTGCCTGGAAGGAGGCTGCCCAGAAGATCATTGGTGCTGCTTCTTCAAGCCAGGCCGACCTTCTGGCTGCCATCGATGCCAAGGCTACCTTCAAGGATGAGGATGACAAGCGCCGCATCATTGACGGTCTGAAGTGGAGTAAGCGATCCCGAAAGCTCCAGGCTTTGCTCTGTCTTCTAGTTACAAAAACTGACATGACTGAACAGTTGGCATCTTCTCCGATGAGAAGATCATCCCCCGAGGAAACCCCCTCGACACCCTCTGCGCTACTCTTGAGAAGAAGATGCAGTACGAGGAGGGAGAGCGTGACCTTGTTGTAAGAACTTGATTGCCCAATAGAGACCAGATGATGAAACTCACGCCTCGATACCAGATGCTCCAACACAAGTTCGAGATCGAGAACAAGGACGGCTCCCGAGAGACCCGAACCTCCACCCTCGTCGAGTACGGTGAGCCCACTGGCTCCGGCGGTTACAGTGCTATGGCTCGCACTGTCGGAATTCCTTGTGCTGTTGGTATGTTCTCCTAGAGGTTGGCCTATTGTCGACCTCCACCCCCCAATTCATAACTCGCTCGATGATTGTTCAAGGCTTCTGCTAACACAATTCGTTATGTAGCCGTCCAGCTGGTGCTTGAAGGCAAGATCTCTGACAAGGGTATCCTGGCCCCCATGAACGCCAAGATCAACACCCCACTGATTGAGGGCCTCAAGAAGTACAAGTAAGTTGGCACTTCACTGTTTGTATTGGATTCTTGTTTCTAACGTCAATATTAGCATCGTGTTCAAGGAGAAGGTCATTGTGTAGAGGGCCTAACACAACAATCCAAAATTGGCTCTCTCAGGTGTACATTGTGAGAGCACAAATGGCTCTTGTGCCAACGACTAATATCCCGTTGGATCCATACAATAACCCACACGCCAAATGCTATCAAGGCGTTATAAGGGCACCAAAAAAGTAAAAAGGCTTATAAGTAGATTTTTGCTTCTAGCTGAGTATAAAATGGAATGAACTTGGCTACGATGATTGGCATGAAACAATGACAGACCATCCCGTGAACAATATTTGATATAACCCACGAGATCTCAAACCTGAATCTATGTTTTGAAGACATGGGGTTGTAAATGCCTTCCCAATTGTAAACAGATGTTTTGAAGGGTAAGAAGTCAAACCATATCATGGCCCAGTCCGGCGTTCTGTTGCCAAATTGAGACTCGACAGTCTCAAGGGACTTCTCTACCTACAACACAGATTTGCCAGCCATTTGAAGATAAAATACAATCAAGCTACAGCATGGACTATGCTAATTTGTCAAATTCGACATACTTTGCCTTGATTTCTTGCTTCCACTCCTCCAATGTAATAATTCTATCACCAACGAGCACAGAGCCCTTGGGAACGGCTGCCATCTTTTTCTTGTCCTGCACAAGGTGCTGATGCTCGTGGTTCTGGCACTTACCGCCGGGCTTCATATCCAGCTTGCCATTCTGGAGCAGATCATAGCAGTCATCACAGTATACCTTGCTTCCGTTTTCGAGAAGGCAGATCCAGATGCCATCGGGTGACTTAAAGGTGCGTTCGCAATCGCCGTCGCAGAACCCGAGGTCCATGGTGGGCATTGTGGGCTCGGAACTCTCATCGAGCTCGTCGCCGGCCTCTGCCTTTTCGTCCCAGATCGCCTTTTGTCGCTCGTACTCGGCCATCATTTCTAGCTTGCACTGTTCCATCATGTTCCAGGCAACCTTGTTGTTCTCATAGTCTCGCATCGCCGAGAAGATGACGCTGAGGGTTAGGTACGAGTATTCGTCATTCTCCATGTCGTCGTCATAAAGCATCTCGAGTGCTTCCTTCGCGGGCCCTTGAGCTACCTGTCTCGCGATGTCGATGCTGCCACGAGCTCGGAAGTATTCAACATATCGCCCATAGAGCTCAGTTAGGTGGTTGGTGTCGGCTACTAGGATGTCTTTGCACATGTTGACCTTCCTGTCATATGCCTCGAGCTTCTCCTGGGAGAGCCCCCCTGCCGTCACAAGGGACGTGCAGGAGGTGACCATATAGTCGCTTGCTGTCCTAACCAGCCCGGTAAGTCCATCCGCAGAGCGCTCTGCCAAAAACTCTTCCCACATTTCTATTCCCTCGTCTTCGCGACCCTTAATTTCGCCGAAAACAACTCCGCTATGGAGTCTGACCCTGTTCCAGGCGTTAAAGCCAAACTTGCCCTTGGCCACTTCCACCTTCTTCATAACTGCTTCAAGGAGGTCGTGTCGGCCTGTAGCCTCGGTAACGCGAGAGAGCACCGGGCAGAAGACGAAGGGTTCCTTCACCAGAGCGTTTGCAATAAAGGTTCCAGCAATATGTTTATCATCCTCTGGCGACTGGAGTAACTTTTCCAGGAAGGAGACAATTTCGGCCCATTTAGCCTTTGCTGTATATTTCCTCAGTACATTGACAAATGGCGCCAGAATAAGAGCTGATGGGTTGAGCTCCAAAACCTGAGAATACGCCGCGATGGCCTTTTCTTGAGTCTCTTCGCTATCCCAGTACCTATCTCCCAGCTCAAATAACATCTGGACCAGAATTTCTTCATTCTGTGGCTGCTCTAGCCACTCGGCGTCTGCCTTGAACCTTTCCACGAGACTCTCTAGGGTGTCGATGCTTTCGCCGGAGCCTCTGGTGCGGAACAGTGCGTATGATGCAGTCCAGTTGTTAGAGTCAAGGTCCAACGCTCTCTGGGCTGCTTCTAGAACTGCAGACTTGGGAATTTCTTCCCCGGGGAGATCGAGAAGTAATGTGGCTGCGTGTCCCTCCCACGTGGAGCTTTTTTCTGTGACGCCGAGTATTTCTTGGGCTCGCTTCTCGACGGATTGGAACATTTCAAGTGTCGGAGAAGCCGTAGTTTCGAGATTGAACATGAAGTCTTCATTCTCCTAAAAGTAAAAAAAGAAGTTGGTGCGGTTAGTTAAGCGAAGCTAAAAGGTAGAGTGCATCATTAGGATATTCATACCATCGAGAGAATATAGCAAATAAGAACAAAGTAGCGGATTCTTGTTTGTTTAGAGGTTGGCTTTACGAACAGTGCGTTTGCTGCGTCCTCGAGAATAAGCTCCAAAACCACGACTCCTTGATTGGTGCCCTCAGCCTTGAAAGCGGCAATGAATGGATGGTCCTTCACTTTTTCGATAACGGCCGAGTCATTGAACCACTTGCGGACGGCATCCAGACACGATGCATTAAATAACCAACGACCCATGGTGTCCGTTGCTGGAGCCTCGCCTTCAATGGAAGGGGGCTGCTCAATGTGTAAGCCCAACAGGGAGTCGATGGCGTACTTCTCTGTGAAGAGCCTGACCAATAGCTCGCCCGCCCGTGACTTGAGTGAGCGGTCAGCCAGTGAGAGATCTGTTGCCTCCATGTGTTCATCAAACAAGCCGGCCGTGTATTGTCGCAGGACCTCTGTCTTCTCGTTGCGCTTTTCCACGAGGCAAGTCAGACACCTAATCACCATGGTGACATGTCCATTATCGCGATCCTGGTAAATGTAGTTGCGCTTTCGCACCATTTTGTGCTCGAAAAAGTCGTCAAACCCGAACTTTTGGTAGAGGTCCGGAGGGCAGACGGCGTTGAGGTAGTGCCGCACGATGTTGACCTCGGCTGGCTGGATCTCCTTGAAGCCGCTGGTGCTGTTCTCGTTGTCGTCGCGGGTGTCGTTGTTCTTGTGGGGGATCTTGTCCAGCATCCCGCCAACCTTGAAGTCGACTACGTTGTTCTCCACGGTGAAGAGCGTGTACTTGGTCCTGATCTTGGACTCCATGGACAGGAGAGATGTGCCCCCCGCGTTGCCAGATTCAAGGGCCTTGAGCTCCAAGGCTGCCTCCATCTGGACTGGGGACATCCAGAAGAAGCCGGACCAAATCCAGAGGATGATCTCGTTAATCTCGGATATTTCCTTGGCAGTTCGCGTCTGGTTGAGCGACTCGATTTCGGCTTCGATTTGGTCTAGACGTGCGTCGCCAGCGGTTTCCAAGAAAGCATTGATCTCTTCCACGTCATCGGTCCTCGCAATATTGTCCAGCACCCTATTTATCTTGTAAAAGTCCCCTAGCGTCGATACCATGAGGCTATCAAGGATTCTTCTTCTCATGTCCGATACGTAGGCTCGCGATTCATCGCTCAGCATTTCCATGCTTCCCATGCGGTGGTTGATGTAGAGCTCGATGTCTGGCTTGTTCGGCTCTCCCAGAACAATCTTCTCAATGTCGACGCCTCCAGCCATCCTGATCTCCTGGAATGTATTCTCCTGGCCGGTCAAAAGGATACGCGTTTTTTGGATGAGGGGGCTATCCGAAAACTTTTGTAAAATATGCGTGAAGGTGTCAATCTTGGATCCGAGACCGTCAAGGATGAGAAAGAAGGACACGTCGATATTGCGCAAATCCTCATTCTGTAGAAGCAACTGAGTCCACATATCCAGAGGACTCTCAAAGGACATTGACTTTTCGCAAATTGCTGCCACGCTCTTCATGTATGGCTCATCGCCGAAGGCGAGCTGGCAGAGGAGGTTCCTGGAAACAGCCATGACTTTATCCGTGGGGGTTGAGGACTTGCTATCGGGCTCGAAAAAGCTGTGGGCAACAACGACTCTGGACGAGCCAATAGTCTTCATCCTTCGGAGGTGAAGGAGGACGTTTGAGGCGAGAAGTGTCTTTCCCGCTCCATCACGTCCTTCCAGTCCAAGAACTCGGCTTGAGGGGCTGGTCCCTGCTACCCATCGCTTGAATCGTGGGTCTTGGACAAGCCATTCTCCGCTGCCCTCAATTATTTTCGACTTGTGCCTCTTCCACGCTTTTTCCCAGTCGGGGACATCGTCTTTAAGTAATTTCTGGTCAAGATCCAGTGCGTTGACAATGGCCTTCTTCCACTTCTCCAGCTCCTTCTCGCGCTTGAGCAGGTTCTTATCTTCAACTATGCTATTGTGCATCTTGCGGGTGAGATTTAAGCCATCCTTGGAGTATGAAGCAGCTTCGTTGCTCGACTTCCAGGTTTGGGCCGCCACCAAACCGCGCTCCTTGTCGATCAGGCTCTTCATAGCGCCCAAAAGATCCTGGACGCCGTCGTCGTTGAGAAACATTTGCTTCATGAACGCAGCAAGCTTGTGGCGTTTGGACTTGAGCTTAAGAGACCGGTCGCAAATCTCTACGAAGAGGTGGAGGTGGGAGCAAGCGACCTTGGTCAACTTTGAATCCATGCCAAACTGTGCGTAGTAGCCCAGGCGGTCCAGAAACTCTGTGCATTTCTCGAGCAAGGACGCCAGGCTCTCAAAGATGCCTTCATAGCCTTTCCAAGCAGAAATTACAAATGTGAGGGCGCAGTAACACGTTGTTGCCGGTCCAAAAGCCTGTGTCCGTTAGTCGGGGATTGGGCAGAATGAGATTTCCATGGTCCTTACATATGAGGCGCCGTCGGCGACAATGCCGCCCACTGTCTCAATACACTGAAGTGTGCGATGAAATATTTTCTTGATCTGGCCATATTTCTCCGCCGCCTTCTTGTCGGTGGTTTGGGCTTGGTCTAGGTACTGCATGACATTGTCGATGCTGAGATTTGGGTTGATCTTGGAACGATCACCGCCCGCCATCTGGATCACTCGATCCTCGACCAACTTCCACGCATTGTTGATTTCGTCGTCGGCCTTGGAGCCAAAGACTCCGCCATTTGCTACAGTCATTGCTTTGACTTTCTTTTCTTCTTTCCTTCCTTTTACTCCCGGAAGGGTAAGGGCATTGGTGCTTCTTGTGTCAGGCCTTCGTTTGGGTTTGGGAGTGGGTAATAAAATCTGGGCCGCGCGGCGACAGGAGAGGACCCGTAAAGAAGATCAAGGATCGACGCGAGGGTCCGGTAGGGCTGGAAGATGAAGACCCAGAGATGGGCGACAGTCTTCTGAATAAATATCTCTTCCCCATACAGGACTCGCTAAATGATGGGGCCTTGGCTGAAAAGTCGCGGTGTACTCAACATCAGAGTTGCCGTACGGACTCGCCGGTGAACGGGACCTGCATCATGGCGCAGCAGTGAGGCCAAGGGCAACCAACCAATCCATCGTATTAAAATCGGCGTGCCTATCAGTTTTCAGCTTGAGGATACAGAGTCAGATGGGAATCCGACTACTGGTGGACGCATTCGGCAACATCTTTCGCGAGGACGGACTAAATTGGGGCTTTCCAGCCTCACCCCCCACATCGCTAAAATGCCAAGCAGGGCCAACGGCTGACGCGGATCAAACTCGCTACACCAAAGAACCATCGGTACGAGTTCCTTGTTTCACAGGGTGGGTTGCAAGTGGCTGCGCAGCCACCATGCAGGTACATTCTAGAAGGCGAGAACTTCCCAGGAAATGCTTCCGGGCATAATAAAAGAGTGTTTTGCTCCAGGCTTAGTAGTTGGTTCAAGAATGAGCCGCGGCCCACACTCTAGTGTCCACCCCCAGGTCTCAACGACGAGATGTTCAACACATGACAACATCCTTGATGATGAAACCCCACAACGCCGCTTACTTACCAAGACGCGATTTAAAAAAAAATAGCTGAGCCAAATTGAAGGGAATTCTCAAGGCGGGCCGACCCGCTCTCGTAGGTTTACCTCGCTCAGTACAACAGTGGCTTTTCCGACGACATTCAATGTGGCCATTGTTATGAAGTCATTTTGAGACATGGACGTGGCTCGTGGTCTGTTTCAAGCCCCGTGATTTCAATTGCATGCATCCGATGCACCCCGCACATTGCATTCAATTGGTCATCGCGGCAACCACTATGTGCTTAGGGTCGGCACTTGCTCACGTTGTGGCTTACGGATGACGCCCCAAAGGTGCATATGCATCCGACAAGATCCTGCACACGCGACATGGATTCATCCAACAGCATCGTAAACTACATCATAAGTTGCATTACCAAAAGTAAAGCATTAGATAGCCATCTTGGTTTAAAGTAAAGTTTCTAGAGAAATTCCGAGTAGTAAGAGTATTAATTGTAATCTAATGCTTGCTAAACAGCGTTTGTAAAGAGTGGATTTATCTCAGTGGCTCCAGGACTCACCCTCTTCCGTACCCCAGTACCAGGCATTCAACCAAAAACGACCGACTCATCTATCAATTATATACATACAAGGCGTAAATACAAATATACAATAGCGCATCGAATGAAGTAGTTCATCTAAAGTCTCGTGTATCATATTCTCCAACACATCCTTTACCAATCAAGTTACCTCTAAGTGGTGTAATGCGCGACGTAGGCAACCTCCATCATGCTTCCATAGCCATCGAGCGTGGCGCTGTTGGGGTTCCCGGGCTGAAAAGAGTTAGCAGTAATCCAAGTGTCACAGGGTGATCGATAACATACCCAGGTTCCACCAACAGCCACGTTGAGGATAACATACAGAGGGCTGTGGGCAAGCGAATTCCATACGCTTTGGTCACCAATCCTAGACCCGGATACTTGATGGAACTGAACACCATCCATGTACCAAGTGATCGTTTCGGACTGCCAGCTGCTGGGAGTTCGGTCAATGTCCACACGCCAAGTGTGCCAGCCTTGGTCGGGAATGGAGATGGTTCCTCCGATCCCAGTGCCTTCGTTGCAAATTCCTCCGGGGTAGACGTTGCAATGAACAGTTCCATGGCCAGTCAGAATGCCATTCACCGTTTCCATGGCATCAATCTCTCCGCAGGAAGGCCAGCTGCCTCCATTTCGGAGAATATTTCCAAGCATCCAAAAGGCAGGCCAGATGCCCTGCTTATTGGCAATGGCGTTGGTGCCAAAGCGGATCTGAGACTCGACTCTTGTCCTCTTTCCCGCTGCGGGGGTCAGGACGTATGAGCTTTCGAGACGCCCCGACGTCCACCCGTACAAAGCAGAACTGTCGCGCCAGGGAACAATTTGGAGCGTCTCGCCCCCACTGCGCTGGAGGTTTGCGTTTGAGCTCGTGTACACCTCGAGCTCTGCATTTACGTTGAGATACCCAGTGATAATGTTCCATTTGCTGGTGTCTGGAAGCTGACCAGCTGAACCAGCAAATGTGTCTTGCCAGACTCTGGTGTAGCCAGAATAGGTTGGCGAGTCCCAGGCAAGAACCGAAGAGATCATTCCGGCGTAAGCCAAAAACAAATTGTTGCACTTCATATTGAATATGGTAAGCTTAATGAATAGAATACAGAAAAATAGCGCGGGCAACTCAAAGAGACCCAAGCGAAAGGCAGATAATACAATTGATGAAAGCGTTAGCTATTAGATTGTGTATACACTGTAAAAAGAGTTGTCTGTGAAAAAACAGAAAACTACGGTAATAAATACAAATAAAGGACACTCTTGCATCTGGAATAGGGTCAAGGTCATGGAAAATTAGCAGATGATCGGACATAAGAGCGGTCATTTGCATTCTGGGTCTCAGTTCCAAAAGTCATGCCGTAGCAGTATACAGGGCTTTACATTATTTTTCGCCAAGGGCAAGGTAGCATGACTCTAATTAGAATCTGATCTATGTCATTTGTCAAATATCGAGACGAGCGAGGGATCCCATGCAGGAACAGGGAGGATTTAAGAACGGCCCGATGCGAATTCAACGTTCTCGGCCGGTTCGATCCTACGGGACCGGCGAGGTGTGCATAGGGGAATCCTTGGCCTGTGGCTATGTGATGAGTTACTCGTGAGTATTGGCTGGTCCGCAGATTAGATTCGGCGAACGAATTTGGTAACAAATACAACTTGGCCAGTTTTTCAAAGACCGGATGATGCCAAGTCATGACATGACCCACCTGATCTTCGACAAGAATCGAATATCTTCCGAGCAGGATTCAACAAGCTCTTGATCGGCCACTACAACGTGTCGCAAATCTGCCAACGTTAATGGTGATTGAGACAATCACATGGGCCCAATCAAGTGCTCTATTTCCCTCATTAATCTCTTTCCACCTTCGGAAATAACTTCCAAAGAAGGGCGAATCCTACATAGTATGCAGGTCATGAACCAGTGGCAATGGAAATGTGCCGATCGACGGGAAGGATCACTTGTGAGCTCCTCTTTTGGGTTAGTGCGTTGCAGGATCGATGCCCGAATGCAACCATACCGCGGACTCGGTGGTTGAGAATGACTGCAATTTCGGCTATTCAGGTGCTTTTAGGCTCCTGATCCCTGGCATGTGAGTTCTGGTCCCAGAATAAGGTCGCAATTAATGTTCAGTGAAAATGATATAGGGCTAGGCAGCGTTATAGCCTAAGGTGGCCTTGCGACTTTTTTATCATGCTTCTAGTCGCCAGACAAGCAAGTCTCGGCTTGGCTTAAAGTACGAATGTCTCGCTGGTCTAAAACTCTTAACTTTTGTTTCATACCGAATATTTGACGGAATAAATCGCCAACAGAGAACACAAGGTTGAAGGGTTCTCAATATGGAGGATAAGCAGTGGTTGCTTTGATAGATTTTCCCGCAAAACACGGCTCTATGTAGTTTTAATCAGAAGTATCATCGCCCTATTAAATGATACGTAAGAAGGTATTTGACTATTTCCCCTTATGAGAAGTATACGCGGTTCCCGGAGGTTTAATATGGCAACTGAGATGGAATGACAAAGCTCCATGCTTTGACTAGACCTAAATGCATGGACGGTTGAATATAGTTAAACAACGCGACAAAGATATAAACCCAAATAATAAGCTTGAATCCAAAACTTCCAAAGGCACATGTACCGATTGTCTTGCGTGAGAGTAAGAGTGGTGTTCCGTGTTATCGACACCGAACTAACTGGTATTGAGAATCAAACTAACTAGTACAGGAATCTCCAAATGCCGCCTCATGCTGCGTACCGAGCTTTTCAATACTGCAAAATACTTTGTTGATCCAGCTGCACGGATCATCCCAAAGCCTTTCTGGGAACCTTTACACAAAATTGCCATAGGACTTTTAATCAGAAGTGAAATCGAGGGACACCATATCGTGTTTACTTTTGGTCTCCCCAAATCATTCCCCAAAGTCTAAATATTCCAAATCCACTGTTGGGGGGTGCCCACTGGCTCAGATCCATGTCGGCGTGGGTCGTGTCCTTGAAGCCCAGCTTGATGAAGAAGTCATGTGCCTCAGGTTCAGACCCAATGATGATCGGCAGAGCTTTATCCTTGGCCTTGTCAAAGACGAGTTGAAGGAGCTTTGACCCAATACCTTGGTTGCGATGGGACGGTTTGACATAGATGTAGGTAAGCTCTGGTTTGGCATTAGCGATGATTCAAAGTTGGTAGAAAGTACTCAACCCAAATGTTCTTTCCCCTCGGCTTCTTTGTCGACTTCGTTGACAGCTTTCATGACCATTTGGAGGACCCCAGGATTCATTGCCTTGAGAACGGAATCCTCCTTTTCATTTTGGTCCTTGCGCTCCGTGGGCTTCTCTGTACTGGAGACTTGTTTCTGCGAGATGACGACAAATCCCAGAATCTCGCCAGTGGCATCGACCGCCTTAAAGTGGTCTATATGCGGGGACCCAAAGCCAGATTGCAGGGCATTTGTATAGTTTGGCCTCTGAGCCGTCTCGTTGGGCCAATCCTTCCAAAGCAGGCGATTGACAGCGAGGCAAAGCTTTGAGGCGAGCAAAAACTCCGACAAGACCGGCAGGTCTGAGCTTTCAACGGGGGCAATGGTAAAGGTAGCCATGGCGTTCAAGTGTTTGTTTGTTTGCGTTTGTGATAAAGTTTTCGATCGGTTCAAGAATTTTTGACAGCCCCGATGTTCTAATATATAATTTGGCTCTCAAGGCAGCTATTTTAGTTGCCAAATGAAAATAGACGGCAACTCCAAGGCAGCATAATAGTGGTATTGGCGGAGACCATAAGATGGTCAAACTTGCACACAACTGGATCCAGGCAACAGTTTCAGAGTTTTCGATACAAAGGTTCGTCCTAGCCGCATTTACAAGAAATGTCTCTTTCGGGGTGTGATATTCAAGAAGTTTGCTTTTGCTAGAGCCATGGCCAGGCAGCACAATAATCGAGATACACTAGCGAAAACATCAGGCCTGGATGCTAAAAATAGTAAGATCAGTGAAAAAGAGGTGATCCACATATAGAACGTCATGTAAGTCCCAAATTAGGTGATGGCCATTACAACTTCTGGTTGAATTAAGTTGAGGTAAGACAGAACTTGCCTTTATCCTCAAATAAGACAGTCGTTGTAGTTTGCATTGCCCTCTTAATGTGAAATTGTAATTCTGAGTCAAACAATATACAGGAAAAGAAAGCCAGAATCATTCTCTGTATCTTAGTTTATGCAGACCTGGTTTCTTGAAGGGTCGACCCTACCCTGCACATTCTCATCTGATGCCATAACAAATCCCATTGATTTTATAATGGCATATTTGAAATGCAGAATTGATTCTAGACACATGGCAATAAATCATGTTCTGATCAGTGAATTACTTGCCTACATTCAATTACCGCCGATGCTCTAATGTTCTCTTGACAATATTTCAAACATAATCTTATTAGTTCTAGGTATTTTTCTTCTATTCGGCAACTAATGATTTCTAGGCCGACCATCACTCTCTAAGAAGCCCAGTTCTGCAAAGATGGACGCATTGTGCTCACCAAGCGCGGGAACAGGCTCCATCTTGGCAGCACTCGCGTCCTTAACGCCGGGTGGGAGAAGCGCAGGAACCTTGCCAGCTGGTGTGTCAATCTCCGTCCAGCGCTCCCGTGCCTTTAATTGGGGATGATCCCAAACTCCTTGCATGTCGTTGACATTTGCATTGGCGATGCCTGCCTTGTCCAACAGGGTCAACACTGCCTCGGCCTCCAGGCCCGAAAAGGCCTCGAGGATGATCTCCTTCAGAGCCTCGCGATTCTGCACTCGCAATGAATTATTGATAAATCGCTCATCCTTTGCGAGCTCAGCGTTGCCTAGAACTTCGGCACAAAGCTTTGCCCATTCGCGCTCATTCTGGATGCCTAACATGACGGAACCCCCACCCCCGGTTGCGAATGGTCCGTATGGGAAGATGGCGGCGTGGGCAGCACCTGCGCGATTTAGATTAGGAGCTCCCTCGAATGAATAATACAGAGGGAACGACATCCACTCAGTCATGGATTCTAGCATGGAGATGTCAATGTGCGACCCCTTGCCGGTCTTCTCCCGTTTCAATAACGCGGCGAGGATGTTCTGGAATGCAAAAGTGGCCGCCGAAATATCGGCAATGGAAATACCGACCTTTGCAGGCTCGGATGGTGTCCCCGTTACAGACAAAAGGCCGGCTTCGCTCTGGACGAGCAAGTCGTAGGCCTTCTTGTCGCGGTAGGGGCCATTTGAACCGTACCCCGAAATGTCGCACACGATGAGGCGTGTATTCTGATCCTTCAGGGCGTCGAACGACAATCCAAGCCGCTCACTGGCACCTGGGGCGAGATTTTGCACCAGGACGTCGGCCTTAGAAATGAGAGCCTTGAGGACCTCAAAGTCTTTCGGGTCCTTCACGTCAAGCGCCAAGCTTTCCTTGGAGCGGTTCGTCCACACAAAGTGGGACGACAGGCCGCGGACGCGATCATCATAACCCCGCGCAAAGTCGCCCACGCCGGGGCGCTCGATCTTGATGACGCGGGCTCCCAGGTCGGCGAGTTGTCTGGTGCAAAAGGGCGCCGCAATGGCATGCTCCAAGCTCACGACGGTGACGCCATCAAGCGGCAGCGTCTTGTCGCCGGGTGGCTGGGCGACTGTAGAGTGATTGGCTTGCTGGAATGATCGCGTGCGGCTTCTGTCTTGGGTGATATGCCAGCCTCCGTTTACTCGGCTGGAGAATGCGCGGAGATTATGTGCGTTATATCTCCTTGCTGAGAGGATGGCCGGCGACGTCTTGATAGATCTAACTGAGGCCCTCAAGCTTGTGGCTACCCGCGGGGTGGCCAGATGCGACATGGTTTTGACTGTATGGGGCGCTACAGGGACTGTTTCAATTTTGGGGACTTTGTAGTGGTCCAGACCAGTGTCCAATTGAACTGATGGGTTGGATAGTATATATTTGTATGTACAATTTGCTCATGATGTTAAGCAGTAGGCAATGCCAGCCAGTGGAGCCTCTCGAGTCGGCTTCTTCTCGTCGCTGCGAACCAAGTCGGCTATCAAGAGACGGACCGGACCGACTCGGCAATTCAACACACTGATAGGCCGTCCTCGATGCGCAACTCCGAGTCTTTAGCGCGTATAAGTCATTATTTTTGATAATTCAAGCCTGGGATATCCTCAAAGACCCCGCGAGACGAATGATTGTAATTGCGCCAGATGGCCAATTATCGCCTGATCATCACCAAACACTCCAAACACCTCCCCAACTCGATTTCCACGTGGGCCCTGGCCTCGCCAATATAATCATGCCAGTTCCAGCGGCGCGTAAACCCTAAAGATTTGAGACATGGCGATCCAGTCGCGCTCCGGTACACGGGCAAATGTTTGCATGTCTTGCCCCTCCCACGGTCCGCACCTGTACCATGGTGCGGTCCAGCGGATCTTGAAACCGGGATCACGCCACGGCTGGGGGGAGACCCTGCGCATCGGTTTCCCTTGGCGATGCTTCTTTGGACCTGGCGGGTTAGGAAAAACGTCAAACGTCATCGCCTGTGGTGCGAGAGCAAAAAGAAAAGGCCCGAGCTTGACTGGCCTGGCTGTTTCGTTTTCTGGGCCGTCGCATGGCGCGCGAAAAATGAGATCCTCCAATGACGATGCCGCGCGGCATTGGTGTAATAAAAGTGAAAACACCAAAAAACTCCAGACCGGATCCAGCTTAATTGACGCCGTAAAACACACTTGAGAAATAGTAATAATAAACAGAGAAAAATTGGTATCGTTTTGTGAAAGAATGTAAGCGCCTGGCTGTCGTTTTTGTTTCTCGCTTCTTCTAGAATTTGGTTGCGAGCGCATCTCGAGGAACCACCGGGGCACCTTGTCGGAGTGAGGGCGAGAGTGATTCGTGCGACATCCTCTTTGTCACAAAGGGCTGTGTTCTACCGCCGCCGGAGGAATTCTTTTCGCGCGTCTGCACCACTTGCGGAGGTACTTTCGGCATGCCTGACCATGTTGATGTCGGTCCCACGGGGTGAGGTCCAAGTCCGTAGTCGTCCATTTCCTGGGGGTCTTTGATGTCCTCGAGCTTGTCCAGCTTGGTACGTCGTCGGTGCAAGTACCAGAGGAACAGGAAGAAGGCAAAAAGACACACAGCGCTGGATCCTGCGTTAATTCCAACATCTCCAACAAGAAACACCGACAACAACTTACCTCACAATAGTCAAGGCGATAAATAGCGAGACGGAAGATATCGCGGGCTTTTCGCAGACGTTCATACTAGAGCTCGCATGGCAGGACTCGGTGGAGGCGCGGGGGAGGAGTCGCGTAAGGCTGAAGCCGCCAGCGCTGGTCGGAACCTCGCCTTCGATGCTGCGTTCAAGATGCATACTGGCGGCGGCACGGTAGCATGAGTTTGAATGAGTGAATTTGTTTTTGGATTATTGGACGAAGGGAAATTTTTATCAAAAGAGAGTACATAAATGTATGAACCGAGTCGCTGATCACTTGCAAGCATCTAGAGATAGTTTGACAGGAGGGGGTTCAAGGCCACAGGGGAAATTAGTAGATGCCCTTGGACCGGAGCTCCCTTTCCATTCTTGTCGATAGCTCGATAAACATACCACGCGGGCAAGTGTTGATGTTCCCAGGTCCAATGTTTCAGCACTGACGAGCATCGAGTAAAGAGGATTACCCCAGTAAAGGAGGCGTGCGTGGATGCCATCACTGTCAATGCGAAACAAGTCGTTCCATCCCCAGCACCATCAGGCGCTCTCTCACCTCCAGCCAAGGACGGCGCCTGGTGGCCAAGGTCAAGGATATCTGGTATCTGGACCACCACGATTTGCCCATCTGGGATGGGATGGGGCCATTTACTAATTAAACCAAGTGGGCAAGGCGGCTCCCGGGCCCCGTTTCAAGGAACAAAGGCCACCCCGAGTTTCAACGTCTCAGCTTTTCGCTGCCCTTTTACTCCCTCTCTCCCTGCCTCTGCTTCTTTGATCCCCCAGGTTAAGGGCGCCTGAAACCTGCAGGAGCCGGGGTCCAGGTCGATCACAGCTGTCCAACCAAGACCCTGCCACATAGGGCAATAGGGGATTTTAAAGAACTCAGCCTGTCCCCGCCCCCGCGTCTAGCAGTCGATAACCGTTGGAAATCGCCAATTGGCGCTGCATTAGTCTCAGACGTTCATCTTCCATGGGTGCAGTGATCCTTGGGATATTGGGTCCTGAGGAGCGCGGGCATGATTAATCCCATCCCCGCGGCCGTCATTCATGGCATTTTTAATTGCATGGGTCAGAATTTTTGCGGCATTATGATCCATCCGACACGAATATTACTGAGTGGCGGACTGTCTTAGCGTTCCCACAGCCGCCCAGCCGTACTCGCTGATGGAAAGCGCACGCGCGCTCCCAGTGGACCGTCCCGCAGCGTGATTTTCCTGGGACAATCTTAAACTCGTGAAGCCGCGACTGCGACATCAAATGTCTATCTACAGTTCTTTTTCGCCAATGATCCGCGGCCAATGACGACAACCTCGTATTGCGTAAACCCCCAGAATGGAACAACTTTGAACCGGCGTTTAGTACGGTTCGTCCGCATCCAGTATGACATCACATCCCGTAATTTTGCCCGCCCCATCTACACCTGCTAGTGGGGTTAGGCTGCTCTTTGCACGTATTCATCGGGACCCATCTCGTATCAAAGCACATCACAATGTCGTCCTTCTCCCTGACCGGCACATTGCTCGCTTCCGACAAGGATGGTTATCAAAGGGCCACCCAGTCGGACTTTCTTCGGCTGGCTGCCAACGGCCAAGCGTCAAAGGACATCCTTGGCCAGTGGCTTGCGAATGACCGGCTGTATATCCACAGCTACGTTCGAGGCATCGGCCGCTTAATTAGCTTTCTCCAGTTTCCCGATGTGGCCTTACCGCCATCGCAGGAACCGGGATCGACAACGAAGCTCCTCGACTGGTTCGCGGGTGCCTTGGTCAACATCCGGCGCGAAGAGAAGTTCTTCGTGGAGACGGCTGCCAAGTATGGCATCCAGATCAACCTGCCAGCCCAGCCTGACGGCCGAGTGTCTCGAGAGACAAAGCTCGAGGGACTGCGGCGCTGGGAGGCACTCTTCGACTCCGTTTCTCCGGGAAATGCCAACGAACTCCCTTGGTTGGAGGCCGCTGTGATATATTGGGGAACCGAGAAAGTCTACCTCGACGCCTGGTCGTGGGCAAAGGCTCAGCTCACCGTTCAGGAAGATCCCAGCAAGGATGCCGATGGTGGGGCACTACGGACCGAATTCATCAACAATTGGACCAGCAAGGAGTTCTCCAGCTTTGTGGACGATTTGGGGGGCATCATCGACGGGGCTGTGGCGGAACGGGTCGCGCGCGGGGGTGAGCAGTCCAAGAAGGACCTGCTGAATCGTGTGCAAAGTACATGGTCTAAGATTCTTGCCGCGGAGGAGGCGTTTTGGCCAAAAATGTAATTTGGCAATTTATCACCCAACTGCCCAAGAGATCCGACCACAGGGACATTATTATGCGCGCGTTATACAGCCTCGGGAGCACTTTCTCGACTTGGCCCAAATTGCAAATATTCAATGTAATAAAGCGAAAGCCCGTCCGCATCTCGTGAAATAAATCAATCAGCGTCTTATACTGATTGGACTTGGTTAGAGGGTCTAAACAAGAAAGAAGTGCCGATTTCCACGCCAAATCGTATCAAAGTGCAACACCACCAGGATGTCCGGGCAACCTGTCGTCGTTGCTACATTGGTATGATATGAGCCTAATCGTCCACCCGTAACACCCCACTCACTGTTCCCTTTGGATCAGTATGGCGAAAATGGGAGGCCACGGGTTCTCAGCATCTGGAGCACACGGGGTCCATATTTCCACATGCTCCAGCCTCCAAATATCAAAACTGCCCATGAAAGCAGGCCCCGCATGATAAAAATCGCTTTGACAATTGCAAATGTCTTCATATCGTTCAGTCTAGGAAATTGAGTCGTTGGGACATCTTTCCCCAAAAACCGACACAGAGGTTCCCAGCCATCTTCAGGCTTGAATTCCAAAACATCCTTTCCGCGGGCCTTGGCTTCATTCATTATAAACTGGTGAAACTTGTCGTAGCTTTCTGCTTGCAAGATGTCGTCGATGTCGAACTTTCTTTTTGCCCATTTTACCACCTCCATATTCTGGGCATACCATAGCCTATCAGTTTTCCAAAGGAGCCCAGTCATCTTGAACCACGGTGAGAAAAAGAAGCGGAAGCTTTTCTGAGAGCTCACCGCCCAAATCTCAGAGCTAGAGCGCCCATTCAAGACTATCTTTGCATCCGGATGCATATCCAGCAAATCTGAGAAGAAGAATAGCGCAGGGAAATCGCAGATGCCCACATATCCCTGTGTGAGGTCGCCCAATAGTTTCTGCCGTCGCTCGGTGTTTTCTTCTCGGCTGGCATCCAGGAGCAGTTGTTGGCGGGAGTGATACGGCATGATATCTGCCATATGCATACATGGCGCAAAACCAAGCTGTTCAAAGGCGGCCTGTATTGATGAAGTTGCGGATCGCGGTAGGCCGGCACCGATTACCAAAAGAGGAACCCGTTCATTTGTGCGGTCCTTGCGTGTATCGTTGAAAATTCTAGGCATTTTGACCTGGCGAAGATGGTGCTTGCTGGGGGAAGCACATAAGGATGTCAGTGGACATGGGGCATCTCACACCTATATAACCGTGTACCCTCAGGTCCGGGGACGGTAGGCGCGGCTAAACGGCAATTTACACATTTGTAGCTGATGATTTAATTGGTCTCTGGGAAAGGTTAAACTAGCGCAAGCATAATTTAGTTGGTTGTGCATGCCTTCGTCACTGGAAGAGCTGACGTGAGGCCAATATTCGCGAATTAGGCAATCTCCGACACCCAAACAATTCAAGAATAATTAATTGGATGGCGCGAACACGGCCTGATGAAAAAGAGAGCTTGCCATGGGTCAATTCCCGACAGGACTCACCTAGCATCCAGATGTATAAAGTCTATCATAGATAAATTAGAAAAGACTAGATGGACAATGCGTCTAAGATTCCAGCTACAGGTTCCGTTCAACTGAATAGGCCCCCCAAGTCCTCTTCGTGCGACCCATCACCGGACATTATCCTCAGTCTTGGTTACTTCTTCGACGCTTGGGGCGGAGTCTCTTCAGTCCTCGATGGACCGCCTCGATAGAGCTAGTGGATGGCGGACCTCGTGACTTTGCGGCGACGGAGACCATTTTCCTTTGCTCCTCTTGCAGGCACTCCAAAGCTGCTCGAATTTTCTTCAGGCGCTTAATTCTGCCCCAATCAAAGATCTGATGAAGAAATCGCCGAAAGTCCAGGAAGTCGGCAGGAATTTGAAGAAGAAAGCTGTCTAACCAGGCCATACAATAACCATCAGCCCCCCTCCAAGCAACATGAAGCCGAGCCTCAGTGCCACTCATGACAACCCCGAAGATAGCTGTGTCAATCATCTTGGACTTCTTGGTTATCTGGGAGTTGAGGGATTCAACCATATTGACGCACGATGCCGTAGCGCCCAGACATTGGTTGGTTCCAACCCACAAGCTTCCAGGGCCAGTCGGACCATCGCCTTTAAAATCGATAGTGAGGAAGGGAAATAAAGTTCCATCCTTGGTAGCATGAAACTGGTCCTTGAATCCGGACGACCTTATTTGCTCTGAGAATGCGCGATCTGTATGGTATCCAAAAAGAAGATCGGGCTTGGGCCTGCTGACGGGTCTTGTCTTTGGCAAACTAGACTTCGGCACCCATTGATCAAGAATTAGAAGGTCTTCAGCATGGTCAAGTTCGTAAAATTGACAAAAGCTTGGGAGTAAAATGGGCTCAATATTTCTGATAACCTTCCTTTCGGCTCCACCATTTTCAAGAAGGCCATTTATGTATAAGTTCGTTGCAAGCTCTTCAGTAGATGGACCTTTAGAAACTGTAAGGCCTCGAACATATTTGATCAGCTTCAATACGGCCTTAGGCAAGCCCTCGCGGAGTGGCAGGAAATGTATGTCATTATCTCGCAATATGCCTCGGTATGCCGGGTCTCTGGCCCCAAGCGAACTCACGATTGAGCCATCACTCAAGATTTGTCTTGTTGGGAAGGATGCAACTTCACTGGGACGAAGAGCCTCGTCGACAGATGAAGCCAGGCCTGTGTCCAGCTCGGAAGTCTTTGGGGGAGCCATTTCCGATGTTGGCTTTGCCTGATCGTCACCCCCTAGACAGCCTGTCTTGCTACAATCCAGTGCAGCAGACTCCAGCCAGTGTAATATTCGATCGTGAGGAGACTCAGGAAGGGGGTCCGGATTTGATGGTGCGGGAAGATGTTGAGGAGTTTTGAGTTCGGGAGCTTGTAGTTTCGAGTCTAAAAAGAGTGTTGTCTTGGGAACAAATAATTAGCCAAAGGAGAAGCCGTCGTTGGCCAAGTTGACTGACCTCAAGAGTACCTGCCTGCTTGACTTTGTTGCTGAGGTTTCCCTGAAGAGCCCTAGCGGAACGGGACCGGGTGACTAACAATCGACAAGACTGTTAATATCAAAATGGATGACTGGAACCAGTACTTACCCGAACCCTGATGAAGATTATCGTTCGCTGACTTGTCCAGCAAGTACTGCGACGGCTCTGCAGAGAAGTTCTGGGGATGTAAATTAGGAGACTTGCTGTTCATATTGAAGTAGGTATTGGGCAGATTGGTAATGGTAACTTTCTTTTGCAGAGAAACCTGTTCTGGACTGACTCCGAGAAGATAAAAAAAAGGGTGGTGACGCTGCTCTCCTGAGCTAGTTGAAATAAGCTGGCAAGGGCAAAGGAGGTGTCAATAGGAAGGACAATAGAGTTGAATGTCTTGGCAAACACGGGGATTTAGCGCTAGCGATCGAAGGGGCCATCAAGAGTACACATGAAGATGCGTGGCAGAACTAATGCGAGGGAAACTAATGTGTTTGGGGACATGCATGAAGCCGTGCCTGTCTCTTAGTACCTCCAAGCTGCCGTATGCAGACAGCATGTTGCTTGGTATCTGTACAAGTGGGATGGGAGATGTCTCACCAGTGCTTTCATCGTGGCGGTATGTGGCGGCAAGGCGTTTACATAGCGCCGGAGCACAGATCACCTCGCCCTTTCAGCCGCAGCATATTCTTGGTTCTTCCCCCGGCCCCTCATTCTGGTACCACTCTTTGATAACACCAGCGGGACACCTGTCGGACAAGTGAGCCGTAGGTTCAGCAAGGGATTCATTGGAAACACATTCCAAGTAATCTGCAGAAACGTAGGCGTATGACTAGTCGCCCTGATGGCCAGCTATCTTCACGCATGAACCATGAAATGACGTTGGTAGAATAGCGGGTTGGTGGTCAACACTGGTGGTACTGAGTTTAATTTGCGGGAAATTCTTGGTTTGCTTCAGGGCTACCCAAATTCCCTGTGTGCGCCCAATCACTCTTTTGAATGAAGTTTATCATGGTAACACAAGGCCAGCTGAAGGAGCAATTTCGTGTCAAAGACCCCATTCTAATCTCGCAGTACGAACCGCGGCAGTAAATACTGTTTGCTTTAATGGTTTGAAGTAAAATGGAAGCTAATACTCCAAAGAAAAATGTGACTAGCCTGGTGATGCCGGGAAAGATCTTGATAGTGGCCGTGCATACCGAGGATGTCTCCATAGTTGGATGCTGCTGCAATGGCTAACATGCGGCAGGGTGAAATGAAGTTCTGGCAATAACTAGCATATGATCTTGAATAGAACCTAAGTAGAATAATAATATAATTTTATATAAATAAAATAATTTCTAATTTCATTATTATTATATAATTTAATTAGAAATTCTATATCCCTCGTTTAAGGTCTAGTAGTTGACAGTCTAGTGTAGACTTACGGCACTTAAAGGGATAGGTGTAATCACCCAAGACTGTCTGCGGTGTGAAGTCTTGGCAAACACACGTCCGGGCCGAGCAAGCTCAAAATCTGAACGTCACTCGCCGCATTCCCGTCTCTCGTCGTTTGAAAAGCCCTAGTTTTTAGATGTTAAGTTGTAATACTACAGGCGCAGCCAATCTGTGCCAGAATGCGCGCTCCAAAGCTGTTTCACTCGTCCAGCAAGGCGGACACGCGAGCCCCCAAAAAGCCCAACACTGAGTGAGGTGGGGCAGGGCAGATCCACTATGCGCCCAGGCGGGTTAGCAAACGCCGCCACCATCGACAACAGCCAACTGCGACCAACATCACGGACAAGGGTCTGGGGGCTGAGCTGAGCTCAGCAGCGGTTGTGTGAGGGGCAAGACAACAGAGCTGACAGGCTGATAAGACCGCCTCGCATTATTTCTATTCAACTACAGACCAGCCAATCTTGACTTTTGTTCCCACAACCAGGCCAGTGCTATTCTCTCCCATATGCCACATCCAGCACCCACTACAGGTCGGTTCAATTGAATTTGTTGTGTCAAATTGCAATATGAAGACAGTGAAACTGACTCGAGCCGCTCTGTAGTCTCAGTCTGTCTCTCTTTCGCCGATGACAAGAGGCCCGTCCCACGGAACGAATAAATCGCACCTAACGAATCGAAATCCAAAACCATGCCTAATCACGGAATGCCCTACTTCCCTCCCGGTCCTCCCAACCTCGACCTGAGCTTTTCTGTTCATCAAAACCCGACATCAGACACCGACCTGATCCAGCGATTTCGCAATAATCCTAGATACCAAGATAGCCAATTCGCCAGCCACAATTCCTTTCGAAACAAAGAATTGGGAAGCCTCCCAAACACCAGCCATCTACCACCTTCTTTCGAAAGTTTGGATATGCTATCTTATTCTCCAGCCAGGCCATCACTTTCGCGAACATCCTCTTGTAATAGCATGGCATCATTCGGCAGTATAGACAGTGGTGTGTCCCACCCACCGCGATCAAGAAGAGAAGGCAAGAAATTCGCCAAGGTGCGATATAGCGAGCTTTCCGATCAATCCAGTAGAAGAATGCCAATACCAAGCAAGGCTGTCTCCCAGCACTCGACAGACATCGAACACCAGAGCATCCAGAAAAGCAGCGTAACAGGTCAATTTTGGAAGCACCCCAATACATTACAGCCCAATCAATATCCCAAAAAGGTTACCAGGGCTCGCAATAGGCGCCTAAATGCAACGGCTCATGCGGCAAAGCGCCCCTTTGTGTGCAGAATTTGCTGCAGGACTTTCGCCCGAAATTATGACCGGAAGGGGCATGAGAGCCTGCATAGATGGAATACCCTATGGGACGGGAGTATTGAGGATTCGTTGGCAAAGGCTTGTAGCGATTACATGAAGACGTGGGAATCTAGCTGGCGCTAGAGCAGATATTGCCTTCTTTGAACAGTACCAATTTCTGTTTCCGGTTGCCCTTCTACTCTTATTCTCCTTCTAATATAGCAATGCCCCTCAGTAACGTACCATTTTTATAGCTCCTATCAGTAGCCTCCCAAGCAACCGTTGTAGCTGCATCCCTTGCTATACCTCTGTCACCGAATTCCTTGTTCCCGTGACATATTTGAATCACTTATTGCATGGAATATGATTTATGACATATCATGTTCATCAAAAGTCCGGTGCACCTTAATCAATCCACATTATTGCACGTCTACTAATTGGACGGCCCCTGGGGGGAAAAAATGGACAAATTGCTTTCAGTAAGTAAATGTGAATCAAGGCTTCGGCAAAAGAAACCAAATGAACACCGCGCTTGTTCACAGAAGCCGGCACATGTTCTATAGTCAACGATTCTAGTACAAAGAATCCTCCTGCTCAGAGTTTAACAATGGTGAGAAATACACATCACACATCGTACGAGTCATCTATATATATATATATATAGTGGAGTTTGAAACAGCCTCTCCTTAATTTTCATATCCATTACCTCCGCATTATCCGCCTCTTCAGGATTACTTGCAATTCCTTCCAGTCACCGATTTAAAATCCACACAGATATTATGACCAGTGTTTTCTTATTCTTCAACGGTCTACCCATCATGTCTTCCCAAGAAATCTGGCTGCCCGCATATCAGTGCTGTTGTGCCGAGAGATTCTTCTTCGAGTATGAGGTTGTGGCCCATCTGGACAATTGCGGCGGCCTATTGAACCCTAATCCTCAATTTGTTTGCTTATGCGGCACTATATTTGTCGATCTAATGCTATTCAAGTCTCATATTAATGATTGTTGTCACATATAGTTGTAGTCCAATGCAACTCCTGGTGGAGGGTCGGGGCTGGATGAGAGTCAAATCAACTCTGTGGGCAGCAAATTAATCAAAGGCTATTATTCAGATGCTCCTATGTGTCATGCAAATGGCTATGTTGTTTGGGCTCTCATCAAGGAAAGTGAAATTATCACTGTTATCTTTCATCAACTTAGTAGAGCCAGTACCCGGACAACAGTGCTCGTAGTCAAGATCCAGAATGAGCATCACTAGCAATTAACGGCTTAAGATCATATATAGAGGGGATAACTTAAAATTAAGATCAAACCCGACCTCAAAGCTCATTATGTTATCATTACAGTACGCTATAGCCGAAATAAGGCAAATCAGACATGCTTATGATGGATCCCTCTGAAATCTAAGGTCCTTGTGTGCCATCATAGCAATGTCATATCGCAGGCATACCGGGTACTTGAGCCGAGGCGCTACTTAACTTGATACTTGAAAAGCTGCAAATTCTTTCATGGCAAGTAAATACTAGTTCACAGTTCCATCATCACAAATAAAACCAGAAATAAATTCAAAGTTAACCATTATTCCCCGCTGTCGGGGACAAAGATCGTCTCCGGCTGACGGGCTGAGACAGACAGGGCTCAGTCGGTGTGGGTTCAAGCCGTCGCAAAACGTTGCCTAACTCAGGAGGCACGCATTAGTGCACCCCATTTCTTTTTCTGGGGTCATATTGGAATTCTAGCTCAATCAGTTGTGGTGAACGTCATAGTCGAGAACACCCAACATGCATAAATGTAAGAATGACAGATGCCAGTAGCTCCGCGGCCCCACGGCCTAGATTTCAGGACAGGAAATTGAAAATAGCTTCAAATATCATGTTATAAGTACTAGATCACGCAATAAAGATTGGATATTTTGATAATCAAACCACTAGGTCTGAATATTAGTCTTAGACAACTTGGGTACTTTTGCTACGTTCAATTTTGTCGGTAATTGCCAGCTTTTCTAGCTTGCTCATAGACAACCCAGGCAGATATTGCAATAGCTTTCCCTATAGGCTCATCTTAAAATTATCAACGCCAAGATGTTCCACGAATAAATGACGCCATTGTTATGGCTGGTCTAGTGCAGGGCGCATTGTCCCGCGATGGTGGCAAGTAAAATTGAGGGAATTACAGTTACCATAACCGGCATCACATTGCGCTTCAATATTTTAGGGCCCGTAGGGAGGCGCAGTTTCAGAATTGCTGACGTAAGGCAAGCTTCTTTTGCTCAGTCCATGTCGAATGTAGCAGCCAGGCCCAAGGTTATGACAACCACCACATATCCACAAAACGGAACAGATCCTCCGCACTAGAGGATTTTAGCGCGCGGATCGCCCAGTGTTATGGCACTGAATGGTTTGCTGTGGCGTCTGAGTAAGCGTCACCGTGCAGTTACATGTCTGGGTTATTTAGGGCTGGGAGCGTTAGCCCCCTTGGAGGCAGGGATGACGCCAGGAATCTTGGTGTAGAGCGCGCCGATTGTCCCTATTGAGAAGTGGGCACTGCATTTTCACCACTCAGCGTGCACCACGAGAAGTAGATGATCGCCATTCTGACGACCTCCCAGTGGTCGCCAATGCATCCACGGCGATCTCCTTCAGCTACTCAGTGCAACTGGAGATCCGTGGCTAGGTTCCCTGCTGTTGATGATGTTCCACATACTAGACTCAGCCCCAGGGAGGTGTTCAGCACAGCATTGCAGATCAGAAATAAACAAATTATTCGGATGAACTTGCATAATAATGTGGGAAAGAGTTAGAGCAATGGAAATATATAAGAGCAGCGGCAGCTCGTGATGAGAGAAGTATTCGGTAGACCACATCGACAAAGAGCATTTTGAACAACATCACGGGGCCTACCGAGCAGAGTGATTTCAAAAAGATTTACCCCCCTTCCCTTCTTTACTTATATTCCCCAATAATTTAATTCAAACTTTGGGTCGCAATGGCGCCCTTCAATGGTCTAGGTCCCAGGGCATCCGATCTCTGCACGACTCCAGATTGTATTCGTGTCGCGTCGGATATTCTTGGAAATATGGCCTTGAACTACACTGAAATTGATCCTTGCACCGATTTCGACAAGTGTAAGTATCTGTTCAAGGAAAAGATATTGTCATGATTCTAATCTGATCGGTTTATTTAGTTTCCTGTGGTAACTGGGCTGCTACACACTCGCTTACCATACAGAACGGCGGGACCAGTGTCCTGTCTGCTATTCAACAAGACATTTTTTCCACTGAGAGGCAAATTATCGAAGGAGTGTACCCCGCTGGCTCAGACTCTGACTGGATTTCGGTCAATCTTACCGACGATCAAGTCAAGGCCGACAAAGACAACTTTGAGAAACTACAGGATGCATATCAGACTTGTTTCAACTACACAACCCTGGCATCTGAAGGACTCGATCCTCTATCTGAATTTGTCAAGACTGTTGTGGAACTCTTCCCTGTCACCAAATCGTCGAACCAAACCAAGTACGATCACTCAGAGGCAATGGGGAAGACATTGGTCTTTTTTGAAAGCCTTGGCATCCAGACAACACAATTTATGTGGATTAACCCCAACTCCTACAATCGCAGCGAGAATGTTCTGAACATCAATCCGATAGTTCCCAACAAAGTCGCTATCAGCGGGGGACTTGGGTACATCCAACTAGTTGCCAGCTTGATTTCTGCTGTGCATCCCAAGAATATCACTGAGAAGCAGGCCCAAACTCTCCTTGGAGGCGCCCTGGAGTTGGAGGTGGAGCTGGCTGCAGCTTCGCAACTATCGCAAGCCGAGGCAACGGCTCAAGGCGAAACTGTCCTCCAGGCGTCCCTATCTGAGATCCACAAGATCGCTCCGCAATTCAATTACGAGTATGTCGTGAGTCAGCTCGCTCCCGAAGGGTACAAGGCCGACGTTCTTCAATCCGCCCACATGAGTTATTACAAGAATGCGTCCGATATCATCTCTGAGACCCCTGCCGAGGTGTTGCAAACCTTTTTTGTGTGGAAGGCCGTCTCCGCACTTTCGAACTATATCGAATCTCCCCTAACCAATGCGCTTGTGGCCTTCCCCAATGACCCCAAGAGCCTCGCACAAAGATGGAAAACCTGCGTCAGATTCATTGACCAAGGCATCACTTGGTTGCCCGATCTAGGCATCGGTCCTGGCGTTGGTACGTTTGGCCCAAGTGGTTTGACATGGATAATTGCCCGCTTCTACGCCGAGAGGCAGTATTCATCAAAGGCCCACGACCAAATGAACGAAATCGCCGAATACCTTGAAGAAGCTTTTCTGGAGCGTGTCAATGATGTAGATTGGGCTTCTCCTGAAGTGAAGAAGGCAACTGCTGAGAAAGTCCGCGCCATTGACAAGAGGATCGCACTTCCAACAGACCCAGATGCATTTGACCCAGTTAAGACCAAAGAGTATTACGCCGATGTCAATATTACAAAGTCACACGTTCAAAATGCCCTGTCTCTGGCAAAGACTCATGTGAAAAAGCAATGGGATGTTCTTGGCGAACCTTACAGAAAAGGGTGGTTTTTGATGAGTGGCCTCACTGCAAACGCATACTACCAGCCCTTGTGGAATAGCATTACTATGCTCCTTGGATTCCTGGAGTTTCCAAACTACAGTGTTGGTATGCCATCCTATATTACCTATGGAGGTCTAGGAAGCGTTGTGGGGCATGAGATCACACACGGCTTTGACACCTCAGGACGACTATACGATAAGAACGGCAACATGACGAAATGGTGGGATGATAAATCCATAAAGGCATACAATGAAAAGACAGAATGCTTTGTGGAGCAGTATAGCAACTACACTCTGACCGCGTCCAACGGCACAAAGGTGCCCATTGACGGAAATTTCACCTTAACAGAGAATATTGCCGACGCTGGTGGTCTTTTATCAAGTTATGTTGCATGGAAGAATTGGGAGGGCAAAAAGGGTAGTTCAAAGAACCTCCCTGGACTGGAGAAGTTCACGCATGAACAGCTCTTCTTCCTCAAATGGGGACAGACTTGGTGCCATGCTATTTCAGATGATGATTGGATTTCAGGATTAACCACTGATAACCACAGCCCAAACGACGCAAGAGTTACGGTGGCACTCACAAACTCGGATGCCTTTCTCGAGGCTTTCAAATGCCCATCTAAGAAGCCAGTGTGCGATCTTTGGTAACTTCGTTGGGCATGTGCGATCAGAACATGATGGTAAATTGGAATGATAAACATGGAGAATGAGATGGCTTTGTATTTCCTGTTTGTAGATTTATTATTCTGCGATATATAGTAACACACAAAGTTTATATGCTCGAAACAATTTCCATGTCTGGAATAGTGTTACTTTTAGAAGCATCAATCAATTATAGATCGCGTGAAGGATGGTGTAGGTGAGTCTGTGTAGCTCCCTAGTTATCGGCCAGATAACGAGAGAAATATTTTACTGATATTGCTTTCTGAACCTCAGCTAATTGCGAAACCATGAACGCTTCCCCCTCAAACGCCGAAGTAGATACCTTGAAACAGCATCAATCTCTTCCCTCATTGAACCCAAAGTTTTCTAACTAAAATGACATGTTCCCACCAATAGAAACGTTTCCAGTTCCTGTGTTCTGTATTCCATTGCCATGGAATATATTTGTGCTCTGCGACTGGGCAGGAGGTGAGGAGGGTTGATCATCTGGCGCAGCAGTCTCTTCAGGGTCGACATATGTAAGCAACTCTTTGGCGCATGCCGCCGCCGCTGCTGCTGCGTAGTAATGCCAGTCATCATTTTTGTGACGATCCGCATAGTCGGATATGCCCCGAATCACAATGCAGGGATATTCTGTCATCAATCCTGCGGCCTCCATTTCGAAGCAGAGGACGTCGCCAAGCGCCCTGACGAGTTCATCTCTCTTCGCTGCGTCTTTTATGACTCTATCGCCCGAAGCAATGAGTCCATAATGTATCTCAGAGTCTCTAGGGTCCTCAATCTGTCTTCTGATGCAGACTTCCCCACCCAATAACTTCGTTGATGACGGGGTGGTTTTAGTCACCTCCATAGCGCTGTCAGAAACAAGTGGCTTAATATCCGGCCGCGCATAGCAGCCAAGTCTCCGGTTTTTGGCGATCATCTCTTCAATGAATTCGGTGATCCTGTTATCCCCTCCTCTGTGGTCTGATATCATCACATTGACAGCACTGCGCAGGACCGTCTGTGGGGGTGCCAGGAAACCTTTGAGAGTGAATCCATCCTCGGTATCTTTTCCTAGGTCATATTGCACGACTCCGCCATGAGTTCCTTCTGGCATGCTCACAACTACATCACCCAGACGTATGTCATGTTTGACGCTAGGGATCCCGCCGCCGATACCAACAAGAAGCCTCCATTTGATGGAAGGAAACGAGCGGGCCAGATCAGTCGCCATGGTTGCAGTAGCACCCTTGCCTTGGGTTCCAGGAAGACACACTAGTACAATATTGTGCCCATGTAAATCACCCAGAACGTACATGTTAGAGTCTCCGGTCTTTTTGCGTAGCCGGCCATGCTCATTATCCAGCATGTACCGAAAAGCCGTCATTTCAATTTCCAGAGCGCATAATACGGCGACATGGTACTCTCCGTGAGTCTTCGTTGGCTTGTTTTTAGGCGCCATTGTGGTTGTTTTCTGAAAAATGAGAGATATTTGAATCGGGTATGGCCGAAAAGATGCGATGAGGGATGGTTGCAGAAAACGACATAAAATACATAGAGCGCACTAGGCCATTTATAAGATCTTCACCGCATTATACCGTCAGGCATCAGGTCAGGCAACAATAAAACTCGGCTGGGCGAATACGTTGCCTTCTCAAGCTCAGCGGGGCTTGCTGACCCGTTCAATGGTGCGCGACCAACGTCAGTACAAGGAAGAATGCACTTAAGCGCCAAAAGGCATCCAAAATAAATACGGCGCTTAGTGTCGGATATTGATTGGTCTTGATTGGACTACCAACACTGTACGCGCCAGCCACAACATTCAGCTGCTGATCTCTCCTCTCGGATAGCTACTCACACATGTTCCAACCTTTGCAATCATCCAGAATGTCCGCAAGTAAAAACATAAAATAAAAGGCAGAAGTTTTATAGTGAATATTTTGTCTCCAGCAATAATTTTGGGTGATACAAAGGTCAGGAAATGGCACATCTCACCAGTTTTTGCTCCCGCACACTCATCATTCACACTATGTTGCAAATTTACAGCATCCTCTGTTTTGCCTGCTGAGAGACTTCACTTGTCTCAGGTACGCAAAGAGTTGTGATCTAATTCGGGGGCTTTCTCGCAAGCTTTTGTCTCTAGAGCACAATAATTGGTAGTTTACAGAATTTGCGTCGCTGGTGCGGTTTGTCAACCCGTATTCAATAACCCAAGTTCCTGAGTTAAGCCACTTTTGTATTGGCAACGACAAATGAACTAAACCAAAAAAAAATCATAGGTTTCGCCTCTTGAGCATGGAGTAAGTCTAGATGAGCTGCAGTGTCACGAACAGTGTCTTTGTTTTGGTGTCCTACGGAATACTGAGCAAAATCTACTACAATATTTGCGTCAACGACTGCTATTAGGCGTTCTTTGGGCCGTGCATCGATGCTGCAATCCTCAGTGAATAGTACAAAGTCGCAAAAGAGATTCAAATTCTAAAATCCATAAAACGCAACATCCTGATGAGACCAGTTCTGTGTGATATATCTGAGACATAAAACGTAGCTTGCGGCGAGGATAATCAGCAGTGTATTGTCCAAGCGTCCGACTGATGGCTACGTAGACACAAGCTAGTGTTCTAACTCTATTTCAGGATCCCGATCATCCGATTCAAACTTTCGCTACAGAATCAGACGTATGAAACATATTCCCCGAGTTTTATTTTCGTGTTCTTTTTCCTTGAATGCTCCAGCCATGGAACGAACCATTTCGGGCTTGTGTCCATGACTTGGAAGCTCATTTGCTCTGCTAGTGGGTCATCAGCGACGAACAGGTGCACGGTCCCATCGGCGGAAAATCAACTTTGCCGGCTCCGGTCCTTGAGAATCTCAGCTGTCACGTGTGCTAAAGCTGTTCACAGCGCGCCCCACTGCATTTTGAAGAATCCAGGCAGATCGCGTCCGCATATTCGATCACACCGAGAGTCGTCGCTATATCCAACAAACAAGATGAGTGACGTCAACATTCAGTAAGCTCATTATCCGGGCTCTATTTTGCTTTCTCAGTGCTCACAATAATCCAGGGACCTCCTCCAGAAGCCTCGCAATGAGTGCACGTACGTCACCTCCCCACCGAACACTCGCTGAGTGAGAGTACGCGCCTGAGACTAACTATGATGCAGGGAGTACGAGATTGCGCAGCTAGTAAGAAGATTTTGCTTCATTTTCTCGGAAACTACCTGTGCTAACCCGGAACCTAGGAGCAATGGGAGTTCAGCAATGGACCTCTGTCCATCCTCCAGACCGCCGTCCGCACTCACTCACAAGTGCTCATCAGCATCCGCTCCAACCGCAAACTGTACGTCGCCTAGGACTTCCCTGTTGAGCGTCTGATTGCTCACCATGTTTCTCACAGGCTTGCTCGTGTCAAGGCTTTTGACCGTCACTGCAACATGTAAGTATTCTCGTATTCCCTGGCCACTGCTTGTGCCAACCATGCCCCACCGCAACACATCTCTCTCCTTCATATCGGATGCTAACTATATTCCAGGGTGCTAGAGAACGTGGTACGTATCCCCGGATAGGTGCGCTGAGTCCAGGAAAACTTGATCAAGCTCTTGGTTCATCACTGAACACGCGATGGCGCCATATCGCAGCCGCTCCATGCAGACTACTAACTCCCAACTCCAGAAAGAAATGTGGACCGAAACTCCCCGAAACCAGAACGGCAAGGCTGGCCGACCTGTCAACAAGGACCGCTTCGTGAGCAAGATGTACGTACGGGCCACGACTCCCAGGCACTCAACTACTAACGAATCCCAGGTTCCTCCGAGGTGACAGTGTCATCCTTGTGCTGCTCAGCTGAACGAATAATACGCACACAAAGTTGGAAACCTGCTATCGCTACGAGTCGTTGATTGGGCGGAGTGAAACGCATGTCGTGGTCGTGGTGGTTCGGCCATGCAAGGTATCAAGGGAAAATCACGTTAGACCGCAAAATATCCCCGGATTGTTAACGCAACCATTGCTTCCTCTCTTGAGGTATGTTAGCTTAGGAGACGAGGAGTTGGTAACCAGAATCGAGCTCATTTAATTACGAATCCCAGTGTGGCGCTCTGCTTCACGCTTCAATCCTCTTGGCCCGCCGGTAGCTTCAAGCAAAGGGATGCAACGACGTACTACCTTGATGACCTAAACCGCTTCGTTGACGCTGTGCCTTGGTCAAGATTTGTCAAAAGATACCGACACCTAACGTTAGTCTTCTATCTGGACGCATGCCGTCAGTAATTCCTCTAGATAGGACAAGACATGCCAGTGATTGGCTGTGCCTAACCATCATATTGTCCTTACATCACAGATGGCACATGTTCATGCATGCGACAAGCCACATCATCCTCTTGTTACTCTTTTATCTCTAATTGTGATATCACCATCCATTCCTCTCCAAAAACGACAGCCCCCTCCAGCTCCTTAAAATAATGGTGCCCGCTTCCTCTTTAACCTTGTAATCTCGTTCAACTAACCATCCAAGAACGCCCTGGCTCTTCGCCCATGCTCATTTCTATGCTTACTTTTCCCACGCCTTTTCACCACCAAACCAAGTCTCCCGAACTTCAGCCTTAAGCAAGCTCTGCGCGTCCCATTCCATATCGACCACTACAAAGTCTGCCACCTTGCCCACCTCCAAGCTCCCCATACGATCCTCAGCGAATACACTCTTCGCTGCCCCCAGCGTGTAGGCCGAGACCGCCTCGCAGAGGCCCAGGCGAAAATGCGGGTTCACAGTGTCCAGGGAACTTGGGTCTCTCGCAGATCGGCGTGTCGTTCCCACGTAGAGGTTGTGCAGGGGGTTGTAAGGCGCGGTGGGACTGTCGCTCCCCAGGGTCAGGAGCGCGCCGTGGTCCGCAAACTCGCGGTACGCAAATGCCCGTTCGCATCGCTTCGGGCCAATGAGTCTGGGCCAGTCGCGGAGAATGACCGGATCGCAGTGTACCGGCTGGACCGAGGCCGTGATTCCCAGACCGCCGAGCCTCTTCGCCTCCTCTGGGGCCGAGAATTCGAGATGCTCAATACGGTGTCTGCTATTGGGACGGGCGTACGTCTCGACAGCGTCGACGGCCATACGGATGGCTTCGTCTCCAATCGCGTGAAAGGCTATTTGTAGGTCACCCTCCACGGCGCGCTTTACCACCGGCTCCAGAAGCGTCCTGGTCCACAATGGATCTCCTGTTTTCCCCGTGGTATTGTAAGGCTTGGACACGTGCGCGGTGCAGGCGTCGATGGTACCATCGCAAATCAGCTTGATGCCAGCGATTCGCAAATCGGGTGAGGTTTCCTGGTTGTATTTTTGCTTCAGCTCAATGGCCTTTTCCACCTGTTTTATAGAATCCTCTTCTGAAGCCGGCATAACAAGCCAGTATGCTGTGATACGGATGGGGAGACTGCCCCGCTCGGAGCGAAGAGCAAGCAAAGCGTCCCATACCACGTCGTCCATGGCCATCTCGATCAATCCAGTGTATCCGGAAGCCGTGTAAGCATCAAACGCCGCGAGAATCGTTTCGAAGCGCTGCTTCTCCGTCAAGACTTTGCTAAGAAACGGCCATGCTATTCCCACGGCAGCAGCTTCACTGAGCAGGCCGGTTGGCTTGCCATTCTCGTCCCTCTCGATCTTTCCACCGACCGGGTCCTCCATATCAGCAAGTCCAAGCTCGTCTATGGCAGGTGTGTTGCACCATACGGCGTGCAAATCCATGCTGTCGATGAATATGGGGCGAGGGTCCAGATCATCAAGCATGGTGGTGTTGATGCCATCCGGGGTCAAGTCGAACATCCAGCCGCCAACGAGGATTCGCTCGAGTTGCGGGTTTTCGCGGCCATATGACCTAATGGTATCTCGGATCTCCTCGAGTGATTTGCAAGTGTCCAGCCGGAGCCTCGTAAGCGCCTGGCCGAGCTGCATTATGTGCATGTGCCCATCAATGAAGCCTGGGAGGACGGTCTGGCCTTTGAGATCTCGAATAGATACGCCATCGTTGTTTTGGTATTTTTCTGCAAGGTTGTCGCCGGTTCCTACTTCTGCGATTTTCCCATCCCTCACAAACATGCTATCGACAAACGTCGGCTGCGCCTCAAGGCCAGCACCGGCCTTTGTGAGGATCCGGCCATTGATGAAGAGGGAGCGGGATGTCCCCACTGTAGATGACATGGTGGAGTGCTATCGCCGTGACAATTCAGGAACGGATCAGCTCCAAAGATTGCGCAAAAATAACCAAGGCAGAGAGGATTGAGCACCAAGACACAGGAACAAGAGCGTTTAAATGCCATGCACAAATGGAATGACTGCACCAATACTAAAGCCGTGTGGGGACCATCACAGTGCAACACACAGCGTCACTTCCCTGGCCTGCATGCATTATCAAGACCCCGCGCGCGCCCCAGCCGTCAGCCGGGAGGCTAGTTCCGCATCGCGGCGCAAGTATTGCCCAGATTTAGACAGGCTCGCAATTTCTGGGGACAATGGAGGCGGTAGCCCTGAGGGGCTTGTTTATCCCAATGGGGCAGTTACTTTACATTTTTCACTATCCATAAATCGATCCATGAAACCAGGATCAAGGCCGATTTTACAACATGCGGGGCGATGCTGTGGACTTGCAGTGCGGTACTGTTTCTTTGCAACCTGCGCAAGGTAGAAATGACCTGGTACCAGTATGGCAATAACACAAGATAAAACAGCAGTTCTTACCTTGCTACTATTACATATGGTAGCAATAAAATTTTTGGTTTCGTTTTTTGGTTTCCAAGCAAAAAGTAAACCGCAACGGACTGGTAGTGAGTGTTGGGCGGAATATTACCGGACTTGGATACATTGTCAATGACACCAGACCACATTGCTCCAAAACCAACAAAACGGCTAAAAAAGAAAAAGAGGGAGATCTCTGCAATTAATATATTTTTCTCAACTAGTGAATAACCTATATTTTTACCAATGATTGGATGGTTGCTTCCACAACTCTAAAAATAGCACTTCGAAAATTACGGAGTTAACCTACCCCAGAGTGCCCAAAGAACCTGAGCGAGGTGGCTCAATTCCACCTGATGCTCGAGACTTTACATAGTTGTGCGATAATTAAGAGTTTGAAGATTGCATTATATTTTGTATATTGAAGGTCAACTCAATTGCGGCTTTTCCCCAAGTCCCGACTTTTGTATTACTCTACTCAGTGACGGTTGGAAACTAGTGGTCAGTTGTCGCCTAAATATCCAAGCTTGTTAATTCACATAGACCGGGATCATTTCATATTGCTCGCGAGGGAGATAAAAACCGAATTGAGTATCGTTTTCTTAGGTTCTTGGGCATATAGCCTTTTTATGAGAAAAAATAATAGACTCCATTCCCGATAAGTAACTGGCGTCTAGAGGATATCGAACTGAAGAAGAATTTTATATACAGTGAAATCTAAGAGATCGTTCAAGCCCATGTGATTCTTTGAAGGGACCCAGGAAAAATTTTGGAGTTCAAACTGTCAAGCCACCAACGCCGTGCAATGTAATCAGTCGTCCAGATTCGTGGAGATGCCGTGGTTGCTTTAGAAGGCAATTCGTCGCTGTCGTCCGGTGTACTTGGAGGTGGACTTGACAATCTTTCCTTTTCTCTCCATCTGCTCCTTCTTCTTGATGATCCAAGCCTTGCTTCCCTTCTTAATGGCGGTGTTGTTGCTCTTGATTTGCCTTCGGGCATCCATAACGTCGACACCATCCATGCCGTCAACGACACCCGTGATGTCGCCTCCATTCTTATCGATGGAGCCACCACCGACAGTAAGGACAAGGTAGAGCTTGACGTTCTTGGTGCCGGGGTCATCCTCCAGAAGACCGGCGCCGAATCCAGCCTTGACCGCCGCCTGGGTAATCATAGTGCGCTGCTGATCGTTCTTGGGGTAGAATTGGCAGACAGCGCGGCCACCTCGCTTCAGTGATGCGTAAAGGCCGTTGAAGAATCGCGTGAGTCGGCCGGCAGGGGAGGTATCGCTTGTCTCGGCACTGCAGAGCCATTGAATAGCGGAGATGCTGATGGCGGCATCAAAGGTACCGGCTCGGAATGGCACGCCCTGACCAATGTCTGCCAGCATGAGGTCTCCCTCGACGTCTCTCTGCAGAGCGATATCGAGCATGGAAGGCGACACATCCATGCCAATCCAGGTGTGAGGGCCGCCCTCCTCAGGATCAAGCGAGGACAGGATCTCGCCTGACAGACCGCTACCGCATCCGACATCGAGGATAAGAGACGGGCCCTTGAGATCGAGCAATTCGAGGGCGCGCCTGGTCATTGACGCCTGAATGTTCTGGATTCGAGAGCTGGTCGTGTACTTTCGTGCTTCGATATCGTCATAATGGACGTCGGCCGCGCTGCGAAGTTGTGAGCTGGAGGGGCACCAGGGTGGGGGTGTTTGGTGCATACAGAGTATCTTCGGGGCGAGACATGGTGTAAATTGGGAATGAAAAAATTCGGAGGAAGTGGTACGTCGAAGAAAGTGACCGCGAGAGGTGGAATACAACTATACAGCTGTTTTGCTTGCTTCGCCGTCCTTTTGCCCGCCCACTGGTTTCTTTCGCAAAGATACAGACTTTTTTGTGAGGAGGAGTGGGCGGCTCTTATCGATAAGAGTATACACATCTGGGCTTGACGCACAAGCATTTTTGGACTAGCCTTCTGCGGAAGGGGATAATAAAATCCCGTGAAACCCCATTGCTTGAAATTGCGAGACCCGCCATTGGCACAACGCGAACCCTGCTTTCGCAATCAATCTCTGAACGTGTCCTTTGCGCGCGACTCAAATATCAGGCAGGGTTTTTCCCACCTCCCTGCGTCTGAATCTCCTTCGCAATGTGAAGCTCATCACCCATTGCGAGCACTTGCGACAGTTTGCAATTGCGACCATGTGGATTCTACCTCTTGTCGGCTACGCCGGCGCCGTCATTGGCTTCTGCTTCTTGACTCTGGCCATTGCCTCTGGCCTCTACTACCTGTCGGAACTTGTCGAGGAGCACAGCGTCATCGCCAAGCGCTTCTTGACGCGTCTGATTTACACTGTTGTGGTCATTCAGGTGGCGCTTTGGATCGTCGATGGCTTCCCCCTCTGGGCTACATTGTTGGGAGTGGTCTCTCACGTTGTCTACCTCGGCAATATGAGGCGCTTCCCATTTGTGAAGCTGTCGGATCCCCTCTTCCTCCTGTCATGTGGTACGTGGGCGTCACTGAGCCTGTTTCTTGTTTCGTGCGCTAACTCTTGGTTTCAGTCTTGGTTCTCGTTAACCACTATGTTTGGTTCCGACACTTTTCCAACATGCAGACACGTGCATACCAGCGAACGTCGTACTATGACCGCGTGGACGTGCCGAGCTTTACCATGATTGCCTCTTACTTTGGCCTTTGTGTGTGGCTCGTTCCCTTTGCGTTATTTGTTAGCCTGTCTGCAGGTGATAATGTTCTCCCAACTATGGGCACTGAGCCATCCCGCGGACTCGACGGCAAGAATAAGCCTCAAGGCATGATCAAGGCCATCGTGGACCAAGTCCGTGGCGCCATTGGGCAGATCGCCGGCTCTTCCGGAATGGAGAGACCCTGATCTGTTGTGCTTTTCCTATGATCTGGGGGATCGTGCTTTGAGCACACAGGCCTTCGACAACGTGTCCGGCTTGACTGGAACCGTTTTGGCTAAACCATGCACATTTTGCGAGGTCATCATAGGTAAGCAACCGATTTCTTCAATACTTCTCACCCACCCCCTCTGCATGATGATCAAACCTTACGCTAGATTGTATTTGACAAGGAAACCCCTTGTGTGATCCCTTTTATTCATAGTTACTCTGACATTTACCTCCAAACACATTGTTTCAAAAACCTTTACGCCTCGCAAAACTGACTAAAGTCATAGATGACCTGCGCTGGCCTATCCAATCTACCACCTCTGTCCCCCTACCCAGTTGGTTGGTCGAACATCGACCACCTTCTAACCGGGTGTGTCTAATTCCAAGCACCTGTAGCAGAGTTAGTCACTGGGCTGTGACTGGTATTGTCTATGTCCATACCTTCGGAGGAAGCTCCTCGGACACTGCTACCATGGACAGTAGCCTCATTTTGCGCTGCCCTGTGTCGCGCGGTTGCTAGCGCTGTGATTTGATCCTGGGGAGAAATCTTGGACGTCCTGCTGCCCACCAACTGAGTAAATGTTGTTCCATGGCATTTGATCAACACCTTCTGCGAGAAATTGATTGAGCGCGTAAGAGCCGTGCTGCGACTGATACGGGAATGTATCAGGAACATTTCGTCGGCTTCTGGGGGTGACGTGGGGCTGCTCCATCTTGAGTAAAGAAGATTATCGGGTTGTCTTGATGAGCAGATGATGTGATCTGCTTCGCAATGATGATCGAGATTGATGGCACTGCTCCGTGTGTGGGACGCGAGAGCTCTTTTATCTTGAGACGGACCAAGCACGATATGGGCAAAGATGAGGATAGGACTAAATATTGAAGAAAGCGGCATTGAGGCAACCTTTTGCTGTTGACCCTTGCCTGCAATGATACGCTGGTACTTTCAAGGCTTTTTCGTAATGACCCGTGAAACTGCCATTACCTGAACTGAATTTCAGGGGCTCGGTTGGCTCTGAGCAAAGGTACATCTGGGGTGGTTCCGCGTCGAGTGTACTTCTGATAGATCTGCCATCCTAAATCTCGAATCTCGGGAGGGGTACCAGAGGAACGGGTAAGCACAAGACCACTGCAGATGGCCAGGCTCGGTGTGCGGCGCATGGTTGTGCCTGACGCATAGCTGTCTGTACTGCATAGCTGTGCTGCATCACTGTGCGGCTCCCGGAGTGGCGTCCTTTTGCGGGTGTACTTTTGCTGGTTGGTCTTCTGGCTGGTCTCCTGGTCTTCTGGAGGGTGGCTTGGCGGTGCTGGGTGCTGTGTGACAGGGTGACAGATAGGGCGGCGTGGGGCTCCCATGCATCGATTGTCCTTCTGTTGCGTCCTTGATTGATCAATGACTGCGAGTTGCCCCACCCATAACGCTCTTGTCAAAAGGACAAAGCCATGAGGCTGCGAGACATGAAAGAACTGAAACAACAACCTTGTTTTTGCGCCTTCTCACAATGATGCCAGCCCCAAATGCGCCTGGGATGCCCTCAAAAATAGCCTGTGGCTCAGCTCAGCGCATTCGTTGCCTTTGATGCTGTTTATCAGAAGAACATCTCCGCATCTGGACTCATGCACTGCAGTTTTAGCCTTGACAGCAGAATCAACTACAGACACATCAAGGACCCAAAAGGACAGCCCTGTATTCTTTCACGCGTGCTCACAATGATGTCCGCCCTAGTTGGGCCAGGGATGCTCTCAAAAATAGCCTGTCGTTTGGCTGGGCACATTTTCGTTGCCTTTCGTAATCTCTCTATCGTACAAACTGACTGCGAGTCCTTTGTCGCACACACACCAAAAGTACACTGCATGTTTCCCTCACCCCCGGTCCTTTTTTTTATTGGTTTCCCACCTAGGTAGACTTATGCTTGCCGCCAGCGGCAGCGGCACCACCGCTCCAGAACTTCTTGTCCACCTTGTCGCCGGGGGCCGTGTGCCCGTGGTCATGCTTGGCCTCGAAGTCCCTGTTATGCTCGTCCACCTCGCGCCGCTGCTCCTCGGTCAGCCTGTCGGTGGCGTCGAAGCCCGGCACGCTCTGGTTGGTGATCTTCGGCTGCGGGGGCGCGTTCTTGGAGCTGCTGCCCAGGCGCTCGCCCCCACCTGTGCGTCCCTTTGCGCTGCCGCTGGCCAGCCCGTCGATCCCCTGGGCGCTGCTGCGGACGGTGTTTTGGTCCTGGTGCAGCTGCCGTAGGGCGGGGAGACACATGCGGGGCCTGACGCTGCGCGACACGATGCGCGGCGTGGTGGTTGCGATGGGTCGTAGGGCGGGCATGGTGATGTTTCTTCCTTCTTACTGCTCTTGGGGTGTGTGTATGTATGTGTTTTGGGGAGATCCTCTCCAACACCACCGCCCTTTCGAGGGCTTCTTATATTCGGATAAATCTTATCTCGATCACGGCATTTGTAAACGATTTGACTGGCTGTATCACCGCGCTCGCCTCAAAGGATTTGTCCGTGACGTAGCCGTGATGCGATGACCCGAAGCCCGGCGACCTCTGGGAGGTAGCTGCTTTCTTACTCGGGCTCGCACGGGGGGCAGCTCTGTCCAACGTGACTTGCTGGAGGCGAAGCTTTGGTTCCAAAGGGACGATGGCGAGCTTGCGGGCGATCGCCGCCTTCGGGATTCTAAACCCTGGGGATTCCCATATCAGGCAGGGTGGGCTGCCACATGGAGATGGAGAGTGGCCAGTATGACGTGGGTTAGTCCGCGAACCGCTGTCTCACTGGCTGAGCCTCGCCAAAAGGCGGCCACACCGCATGAGTACGACACCAAATGAAAAAGGGCGAGCACCACTGTTTTGGGCAACAATCCCAGCACCTTTTTACGTTAACTATCCGCGTTCAAACATTAGTAGTCGACCGGCGGCTTCCTATGACATGGTTGGGGCCTGGAACATCACAAGGCTGGTCCATCTGATAAGAAGCCCTGCTCCCCGATGATGTAGTCCCGATGACGAAACCGGACATCGGTAACCCATACACTCAATCTTTGATGGCCACGTGATGGCCACGACCCTGAGACGCGAGGAGCGTCACACAGTACCTGTGACAAAATGACGGCATAATCGCTGGAGACGAATAGGAACAGAGCCATGCGGACATATCTCGCCGGCCACCAAATCGACGAGTTAAACCTCAGGTTGCTGAGGCAGAGGCTTGCACAAGCTTTGATCGGGGCTGGGCCATCTGGTTCTAGAATGTCGGGCGCATATCCCGAGGAGGTCTAGTTTTTGAATGGTGACGCAGGGCTACAGCTGTGTGGCAGTCAGCGCTGCGACGTCGGCCACACAATGCTCGAAGGATTCAGGAACACCGCTCCCTTAGGGCTATGATGAGTCGCCTGGTACGTATTCTCGGATGCACGTCCAGGTTCATTACCAAAAAGAAACTGCGGCCCGGCCATGTGGTTACAATATCCCTATTAGAAATGCGCATCTCACCGCATAATGGCCGCAAATGAGAACAATCAATATATACAATGAACGTACGTAGGAAGCGAGTTTGCACAATTATCCTATCTATATGGAGCTAGAATTCGGCCAAGAATTCGCTTGCGACTATCGACATCAACCTCCCCAGCAGTACCGAGTCTAGTTGTTTTACATGCGAACCCACTGGCACAGCCCAATTTTGCAGTATTTGATATCTTGTGAATTAAAAAGAAACGCATTGGGAAGTCTGGTTTCTTTCAATGAGTAAAATAAGTGAGGGTGATGCACAAGGCATGAATGCTGTTTCATACTCCTCATGGCGGTACAGGCGACATAATCATTTCACCGGCGGGAGCCAACCCCAGTCAACCTTAATTAATACTGAGCCCTAATATGGATAATGAACAGATGTTGTTTCCCTATTATCGCTGTCTTGAGCCGCAAGTGGACCCTGAATTTGTCCGGAGAACCGGGGCGGCACCTTGATGGCCTATGATGACAGTGCCCATCAAGGTGTCGTTTGGACGAAGCGCAACCCCGTGATCAATCATAGGTCCCCAAACATGCAAGCCATGGTGTCCGTAGAGGTTCTCACTTCGGTTTGCGTGATGCGGATTAAGGACCAGTGTGTCAATTGGAGGGGCTGTCGGCTCAAGGGGCTGCGGGCGATGAGCGATGAGCCCTTATAAGCAACAAGTCCCCTGCTCGGGGCATTTCTGTGATCTACTAGATGTTTCTGAGTCTTATAATAATTGCCTCTTTAATTTCACTACTCGACAAAAATGATGGAACAACAAGGGATCCGCGTGGAAGAGGATATCTACGATGTCCTCATCGTTGGGGCTGGCCCCTGTGGCCTCTCCGCTGCCGCCCGTCTTAGAGAACACACTCCGGCTGCACTATTTACAGACGAAGAACACCGCAGATATCACTGGATCGGGAAGTATGGCAAAAAGGTGACGCTGAGGCACGTCAAGAGCGGCAAGATTTCCAACGGGCACACGGCCCGTCCCGAGTACAAGATGCTGGTCCTGGACGCCACCGACGGCAACTGGATGGGCCGCTGGAACAGGCTCTTCAAAATGTACGACATTTCGCACTTGCGCAGCCCCATGCTGTGGCATGTCGACCCTCAGGACCGGGATGCCCTGCTCGCGCATGCGTATGCGAACGAGCGAGAGGGCGAGCTCGTTGAGATTCGAAACTGCGTGGGCAAAGAAGTTAGCAAGCACGGGAAGAAGAAGATGACAGGGCACAAAGCCTGCGGTGGGAAGTGAGTTACCAGATGCTGTATTGTTTTCGTCTTCGGAAAACTAATCGTTGGCTACAAAGACAATCTGCACGTGTTGCCATTAATCTGAGAGAACGAAACGACTACTATACCCCCTCAACATCACTCTTCTGCGACCACTGCGAGAAGGTTGCCTCTCGGTACAAATTGGATAGGGGTCTCATCCGCAACGAGTCCGTGGAACATATTGACTACGGGGTGGTTAAAGGCATCTCCATCGATGATGAGAAACTTTTCACAGTGACATCCAACAATGTGCGGCGGTTCGCTCGAGCAGTAGTACTGGCCGTCGGACCGGCCAATACGGCCAAGATCCCTCGAGTCCCATCAATGCCTGCCACCGAAATGCTGCCTCAAGCATCTCATAGCATGCACATAAAGGAGTTTCCCCCGCCTTTCCTCCAAGAACGTATTCAGGCCCGTCGGTCAACCAACATTCTCGTCGTCGGCGGCGGTCTCACTTCGGCACAACTGACCGATCTGGCCATCCGAAAGGGTGTCACAAAGGTCTGGCACATAATGCGGGGGCCGCTTCGGATCAAACATTTCGATGTCGACCTGGAATGGATGGGCAAGTACAAGAATGCCGAGCAGGCTCGGTTCTGGACGGCTGATTCGGATGACGAGAGATTGGAGATAATCAAGGAAGCGCGGGGCGGCGGCAGCATCACGCCTCCCTTCCATAAGCGATTGAAGAAGCACCTCACCACTAAGAAGCTCGAGCTGCACACCATGACCACCCTGGTGGATGCCAGGTTTGAAGGGGAAGACGGGAACGGCGCGTGGACGATCAAGACCGAGCCCCCGATCGAGGGCCTGCCAGCGATGGACTACATCTACTTTGCGACTGGCATCCAGACGGACTTCAAGACGCTGCCCTATCTGCAGACGATTCTAGAAAAGTATCCCATTCAGGGACGCGGAGGATTCCCCTGTATCACCGAGGATCTCATGTGGAACAAGGAGGTGCCCTTGTTCATGACGGGAAGGTTAGCCGCACTGCAGCTAGGCCCTGCGGCACCCAACATTGGGGGCGCCAAGCTCGGAGCCGAGCGAGTCGCGTGGGCGATTGAGGACCTGATCCCCCGTCCGGGCTCGTTGCCAGACGAGGATGACCGCGGCAATGGGCTCGCTAGCTATTTATCCGGGCACAGCAACATGTACAGCTCATTAACCGTGGAGTAATACGAGCAATACGGCCCGTTAGCACGCGGGCAAGCGGGCAAGCGAGACAGAAAAAAAAGTTAAAACGACGAATTCATGATGCATGATAATTGAGGAGAAATACCGAAAGTGTGTGCCCCGCGTTCCGATGAAACCCTTGAGCTGGCCTTGTGACGACCTGTAACGTTCCATTGTGTCGGCAATTCTGCCATGTCTGCCTCGTCCGTCCGGGACTCGACCCTGATTTCGGTCCCGACCTTCCCGCGATATCGGCAGATGGAGTGTCAGCAGGCATCAGCATGATAATATAGGCCTGATTGCAGAGGAAGTACTTAAATGGCTGCTGCAGCTCGCACATAGCTGTGGGCTAGAGGTATAAGCTTAATGTGCATTAGTTCTCACTGTCACCATAGCGAGCAGTGCACTGCAAACTGTGACGTCAATACCCGAGAGGCGCGCAACAAGGCTGTGCCGTGCTGTGCTGAGCTGAGCTGTGCTGGCCGACTACCGCTCGCGTGCCGCTGGCCTAGCTGTCCGCCGCCTGAAGGAGGAAGTGGATATTCCGGCACTGGTGGACAAATCAGGCGTGAGAATTTCTCGTGTCAGCCCCGCAATCCAGGCTTCCCCTTCCCTCCTCCGGCCCGTCCGCGAGAGATCTCGCCCAGCAGCCCTATCGCCTTTAAAACACCGTGGGGGGGAGCTGACGTAGGCGCTCCCGGCCCCAAATATCGACCATCGCCCGCTCCCCGCCCCATCGATTCTCTGCGCGACAGAGGCCAAACGCGCGCGCAGGAAACAACGCCAAAATACACACACGCCCCCCCGGTTTCCCCTCCCATGTAATGTCAGAGCACAGGTAGCGGCGCAATGACTCGCCTGGGCTCTCAGAAGGTCAGGACGGGCTGCAAGACTTGCAAGTAGGTGGGCGGCTCTGCCCGGCACGGCCCGTGGGCTAACCAAGCAATCTCCTGCGCTTCAAAAGGATTAGAAAGGTCAAATGCGACGAGACCTGGCCCCAGTGTCTCAAGTGCAAGAAGGCCGGCCGGCCCTGCGACGGGTACACAGCACCGCCAACCGGCTCGCTGCCATGGGGCGTCTTACTGCGTCCGCAGCCGTCCGTGACGCCAGCAGCCAACAACATCGAGCTAAGGAGCCTTGCATTCTTCCACCAAGCCGTGGCGCCCGTCCTCTCAGGCCCGTTCGATGCCTCGTTCTGGACGCATCTCGTTGCCCAGACTACCCATCACGACGACGCCGCCCGCCATGCCGTCCTGGCAATCAGCACCCTGTTCGAGAACTTCACACCCACCTCGAGTGTTATGCCCGAGAATCCCCTCGCCATTCGACACTATAACCAGGCCATCCAGCGCCTCGTGAAATGCCCCACACAGGATGTCGACACCTTCCTCACCGTCTGCATCTTGTTCATCTGCATCGAGTTCCTGCGCGGCGACACAAAGTCCGCCATCAACCACACCCAACATGGCCTGCGGATCCTCAGCGGATACCCGGGCAACTCCAAGCTCGCCGCCGTGTTTTCCCACATCAACCTGTTCCCCCTGTTCTTCGGGACCAAAGTGTCCGACTTCTCAGTGCTAACACGCCAGGCCCCGAAACCCAGCGGGCCGTTCCAGAGCCTGATCGAGGCGCAACACTGCCTGGACATTTACGTCGCGCGAGCGCTCCACCTTATCATGCTGTCGGAGGGCTGGAAGACCGGCCGGACGCCGCATGACACGCCGACTCCAGCAATGATTGGCGAGCGGGGCAAGATTGGTAAGGGCTTTGAGCAATGGGAGATCACCTTTGCCAAGTTCCAAGCACGCCGGTCGATCGATACCAACAAGGACGCAGCGTCGCTTGGGCTCAAAATCAGGGCACAAACTTGTAACATCTGGGCTCGCAATTGTCTCACGCGGGAGGAAATAGTCTATGACAAGCTGAAACCCGAATTTGAACGCATTGTGGACATGGCAACTCGCTTATGCGCCCTCAACCGCCAGCAATCAAAGTTCATGTTTGATACAGGATGCAGTCCCCTCTTGCATTTTATTGCGCTAAAGTGTCGCTACCTGCGACTGCGCGTAGCAGCCCTCGCAGCTATGAAGGCACTGGCATGTCCCCGGGAGTCACTGTGGGATTCGGTTCTCATATATTCTGTCGCGAAACGAGTTGTCGAGGTCGAGCACGGCATTGAGATTGGACCAGACACGCTGGAGCTGATAGACAATGGCACCATAGAAGAACGAATACCTCCAGAGGAAGAGCGAGTGCGTGTCTACAGGCTAGAGGAAGAGGTCGAGAAACCGCCCGAGGATGGACGCCAGACATATCGACGGGGCGTCTTCTTCCTAATGGTGGCCGCTGATGGTACTTCTACGAAAAGACGCGAATGGATCACATTGCCGAACCGATTGACATTTCAGTCTATGAGTGCAAAGGGCAAGAATACTTGATGCAATGAACGGAAAACGGAAAACAAGAACAAGAACAAGAAACGAGCGATTCGGGCTGCGCGGTTACTGAAACAATTATCGACCGAAGTGGCCGACTGACTGGCAACAAAATGACGTAGCCCTTGGGGTAATTAATAAAGCGACTCCGCTGAATTACAGAAGGGACGAGGCAAGTGTTTTGAGAAGCATTGAATATCCGAGAAAATACTAACAGGGTGGGAAGAAAGTCCAACGTAAAAAGAGGAAAATAAAAATACATTGCAAACTCCAAAAAATGTCACAAATAAAAAGAAGCGGTTGAGCTATCTTAGTGGTGCTATAATGAAATGAGATGTGTGAACCCTGTTCAGCAACTTGGTTCTCATCGAAGCGACACAAATCTGGCACTGTTTGTTGAGTCAAGGGGACCAACAACTCTCCACGGGCACGATAACACCAGTTCATGACCTAATGTAACTTTTATATATATTAAAAACGAAAACTTGGGCACCCGTGGCAAATTTTTAAGGCTTTTTTTTTTTTAATATTACAAAACAAACATGAATGTGATTAATATCCGATGCCTGTTCGAAATCTCACTCTTCAGAGCCTGTACCTGGCAATCAGGAACCACCTGCAGGGGTCAACGCCAATTGTAATAACCAATCAACCAACACTGAGGCAGTGCAATGCTCCCAATGTCAGAGTGTGCCTTACCCAGCCCCAGCATTCTTTGTCGATAAATAAATGACCCGCCCGCGCATTCAGCTTGAAGGTGTGCACCATCTCGCATCTTCCCACGTGCTGCACTCCACGCACCAAGTACTATTGTCTCCTTCGCGAAGCTACCACAACACTACCTAATGTCTGTTGAAAAGAGGAATCTCTCAACCCCGAATGATGGGGGTGAAACTGGTATGAGCTTTGCCCGCTTACGACCTCCCCGACCTGCTGCTAACTATTTTGGGCCAGCCCAAATTGCGCCCAACACCAGCACGTCAAAACTCGACTGGGGCACTAAGCTGTTGATACTCCATCAAATCGTGAACATAATGTACGTGGGCGTAATTTTGCGGTACTGGAACGGATGGAGTAAGGAAACCACTCCGCACAAAATACAGGTTATCGTGGGGTTTGCTCAAGGCTTGGCAGCGATAGCCTGGGCTGCGGTGTCCTACCAAGAGTGGCGGAAAATGAGGCAGGCTGAGTATATGGCGAAATGAACATGATCGGAGGGAAAAGTTAAAGCCAATGAATAATACTTTTTTTTTTCTAAAAAAAGACATCAGTTGCATTGGCCAACCTATCAAACATGAAACAGTTCATGTTGTCGGGTGGCAGAGTGCTGATCTCGTTCTTCAGGTGCTGGGTGGTTAGAAATGACTAGAGAATCATTTGATGCGCTTCTTGCGATTAAATGAATGTAAATTGTGTTTACTCTTCAATGTTAGCGGCAGACATCACAGCGGAAGCCGCGTCTATTGCAAATTGTCCCAAACATTCGGGTAACTATTCTTGTCGTCTGAAGCATTCGTTAGAGAGTACTCCGAGGAATATTTTACTAGCCCCTGATATGTACCCTCATTACGTGGCCTCATAAACTCCATGTTCCCTTACGCGACTAAAAATAGGATTGGCTACCCAGCTTTTATGCGTTCGTATTTCCACGTTCGCCATCGGAAGGATTACCAATACCCATACGTAGCAAACGCCACGAGTTGCAAGCCGGTCACGCTGTCTAGCCGTTGACTCACCTCTTTTTCGGATTCTATTTCACAGTTCCACCATAGTCAATTGGAAGAGGTTGGGTAGTTGTGTAATTGATAACTACGTGATTATCCAATCTGGGTCTACTCAACTTGGACCAGGGCAGGGCCAACTAAGCCACCTGGCAGGAAACTCTATACCAAAAGCCCCTAATCATCCCGCTTTGTCCACGGGCTCAATGCGTCTAAAAACTTCATATGCGCCTCGGCATCCCCAGTTCTCTTTAGCACCTCCTGATACTCTTCTTCGCCCAAGCACTTGAAGAAGAGCAGAATGGCACCCCATATAAAATCGGTGTAGCTGACAGTATCGCCCAAAAAGTACGGCCCCGAAGACGTCTCGTTCAGCAGCGCAGTCATCTCGCGCGCAAAGGGCTCAGCCCTGTCAAACGCCCCGGGGCTGTTCTTCTCCCCGAATTCGTACAGCGGCATGCCTACATCCTCATGGCGCGTGGTGAGGAAGAAGTCGAGGCTCTTGTCGCCGAGAATGTTGCGCGCCACTCCTGGGACGTAGATCGGTACGAGCTCCCCCATAAAAGCTATCATGATCTTTCTAAACCTTTGATGCAGTGATGCGTTGAGAGGCAAGCTTGGCTCTGGGTGCTTTTCTTCAATAACCTCGGCAATCCTATAGGAGTCCATCACATAGAACCCATCAGGCATTTGAATCGCCGGGAGCGTGAAGCTGGGGGCCCGTTCATTAGGAGAGACACTGGCAGTTCCAAATTATTAATCATCTACTCATAATTGACGAAATATGGTGTTTAATTACTGTTGTTCAAGTCGCGGTCCAATGTCAGGATATTCAACCTACTGGTATTAAGCTCAATTGCCCAACGCACGCGGCTCCAACTCACCCATTCTGTCTTATATTCAAGACCTTTATAGTTCAAAAGCAATCTTGCTTCGTCTTGTATTAGAATCAAGATCCCAAACCAACACGGCGAACTCACTTCTCCAAATGTTCATCGACCAACACCTCTGTGGTGCTTTGGTGGGGATGTCAAACAATGTGTACGTATCGGAAGACATATTGCCAGTTGCCCTTGGATTTTCGAGACGCAGAATGCGATTTCACAATAGCCTGGTAAATTAAACTGCGCGTTAACAAAACAAGAGTGCAAATGCAACGTGAACGCAACAAACTTTCCGATTCAGATGCAGGATAATCACTATCATAATATCGTAATCCCCTCACCATGATTTAGGAAGGAGCTAAGAAAAGAGACCCATTTGCTTACATGATCGTGATAGTAATCCATGTATTATGCACTAATCCTGAGTTGGCCGCCCTGGTTGAATCAGGCCTGTCAATCCAGTCACATGACTCACATTGATGCTGGTGCTGAAGAGTATGAAGACACTGAGCAAAGGATGGAGGTGATGAAATGTCGACGATTTTCACAAGAATAAAGTAAGCAGCTACTGGATGAATGATTTGGGCTTTGAATATTTGGGAAGTTTCCCCGGAATCTGCGCGATCAATAGACTGACCCCTCCGTTTCTTGACCTAAATATGCTCAGCCGGGAAACAACAATTGTCAAGTTCTTCGAATGAGCGCCACACAGCTGTTCGAAATTCAAAATAGGCTAGTGTCAGAAGGCAACATGTTCGGGCTGACAATAAGACACTGAGATCATTTCTGTCGATTCTCGTCAAGGGTGAGATCTTGGGTCTAAAACCTGATCGAGAACCGTTTCGGATCATATTTGTCACGGTGCGGACCGCGGCAGGCATCACGGGCCGTGTCGTAGATGTGTATTGACTAACGCACGTGCTCACCGCGATGGACGAAGCCATGTGCAAGTAAAATGGGTACTCTAAGAGTTAATCACATTCCTTCCTGTACGCCCACACTCGCACAACTACCCAGATGGGATTAGAACGTAACACAAGATTTGTCTTTTCCGTTAGTTGCATGAAGCGACTTGTAATAAACTCGCGATGCCCGTCTGTAATGTTAAGATTTCATAAGCGGCAGAAAATCCTCAATTGGCCGAGGCAGGCGACAGCATCTTCGTATAAGCTGCTTTCTCCGTCTTGAATTTTCTTGTGCTTGCAGAGCCTAGTATCGTAACTGACCAGCCTCCCGAGGCTCTTGTTCAGTCAGCGCTGCAGATAATCAGCCTATGTCAGGACACCAGACAGTAATTAGAGAGTTTGCTGGCAGCGACGATCAAATGTGGCAATTTGAAGCTGTTTGAAAAATTGGCCCTGCTATGGATGGTTGGAAATCCATTCCCGCCCGCGATAAGGTAGCCAAACTCCCCTAGATAGGAATCTGACCAGCACTGGTTCTGGAAACCATCCCGATATGCGATGGTGTTGTTCAGTCACTACTCACCACCAATAATGGCATTTGATCGGACCAGTTTATGTACGAAACGATTTAGCGCAGTGAATGAATTTAGATCTGGATTGTTCATAGCGACTAAATTGATAATGCGTGTCGTGATTTGACACCATAACACCTAATAATGGACAAAGGCAGTGAGTGGTATTCGATGAATCGTGTGGGTTTCGATTTCTCAATCACCCCCTTATTCCATTCTGACCAATGTGAAACCATTCTTCTCCATCAATATTCTAAAAATACTCACGGATTGTCACGAAGCCGCTTATTGTGAAGGCCCTCGTTGATGGGCTTGTGCGTGTGGGTCTTAACACGAGATGTCTCTGAAGCCTCCCAGCCGAGAATTCTTTTTCGTACACAAGTGCGAAAATTCTTTAGTGGATGGATTTTATTCACGAGACGGATTTGCCTTCCCAGGATGAGATTATTTGCGGACCCCTGGGCCCATGCGCAGGGTGATGACGAGGACTCAGGGGCAAAGTTTCTGTTCACGGTGAGTTGATGTTGAATGGTGCGGCACCAAGAATGCGAAAAATGCCTAATTGGCTGGCGGTCCCTCAATAGTCCACCCGGGGGCTGTGGCGCAGAAACTGATGTGAATGAGGGAGGAAGCGAACGGCACCACCCTTCAACCATTTAATATAAAAGCCCACTGATACTGTCTTGATGGTTGGTTTTTTCGAAGTTGGCGGCTACGGAAATTGAACCCTGTCTCACAATTTGCCTCGTGTTTCTATGACAAGTTGCGCCTTGTCGAGACTGAAACCATGGGCTTGGTTCATTTCGAGGATGGAAAAGTCCTCTACTATCCCTATACACCATCCAAAGGAGCTGGCTACGTCTTCTTAATTCTATTTCTCGCTGCCACTGCTGCTCATATTTACATATACTTGAAGAAGTTCAAGGCTCGGTTTTTCATTCCCATGATCTTGGGCGGAATATGTATGTCCAAGCTCACCATATGTGGTGTTGGTTCGGCACTGACTTTGCCCAGGCGAATTATTTGGCTATTATGGAAGAGCTTGGGCTGGAAGTGCGCCAGATTCTCCGAAACCATTTATGCTCCAACTCATGTTGATCTTGGTTGCACCGGTGTTCGTCTGTGCCACCATATATGTCACGCTGGGCAAGTTCAAGCAAGCAATACTTGGCCAGCCGAAGCGGCGGTGTAGCCCTACTTCCCTGTTCATTCTTACCGATATTATCGCATTTTGCACACAGATTGGCGGCTCCCTCGTTCAGGTCGTTGGCGACCTCAAGATTATGAAAATCGGCGACCAGGTTGTGCTCGGCGGCTTGGCATTTCAACTAGTCGTGCTGGCCATTTTTCTTGTACTTGTGGTAAACTTTTACAAAACCGCCAGGCAAGAGTCTCAATACGCGGGAAATTGGAAGGCCTATGTTTTTATGTTGGGCGGATCTGTTGTGGCAATTTGGGTGCGGAACCTGGTGAGAGTGATTGAGTTTTTACAAGGGTTTCATGGCTTTGTCAGCGAGAATGAAGCCATGTTGTATGTATTTGATGCTACATTGATGCTTCTGGTTATGATTGGGTTTGCTGTCTTGCACCCAGGTGCTATAATACAAAGCCCGGATGGCGGTCGCGGCCACAAAATTGGGAGCAAGAATTACAATAGCGCAGATCGACTGGAACTTGGGTTTGCTAATGGGCGATAAAATATTTGGTTGTACTTTTTCAACTCAATCGTTTAGTATTTGTGCTGACAGTGATATGATGTCTCCAGGTCTCCTCCCCTGCACTATGTAGGATCAATTTTTTTCACTGCAATTTTAGCATACACAGAGCAGCTCAGCGTGCCCACACTAACCAATCAGGTTGACTCGCCTGCTTCTAGCATCGTGGATCAATACAATGGCACGCACAATGGGCAAAGTGACAATGCCTTTTGAACCTAATCAACTTAGCATTTGTGTTTTGTACTTTACGCGCGCTGTCGTTCTATTTCATAACACAACAACGCTATTTGGTTGGTTGTGTAGCTGAATTTGGTTAGTGTGCATGCTTAGGATACACACTGGTCTGTAGGCGTTAAAATTGCAGTGAAGAAGGGTGAAACCATTGGCGAAGCGTGCCCGTCACTAACAGCCCCCCTTATTACTTTGACCCACCTTCTTGTCATAATCACAGTGTCATTCGTGGTGTTACAATACCAGTCATCGCAACAGCTGTCCACTGAGGCAAAAGATCGAGTAGCATTGAACGCAGTCATCGCGGTCACCCTGTGGCATACACCTGTGTGTAACCCACGATAGCTTAGCGAGACCCCTGAATCCCCGAGCTATTGGTGGCGCCACAAAGATATATATAAAGTCTTTAAGTAAGCAGGATAATATATTTTAAACGATAATGGATTAAAATAAATCATATATTTTGGAAGGATAACAAATGGGAGTATATGTTTTGTGACCGATTGTAGCCTTGAGTATCTTGGTGGTTGCAACAGTGGTGGTCGGGGCGACCGGTATACTATCTGTCACGCGCCTCGTAGGCCTGGCCAGCAGAAATTGATACTGGTGGTGGTTCGGGGAACAAGTTTGTGTCGTCATTGGTTGTCGGTTCCAAAGGTGCATCTGAACTGCTACGCGTGCGCTAAAATTGCAGTGGAAAAAAGGCTGACTGCGGGTGGTGGCATGGGTTGGCATGGAGAGGTGATGCTGGTGTGGCTTGCCTGTGGGTGTGGGTGGTGGCGGGACGAAAAGGGGACGAAAGTGGGCTTGGCGGGTCCAGCTTCATTGGCCGTACCACTGGCGCGGGAGCCAGTAGACGGGCGCCATGACCCCTCACCGACCTGTCTCCCTCAAAACAGGCGAATGCCGGGAGAAGTGAGTGCATTCACCTCGAGCCCGACCTGACGATACGCGTACAACGTCCTGTCACCGCTGCCACGACGCTTCGTTCCTCTGGCGCAGTCGCTGCCATGTCGTCCTGGAATTTTACAAAGAGTGAGTCGTCCCCTGCGCCGCCCTCCCGCAGCTCAATGCCCGGTGCCCAGCGCCTTGGATGCACCGCCGCATCCCGCTCACCCCTTAAAACCGTCCAAGGCCGCCCTGCAGACCATGGCTAAACTCATCCCCACCCCTAGAATTAAAAGAGACCCATCTGGGCTCCCTGGCCGGCCTGTCGGGCTCTGCCTCCGGCGACAAGTCGTCTAGCTCCGACACTGCCGGCCCAAGGACCGCAAATTCCCTCGGTATGTTGCCACTAGGCCTGTCCGTGCCTGTCCGTACGAGCCCGTCCGAACCCTAGCTCACACCCTCAGATGTCCCCGAGGAGCTCACCCAGGCGCCTGTCATCAAGCCTCAGAAGCCGGGAATTCTCGTCATAACTCTTCACGAGGCACGTGGTCTGTCCCTGCCCGAGCAGCTTCGCAATGTCCCCACAAACCACGGTCGTGTGTCTGCCAAGTACATGCCATACGCCCTGGTTGACTTTGATAAAAACCAAGTCTTCATCAACTCTGTCGAGGGCACGCCTGAGAACCCCCTCTGGGCCGGCTCCAACACTCAGTACAAGTTTGATGTGTCACGAGTCACCGAACTGACCGTCCACATCTTTATCCGTAACCCCAATGCCGCACCCGGCGTGGGACGGTCTCAGGACATTTGCATTGGTGTCGTACGACTGAACCCCCGATTCCAACTTGGGAACCAGCCCCAAGATAAGAACACGGTCAAGAACCACGACCAATCCTCAGAGCACAGTGGCATTGGATGGATCAGTGTCCAAAATGGCACCGGAAAGCTGCAGATTGGTCTCGACTTTGCTGAGAATCAGACTTCAAAGCTTACCATCAACGACTTTGAATTGCTAAAGGTCATCGGAAAGGGAAGCTTCGGAAAAGTCATGCTGGTCCAGAAGAAGGACACCCACCGTATCTACGCTCTCAAGACTATTCGAAAAGCGATGATTATTTCACGCTCCGAGGTCACCCACACTCTCGCCGAACGATCAGTCGGCGCTCAGATTAACAACCCCTTCATTGTCCCGCTCAAGTTCGCCTTCCAGTCTGCCGAGAAGCTATATTTCGTCTTGGCCTTTGTGAACGGAGGCGAGTTGTTCCACCATCTTACCAACGAACGTCGATTCGACATAAACCGTGCTCGTTTCTACACAGCCGAACTTCTCTGTGCCCTTGAATGCCTGCACGGTTTCAATGTCATCTACCGAGATCTTAAGCCAGAAAACATTCTCCTCGACTATCAAGGCCACATTGCGCTCTGTGACTTTGGTCTGTGCAAGCTAGAGATGAAGGATGAAGACCGCACAAACACATTCTGCGGAACGCCCGAATACCTCGCGCCCGAGCTGTTGCTTGGAAAGGGATACAACAAGACCGTGGACTGGTGGACTCTTGGAGTGTTGTTGTATGAGATGCTTACGGGTCTGCCTCCATTCTATGATGAGAACACCAACGACATGTACCGCAAGATCTTGTCTGACCCTCTTACCTTCCCTGGAACTGACATCGTTCCCCCGGCGGCCAAGGACCTTCTAACAAAGCTGCTGAACCGTGACCCGGCCCAGCGTTTGGGAGCCAATGGCGCGGCGGAAATCAAGTCTCACCCATTCTTCCATGCTATCGACTGGAGGAAGCTGCTACACCGAAAATACGAGCCCACCTTCAAGCCCAACGTGGTATGTATCATGAATATCCATATTTGCTACATTCAGCTAATCAATCATCCACAGGCGAGCGCTCTCGACACCGCCAATATTGACCCGATCTTCACCGAGGAAGCTCCCATGGATTCCTATGCCGGCGACTCCGCCCTGTCCCAGACCATGCAGGGCCAGTTTGACGGCTTCAGCTACAACAGGCCAGTCGCTGGACTGGACGATGCCGGTGGAAGTATCAAGGACCCTTCATTTGTAGATGGCTCATAGATTATAACCCTGGATAGACGAGTGTTTGTACGGCACGGTCTCGTGTAAAGCCTCCAAAAAGTGGGTTCTGTATTAGTTGGAAGATCCGCGGCGGTTGTCTCATTTTCAATCTTGGTTGCAGTTGGTTATTACTTTCGTGTAGCTTTCACAACTTTCCGTCAAAACTATATCGCATCAATTACTCATTTAGTATTGCAATGGAGCTATTATTTCTTGACGCTTATGATTTAAATGTGTCATTTTAATGTGGAAAAGTATGTGTTCAGACAAGATGTAGGTTGATAGGTCGTCTTTTACTTGATCACGGTTTGGGTAGTGCTCATGCGTGAAGTACATTTCTTATTTTCTACCACATTCTTTATCTACACTGTTACAAAATCCTCTAAAGAAATAAAATCTGTATGCGTTGCAGCATACTTTGCCGAATCGAAATGTATCGTCAAGCACCTATTTAGAATATATCCTGGACCATCACCACATTGGCGACTGTAGTGTTGGTAGAGTTATTCCCAGCACCGGTAATATAAAGGTCATGTTGGTCAAACTCGGAGCGACCAAAAGCGACCGCAGTTATAGCAGAAAGCAGACTCGATTCGGCCGCAACCCGAGCTGTCTTGTCTTGGATATCCACCTCCCAGAGGCGTTGGGGTCCATTAACAGCAACCCATGCCTTTTTTCCGTTCTTGGATAAAACAAAATCATCAGCACTTGGCAGTGTGCCGTTGATCAGGATTTCCACCGGCCCTGTGGCAACACCGGTATGGAGAGAAATTGGGACCCTAGCAAAGTTTCCCCTGTCCATGTTGGTGAAGTACAATTTGTCCCCGTATGTATGAATGCCATTGACACCAATGGGAAGTCCCGCTGCTGTTCCGGAGAGAGCTTGATCCTGAATAACAACTTCATAGGCACCGGTGTCGACATTGAGACGCGTAATGGATCCGGCAACCGATTCCGAGATCAAAACGTGGGAATTATCATAAGGTGAAAGGCGCGTTACCCCATTCAAGACGGTCGCAGATGGGAGAGATGCAACCTGTGACAAGGCTGCCGGACGAGTAACGTTTCCGTCCGCGGTCATTTTGAAATGACGCAAGTCCAGTTTGAATACCCCGGACCCAGTGCCGCCGATGAAAAGATTGTTGCCCACGAGGATGAAGACGTCCTTGTCGAGCTCGGCAATACCAAGCAAGCCTCCAATATCGGGGACCTGAGCCAACAGAACCGGTGGGCGCGGGTTCTTCTTGCCAGCGGGCGACAATTGATACACCGAAGTGGACCTAGTAGATGTGACGATGATTTCACCGTTGGATCTAACGGCAAGGTTCTCCAGGCCGCTGAGTTGTGGCACTTGACTGAGAAGTGAAACGCTGTGTACCTCTTCTTTAACCGAGCCGGAGGACACGGAAGAGACGAGACTGGCAAGACCTGCCACGGCATAAAAGAGTTTCTTTGAGATCAACATTTTGATCAGAAGATGAGTTGTTAAGTTGAATAGGAAATGATCGATGCATTGAGAACATTTGTAGGATACGGGAGGGTTTTATGGACGACAGAAGCACCGATGCCTGGCTAACTGAACACTCCAAAGCGCAAGGATGGTTTCTGAGCTTATTCCCATCGCGTTATCATTCGGATCATACTACAAGTCTCATGTCGTTTCTTAAATCACCAACATCCACTTCAGTGGGTCGGGCGGAGGTTAATTCGTTCCATCTATTTTGCTCCGCGTTCTAGAATCTCAAAGGTGAGATGAGAAACAGGCATCCTATTCTCATGCTGTCCAAGCACGCTATATAACGAGGCCTTTGGGGTTCGTTTTATAGGGCTTGTAGCGTGATATTTACTCGACAGTTCCCAGATTCCGTAGACAACTTGTAAGACATCGAGTGAACAAGGCATTCTAACACATATTGCAAAGAATCGAAGACCGCCATTAAAGCAAACAGGGATTGTATTGTCACTACGGCATGTTCTCCGTCGAAATCGGTTCGACCGATGTCAGAACAGAGTTCAAAGATTTGCATGCCCGCACGGATCTTATGGGGCGTAAGCAGGCTGCAGAAACGAGATCATTCTTTGGTCCAAGCACTGAGGTGGGCAATGAGGCTATTACTATAACGGGGAAGGCTAAGAAATATGATCCAGGGGTATCCAGATCGCTTTAATATCTGTATTGACTTTGCCACGAGTAAGACGTCGATCTCTGGTCACCAACGTCCAGTTTGGCCTTATCTGTTGACCAGGGGCAGCTGGTTCGGTATCCGCGGAAAGCGCATTCGAACAATGATGGGGCTAGGCATTGGCCACTTCCAACGCCTTGGGCAACCGCCAATATCCAATTTCGCTTTAACAAGTAGGTGTTTCCTCTGATTCTAATCTACAAACTACAAGCTCTACAGACTGCAAAGATATGCAACATGGAAGGGAATTAATGGATTGTGCTCAGATATCACCAAAAAGCCCAAGCGCTACGGACGACTTCAGAAGTGCCACGGTCAAGCTACCAACCCATGTCCATGAGATAGGCACTCTTTCAAAACCAATCCGTCAGCAAAACATGCGTCATATGCACTGACCAGCAGAGTCCCGGGCCCAACTGGATATGAATGGGTTATGTGATTGAGACAAACTCAAAAAGCGCAACAGGGGCTTTTCCTGCCCAAGTGTTCGTCTTCATAGATCTCGTTTGTCGGCGTACGAGATGTACATGTCATTGAAAATGTCTTGAACCTTTTCAGCTGATGTCAAAGTGTGCTCTCTGCCCGCATGATAGGAACTATCCTACTTTACTAGTCTATCAAACCTACGACTGACTGAACTTTCTAAATGTGGCTTGCTATGCGGTAATGGCATTTGACAGCGCACAATGGACTGAGTAACCAACTGAAATGCTTCTTCGAAGCAACATGCAAATTGAAAGTATGTAAACCGGCCGTATTTCGGAGGCCCGATAAGGTATCGGGCGAATATCCTCCCGAGTCTCCTCAGTGACGTGGTCTCGCCTAGCCCGCCCTCCGTACGACATCAATTTTAGACAGAGTGGATTAATGCCAAAGAAATTAAATTCACCTTATTCTATCTGAACAGGGAAAAAAACAATGTATACATAAAATGATCGCAGCGCATTTTGGAAACCTTAACTCCAGCATCTCTCAAAGCTTTGTTTTCATTACTGACACAATGCTCAAGATGTTGTTCGCTCCGGCATAGCAAAACACTTCATTGATTTCCACACTGTCGGGACACCAAACTTGGCTTCGTAGTTGGTACAGCCAGGCATTGCGTCGGAATCAACCGCGGACTGTGCTGATCCGTCCGATGCACAGTTTGCTTCAGCATAGATGGTGCAGAGGCCATTCTTTATGACCCAAGAGCTAGGATTGTCAAAGCTTGGGCTATTGCAATCGCCCCAGTTGGTACCGCCACCTGTGAAAAAGCGACAAGACTCGGAAGTGGTGGAAGTCTGTGGCAGGTTGCCACCTTGGAGGTTGATGCAAGGCTCATTCGGAGACTGTTCAGCGTAACCTTGAAGGGAGTACTAGAAGTAGAGAGACACGGTGTTAGTAGATGATAATAAGAGCAAAGAACTGTTGGCCGTCGCAGGGAGGACTTACATAATCTGTGGGGGTATCATCGCATCCACCTTTGTACTGATAGATATTTACGTTAGCGAATGTGCTTCACAGGGTAGATAACAATCAAGTTCTATGAAGACAATTGCTCATAGAAATTCACTATAAACTTACGATCGTGAGCTCCCAAGTGGCTGTGGGTGAAGGAGCTTGCGAAGTGGTGCTGGAGGTGGACGTGCTGGTTTCGGTTGCTACCCAGCTGGCACATGAGAGACTCGGTTGGCAGGGCCGCCCGGGAACCGTGCAGATGGAGGTTGTGGCCGTTGATGCACATGAGCTTCCACTGGATGTCTCAATCGGAATTGTCGTCAGCGGTGCGGTAGTTGATGGTGTGAGCGTGGGGAGATCGGTTGGGAAATCTGCGGAGGATGTGCTATCGCTGCTAGTTGTTGAAGCTGAGGTGGTAACAATCGTGGACATGGTAGTAGAATCCGGAGCGTCCATAGCTGTTTTAGAATCAATAGTCAGCATGTCGCTCTTGAAACAATGCAGGAAAAATGTCGGTAATAATTTCCCATAAAGATACGAGTAGGAGATAAAGCTTACATGACCAGTAATCTTCGACGTCATCATATATAGATGCAGCGACCGCGTCATAGGTCTCAACGACTAGATTCTGGAACGTCTCATTCGAATCCTCTATCAGTTCAATGACATCTGGCGTCGAGGTACTGGTGGTTGATGTGATCGTTGTGGTGGCGTCACTATCGTCCACGTCACAACCGTAGATCACCTGGCTGGTTGAGAGTACTCGGGTTGCCGTGGTGGTTGTCACAGTCCCGGAAGTTGATACACCATACGAAGTAGTTGTCATTTGAATGGTTGCCGACTCAGTTTCACACGATGTTGGCTCTGAAGAATAAGTGGGAATGTGATCATTGCCAATCCTGTAAATTAGTCAGTCAACCACGCACTTCCACTCATTTTCGATAGGTGGAACTTACGTGATCTTGGGCCATGGGGGAAGAGTTCCCTGAATAGTGATCCAAGGAGGGAATTCGATTCCAGGCGGGGGTCCACTGTCAAATACTGTCAGTCGGGCTGTTTAACAAAGAGACAGAAGGTATCCATACGGAGGATAAATTCCGGGTGGCAGCGTGAACTTCCATCCGCCGATTATCGGGCCACCATCCCAAGAGATGCAAATCTACCACCTTTATTAATATTCGAATCTCATCATCTTTCCATTGAAAACTTACCCAGAAGAACCAAGCGGTACAAGGAATAACCGGCTCGTCGTCATCATCCTCAGGATTGGGCACATCCGTGAACACTGGAATAACGGTAACAGGTGGCCAGGTTGTGTAAGTGATCAAGGGACCATCTGTGGTGCTTGAGGGGCTGGTTATAATTCCTCCCCCAGGGCTGGTGGTAGTCTGCTGGGCTCCTTCAGTCGTGGAAGAGGGTGAGGTTGGGCCTTGGTCGGCAGAAGTAGGAGAGGTCGGGCCCTGATCAGCAGACGAAGGTGAGGTAGAATCCCCAGTTGCCGAAGAAGTAGGGCTGGAGTCGCCATTGGGAGAGGTAGTTGTAGTTGAGCCTATCTCAGTAGAGGAAGGTGGGAGTTGGCCTGCATCGGTAGACGAAGTTGAAGTTGGACTTGTGTCTGTAGAGGTGGCTGGGCCTGAATTACCATCCGTTGAAGACGGTGAAGTAGAAATTTCTCCTATAGTAGAAGAAGGAGTGGAACCTGCGTCTGTGGACGAAGTTGTAGTTGAGTCACCAGTTGTCGAAGAAGAGGGTGTTGAGTCTCCATTGGTAGAAGAAGGTGAAGTTGTCCCTGCACCCGTAGAGGAGGGCGAAGTTGAATCCCCACTCGTTGAAGAAGATGCAGTCGAGACTCCATCTGAAGTAGACGAAGGGGGCAGGGCTCCGGCATTGGTGGAAGAAGGCGAATTTGAGCCAGTGTCTGTTGATGAAGGGGAAGCAGATCCTGTGTCTGTAGAAGCCAGGGTTGTACCTCCATTAGTAGCAGAGGGCGAATTCGAGCCATCAGTCGTAGAAGAGGGAATCGAGCCACCTCCGTTCGTTGAGGAAACTGGGGCTGAACCCGTATCTGTGGAAGAAGGTGGAGCTGATCCATCACCAGTGGAAGAAAGGGTGGTGGAGCCTCCACTAAGAGTAGATGAAGGTGGCAAACCTCCATTCGTCGAAGAGGGTGAATTTGAATCTGCACCCGTGGAAGATGGCGGGACTGAGCCTCCATTCGTTGAGGAAGGTGGAACTGATCCGTCCCCTCCGGTGGAAGAAGGCGAGGTCGAGACTCCATCCGAAACAGACGATGGAGGCAAGCCTCCTCCATTCGTGGAAGAAGATGGAGCAGAGCCTTCATTTGTAGAAGAAGGTGGCAGGGAGCCACCTCCATTAGTGGATGACGGCGGAATAGAGCCGCTTCCATTTGTAGTGGATGAAAGAGGGGAACTGCCTGTACCTGTAGAAGAAGGGGGAGCTGACCCTCCACTTGAAGTAGGTGAAGTGTTTGAACCTCCTCCATTCGCAGAAGAGGAAGAGGATCCTGACCCGTTTGTGGACGAAGGCGGCAGGCTTCCTCCATTTGTAGAAGAGCCGCCAACATTTGTGGAACCAGAAGATGCCTTGGGTGTAGAAGAAGATGGACCTCCTCCATTGACAGAAGTGGGCGGAGAAGAGCCACCATTCGTGGAAGTAAGAAGATTAGAGCTTTGTCCCTTCGTGGTAGAAGATGGAGGGGAGCCTCCTCCGCCTCCGTTTCCGGAGGAGGGCGAAGAAGTGTTTCCACCCTTAGTAGACGAAGTTTGATGAGAACTTCCTGCACCCGTGGAGGAAGTCGGATGAGTGCTTACTCCCTTGGTGGTAGTGGTAACAGGGTGTGAGCTTCCCCCCTTCGTTGTAGACGAGGGTGGATGTGAGCTTACACCTTTGGAGGTAGAAGAAGGTCCATGAGAGCTTCCTGCTTTTGTAGTAGCGGACGATCCATGGGAGGCTCCTCCCTTTGAAGTAGACTGCGGAGGGGGGTATCCTCCATATTGCTTGGTGGTTGATTGCGGGACCTTTTTGGTCGTAGAGGGCTTGACTATAGGCGCGCATGTGCCGTCCTTTCGGCATGTGGTACCCTGTTTGCAACAACCATGGTAACCTAATAAGAGTAAGTATTAAAATAACCTAGTGATAAGAGAAGCTCTTGGCAGGGATGCGAGGTCATATTCCTATTCATCGTTTCAGATGAACGAAGACTAAGCACAGTACCCTGAGTAACTTACAGCAGGTAGAGCCTGATAAAGATAGAGTATTAGCTTCATGACGCGAGAAAAAAAGACGGATAACATACCATGAGGACAAATGTTTCTGCGGCCATAAGGCAGATGGCAGCAGATTTCACCCTCTCTGATAAGCTTATATCCACAGAGTCCGGTGTACTTTGGTTCAGGGAAACCGTAATTTGCCAACACGGCTGGCAAGAAAACGCCCGAGAGGAGCAAAGTTCCGATCTTCATGGTGAGAACACGGATTAGCCCTGGCTGGGCCTGGAAAAACAAATGTAGATAAACGAGTGTAGACGAAAGGCAATAACGAATGTGAATGTTTCAACCGAGGGCATTGGCAGATCAGCAAGAAGGTTTACGGCAATCATGTCCCTGGGCTTTATATGATCTCGCCTTTCCTTTAGACCATCACAGAGAGGCTAACTTTCAGGACAATGCATGCATTGACCCAGCCATGATCCTCAGTCCGTGGTCCCTGTATCAGTGTACCAGACCAATGCAGGCACATCCATCCTCGTATGACCAAGTCTCGGCTAGTATTGTTCTAGTGCTTAGCCGAGCCCACACTAGATCCTTCAAACGATGGCTTCATGTGCTGTACTCCCTTAGGCCTTAATGAGCGCTATGGTTGCGAGACTACCATCGGACTTGGTAGAGGGTCCAGCTGAAAATATCACGAGCGAATTGGCCGGAAATAACGCTATTTCTGATCCTTTGGGGCTGAAGCCAAGTCAGAGGTGGGGTGAAAAAGTCTCTTAGTGGTGCCCGTCAACATCTGCGAGGCCTGGAGTAGATCCTCCAAGCCTCGATTCCTCTGCTTGGGCCAATCGCATCCTCCCCTCAACCACACTTGGTGGACTCGGCCTCATTTTACAGAATCTGAAACCCCCGGTTGATGATGCGCAGGACGCTCGGCTCAGCCTTATGGAGGCGGTGCCCCCGATCGACCAAATTCCCGCACGGCTGTCGATCCACGCCGTTTCACGTTTGATGAAAGCGAGCCCACTTAGAGGCGCGAGCGACGTAGCTGATTGGCCAGATCGATGAAACTGCCTCAAAGCATCGGAAATGGAGGCGTCTGTCACCCAGGGCTGATCCTTCTTTGGGGGCGGAAGGCAGTACGCCATATGCTTGACCAAAATAGGCGGTATGGAATCTAGAAGGCAGTCAGAAGACGGGATTAATTGGGCATTAAAAGCCGTAGCCGAGCGCTGAGCGCGGGACCCTTGGAAGCCGGTTCTATAAGTACGACTTGGCCCTGGTGTACCAGTATCTCAGCAAGTGATTTTTTGTCCATCACCCCCACGCTCGCTTATATTTCTTTTCAAAGGGGTCGAAAACAGTTGTTGACATTGTGAACAGCTGGATTTCTGCCACAGCCCTCCCAAACTGTAGACAGAGCAGGTCTTGCTCTTCGTTCAGGATGCAGGTCACTCTGTTCCAAACACTCCTTTGGTCCCTTGCGATCCAGCAGAGTCTTGCAGATATTCCATTTAGGAAAATTGGCTGCGATGGCTGGACCTATCAGGGGAAGACCATCGACGATATGTGGAGTAATGCGCTGGCCATGACTACCCAGGCTCTGGCGCAAATAGACGCCATCCCCACCACAGCTCAGTTTCGGTCATACAGCGATGCTCAGAAAATCGCTGGCACCAACGCAGAATTCTTGTTTGGCGCCAGCTTCATGAACAGAATTGGCCTTTCAAGCAGTGGTCAGACTATTATGAACCAGGCGAGAAGTGAGCGAAAAGCATTACAGAATCTACGACATTGGATTATTTTACTAACATACAAGCAGCTACGTATGCTGAGATCCAGCAGATTCTCCTGGGAACAAAGGCCGATCTCGATTACACGGAGGCCTTTATTTTCTGCGGCAGCAATGGGCTGGTGAAAACCCCCATCCCTGCCGGTGGCATCACTCATGGTCAGTACCCAATCTACGTCTGGTTTACTTTTGGATACAGAACTCACAGCCGTCGACAGAAAGTCCTTTGAAAATATGGCATGCCGAAATTGGCGAGGGCGATGACAAGGAATATCTGAAACTCAGCTATGCCACCGGTACGTTGCATCTGGAGACATCCTCAGCAGCAAAGTCGGCCTGGAACTAACAGACTTCATAGTTGATTACCAGTGGGAACCTTGCCAAGAGACTCAAAAAAATGCACAATACGTCGGCAAAACTTTCCATGCGACGCACATCGAAAATAACGTGGGGAAGGAGTTCACTGGCATTATCTTGTGTCCTAACCAGTGGGATAACGTCCAGGGGGCAACCGCTTTCGCAACCCTAGACCAGGGCTACACGGCGGTACCTAGGGACAATAACAAGAAGCCATACATCGGCCACTACAACTCGATGTCAGGAACCATCGTGCATGAGATGGTGCATGTTATTGGTCGTCTCAGAAACCCACCAAATGGCAAATGTAAGTCGAGAAGCCAAACCAGAAAAAATCAGGGATAATGTATATGCTAACACGCCAGTAGACCTGGACGAAGCTGGCGGGTGGAAGGAGTGCAAACCACTTGCAAAGTCAAACCCGACTGCCGCCCTCATCAACCCGGACAATTATCGCCTCTTTGCTGAGATGAGCATGTCTCCAGCAACTAAATGGGGATCATACAGCGTGCCTAAAAGTGCAACTACAACCGCAGCGGCTTAGGCAAATGCACGTCAATGGTGAACTGAAGGAAAACACTGTTATTGTGCAAGTGTGGAGTTACGGGAAAAGGAGAGGACTAAGCTGGAGCGTCGGCACACCAGTCGCGAGCAGGAGACTGTTCTGGGCCGATTTCCCCCATTTTTTTACATATATTTTAGATGTTTATCAATCGTGTATCATAAGTAATCTTCAAACTCTCATGTAAAATGACGAGGTTCAACGAAGTCGCGGGCACAGGTCCCTGATGTCTCGGTCGGCTATAGCTACCCCTTCATTTCAGGGATGGATGGCCCGTGTGACCCCTGTAGTGCGAGCTAAATTTACTGAAGCGCCACCACACCCTCCCTCCATCACGGCATCCTTGTTCCCCTCCATCACACACACACTTATATGCTGCATCTCGCATCCTTTTTTCCTGACTTGCAGAAACATGCACCATAAATGAAGGTCCTCACCACCAATGGCTCCAAGACGTTCTCTTTCTCGTCTCCTCCACAAACGCCGCGGGGAGCCCATCGGTCCCACCAGCACCATCAGCATCCCGACACGAGAGCCGGTGCCTCTGGACCCAACAAGGCCATCCATAGCCCAACTGCCGGATCTTGTTGTGCGCCACATCCTCACATTTTTACAAGCAGTGCGGCCAAATGACATATTGAAGATTGCATCATTAAGCTCGTCCCTTTACCGACAAGCCCGCTACGCTCAGCATTGCCACGTGCACTTGGACTTGGACAAGCCACGACACGTGCTTGATTGTCTGCAGCTCATCAAACGCCTGGACCAACTGGCGGCGATATGCACGCTTCATGTGAGCGGCTCCAACTATGATGACGGACAGAAGGAAAGCAATGACATTCTGGACTTTCTCGCAACCTTGCTTCCATCCATGACAGGTCTGTGCCACGTGCACTGGCAGGTTGAAACTTCCAACCCGCTCCTTGCCCACGGAATAGCGACGGCTGTGCCTATTCCGGCGCCCATTCTGGCTGCACTTCCGGCCAAGTCACGCCTTCAGACATCCGTTTCTTGCGATGAGAGACCGGAATCCCATGAACAAGCGCGCATATTCCTGCATCGCATTGAGGAAAACTCCAGTCTCGACACTCTCTCAATCGTAATCTCCTTCATTAAAGAGCCGGAGTGCGTCGAGACAATGCGCGCCCTAAAAAGGGTACTGCTGTCGTGTCCCAACCTCACCAGGATTCCGAAAATGGACGTCTGGTATCCTCGTGGAGGCTGCGATGCTTACGGCCCCCCCGAAGGCCAGGAAGCTCCGTACCCCGGTCTGGGTTTCTCGGGCGGCGAGCGGCCACCGGCTCTTGAGGAATTCGGCTTGCGGGGTTATCCATGGGGCTTGGAGGGAAGGCCGCATCTCAAGGGGTATCCTAACAAAGGCTATGAGTGGGATTATTGGGCCGACACATTCGATTGGTCGCGGTTGGTCCGATTGAATGGTGCACCAGAGTTCCTAATATCTGCCATTGCCCCCCAATTGACCCGTCTTAGAGAGATGACGTTAGGTGGGGATCTCGGCAACGAGTTAGATGTGCTTTCCTCACCGTTAGAGATGATCAGTCTTGAAAGTTGGAAACCTGTCAACTGCAAGCCTGAAGTTATCGACCAATTTGGCTCAACGCTGCGAGAACTGAAGGTACATCGGCTAGAACCATGGAGTGGCAATTTAATGACGGCCCCTGATCTTGCCCGCCTGAGCAAAAGTCTGCCCCATCTCGAGCATCTCGCTCTTGATATAGATAGGGGCAAAGAGGCGCATGATTGGCCATACGCACACTTGGACGCTATTGCTGCCTTCCCCTGTGTAAACACGGTCGAGCTGTGGTTCCCGCTGGGTATGAGAGCACCCGCACCAAAACCACATCTTACCGCATCCTCCGCGCGCCACCTCTTCCAGTACTTGCATGAACGCAACAAGAAGATACAGCGCGTGACTTTCCATTCAGGTGCGCCAGCACCCCAGAGCAGCTTCGAGCTAAGTATTAACCCCGGGCCGCCATGGGACATGCATAATTCTGTTAGCTTTATTTGTGAGATGAACTTCTACGGTGAGGGCGCCAAGGATGTAGGTGATGGTTGGTTCAGCATGTCATGTCCAGAGCTAAGTGCAAACACGAATGCGCGCCTAAATCTGTTAGCTCAACAGACAGGCCGAGAACCTTTAGACCCCAAAAACCTTGATGCAGAAGGACTACTTCTTCGGGCGGCTCTGGATGGGCCACTCGGTGACCGTGCATGGGCGGACTGGGTGTACGGGCAGGGTTGGCGCTGCGATACGGGTATAGACACGGATATATCGCTGCGAGGGTTTGTTCGTGATCGTTTCAAGAGTTTGTGGAAGCGGTAGAGTAATGCATCATATGATAAGATACATCCAGACTTGAATCAATGGCCTCTCTGGCCAGCCAACCGCATTCCAACCTTGTAGACTTTCTGAGTAACAGAATTGCAATGTTCCAATTTAACCCTCTCCTTGCACACGACTAGGAACCACATATGTTCAACGGGCATCCACATCCCCTTCCACAAAGATGTTAATGAAAAAGATACAGGGTAGTCGTCTGATCGCCAGCCAGGCCTTCGATGGATTGATAACACTAATTTATGGACTTAAAATCATACTGCTGGAATAGATGGAGTAGGGCTGGTATGAACTTGGAACTAGAATTAATGGACCGGAAAATCAGCTCTTGAATTGACCAAAAATCATTCGATAACCAGTGCAGCATCGATCTAATATGTACAGCTGGCTCGTCACTAGCCCTTGGTTCCTGAGTTATTGGGACTAAAGAGCATCTATTGACCGTTCTAACTTTTAGCCGTGCAATCCATTCGTGGGATGAAATTGCAAAACAAAATGTAGACCCCCCCAAGCGCGCCGCCGCTAACCCTTCCCAACACGTCAACATCTATCGGTCTCCTTAGCGTTGAACTTTCTTGCACTATCGATTCCCGTCGTGTGCCACCTTATAGAATAGAGGCACACAGTTCCCCTATTCCGACTCGTTTGCAAAAGGGTATAAAGATTGGCACTTCTCCCAAGCGAGATGCACGACATCTAACAAAGAGGGTCCAGAAAACCAGCCAGTGTGCGGATCAAGATGCATACCTTTATCCTGTGGTCCAGTGCCTTGACACTCCTCGCTAGTGCATCGCATCATGCCGGAAGGGGAAATTCGCACCCGTACTCGCAGTGCAACAATGCTGTGGTAAGGTCCATCAACGACGGCTTTCGCGTGTGCTAACATCATCCAACAGCTTCAAAACTGCCCCAAAGCCGAACGCGATTGCTCTTCAATTCTGAGAGCCACCATAACCCCATCTGAAAAGTTAGTTCATCTTCATTGCAATTCCCATTTTCATATAGTAACATGTCATTAGAACGATCACCACTACGATAACCACCAAGAAGACCATCACCACAAGCGTTACCTCGGATGTCTTCACCGTCACCCATACAGAGACTGAGACCGTCCCAACAGCTACAAGCACAGTCACTGTAACTTTCAGTGCCGGCACTCCCGATGTGCCCAATACTCAGCTTGTTCATAGAGGACTCTCGCCCAGGGTCACCAAGATTCCCAGTTACGCCAGCAAATATTGCCAGAATAACAAAGAATATGCGGCTGCCTGCTCGGCCATCGGGGTTAAGCCTACCATTACCGCGCTGCCCGCGCACACCATTACTTATACCAAGAAAATATCAAAAACGATCACATCCACAGCAGTTGTCTCTGCCACGAAGACGGTGACAAAAACTGCTACCACAACCGTATCGGTCACCGCCACGGAGACCACGTTTCCTAGTGGTGGGTGCCAACACCAGGTAGCCATCGGGGAACAATTTGGAAACATCGAGGTTCAGCGGCTGGGAGTGGGCGACACCAACTTTGGATATGCATCCGGTTTGGGACGCACTGTCACACTGACAGACCACGATGGCTCGTCAGGCTACTTGATCACCAGTGCTACCGATGGCACCAACGTTTTGGCCTTTGCTCACATATCGTCTCTGTCCAAAATTTATGACGTGGATGTTGACATTGTCGACTTCACATCTGACTACACCAACTCGACCTACCACACCCTCACTTGCGCGAGCCCTGGCGGGGACCTGGTGTCGAGTGAAATGACATGTACGTCTACGGCTCGCGATTCAGGCACGCGCACCCAATTCTACCTCTGCTCATGGCCCGATGGTGTGAATCTTCCGCCCCTGGCTGTTGGTCCTCCCAACCATGAGTCGGCGTATTGCAAACCTACCTACCTAAAAGGCCAAAGTTGCGGACAACGTTAAGTAGTCTTGCCATGCGATTGATATCCACGTTTGGAATTGCTTGCCATGCGATTTTAGCTAGACCTTAGTAATTAATATCAGCACAAAAGGCCATTTTCTTTCCATTTTGGCCTCTTCTTAAAACAATAACCGGAACACCGTGATGCGAGGATTGCCTCTCTTAAACACTACGCAAAAAATTCGTTCTCCTATTTCATGATTCGCAGTAGGCCCATGTACCCAAAGAAGCCCGTTCCCGGAAGCAGATTGGGCTCTTCAAGGCTGAAAGACTAGCCTGGTTCCAGCTGATCAACACTAGACGGATTTGGCCAAGCGCCATCCCTAGCCCAGTCCAACGCACCTGACCAGAACCGAGGACCTGAACCCTCCCCCTCAAAGTACATCCATCTATTCATGCCTTCTGTGAGCAAGGTTGAACCTCATCCCTGTTCGGTATTCATAATTCTTGACAGTGGAAGACTCTCTGGACAATATGAGACTTCTCGATGCTTCAAAGTTGACATTTGTCAACAAGGATGAGAATGAGATCCCCAGCTATGCCATTTTATCCCACACATGGGGCCGCGATGATGAAGAAGTGTCTTTAAACGACATGCAATCCTTCAGTACTAACCAGCTCGTCGAAGACCCTAAGAATAATACTGTGTTGAACAAGCCCGGGTTTGCCAAGATCCGCAACTGCGCAAGGCTGGCACAATCCCAAGGGCTAGACTTCATTTGGGTCGACACCTGCTGCATAGATCAAGGTTCAAGTGCCGAAATTTCAGAAGCAATTAACAGCATGTTCCGCTGGTATCAGAACGCCGCAGTTTGTTTTGTATTCCTGAGCGATGTCGGTGCTGAAAAAGATGATATATTGGCACAGGCAATCCAATCCAGTCGCTGGTTTACGCGTGGCTGGACACTGCAGGAGTTGATCGCTCCCAGCAAGGTCCAGTTTTACTCTCAAGACTGGACTCTACTTGGAACAAAGGATGCTCAAACTGATTTCCAAAGACTTGTCAGTGACACAACAAGCATTCCAACGGATCTCTTAAATGGATCTCGCTCGCTGGAGAGTTTTAGCATCGCAGCTCGGATGAAATGGGCATCCTGTAGACAAACTAAGAGGCAAGAGGACATTGCATATTGCCTCATGGGGATATTCGACATTAATATGCCAATAATCTATGGCGAGGGGATGAAAGCATTCGTTCGCCTCCAGGAAGAAATCTTGAGGGGTTGGTGCATCCTGAAACCCTTTTCGTTTGTTGCTGTATTGTGGCATTACTAACGAGAGTATTTGACAGTAAACAACGACCATTCCTTATTTGCCTGGGTCACGGCGGACGAATGTTCAACACTTACTGGTCTTCTTGCCCCCAGCCCAGCGTGCTTTCGAAACTCGGGCAATTTCAGCCCACTTCCACTGGCCAGGCTCAACTCAACTCCCCCATCCACTATTACGAACATTGGTCTGCAGGCCTACCTGAGACTTATTCCCACTTCGATTCCAGGTGAATTCGATGCAATACTAGACTGTAACCCTCTTGGCGGGTATCTGCTGCCGGAGACGCAAGCCGCTATCCGCCTCACAGCATTGGGAGGATTCCAGTATGCACGTGGCATAAGCAATCGAATATTTGATCTCCCTAAACGCTTCGTGAAGAAAACAGCCAACGACGAGCATGTTCTAGTCTATGTAAAGCACAAACCCGTTCAACTGCTTCCAAAGGTCGAGGTTCTGGGGATTGAAAATCTTCGATGGGAAGAATATGACGTGTACGGTTTCCTACAATACCAATGGCCTGATGTGGTGGGGTCGTCCAATCGACTAGGTCTAATCCGGAGCCAGGGCATTGTCGCGGCCTATCGGTTTTTGTTTCGGGCGGCAATTTCTGACTTTAAAAAACATGTCGACGTGTTAATGGGTCTGACAATAGATGGGGATGGTTCCTCATCATGGAGCCCTTGGTGTGACGTGATCGAATCAGACGGCATTATACCCCTGGCCACTGTCGTGTCAAAGTCTGAAGTAGAGGATCCCAATCCTCTACAAAAGAGAGAATCGATACAGTACAACATCAAGCCACGTTTGTGCGTTTCGTTTATAACAAGCAGGCGCTACGAGAACAATACGCCATTCATCTCCCTCAGAGTCAGTAAAACGCAAGAATTATCCGCACAGGAGGCAGAATCAATGCCCATATACCGACAAGAGCTTGCATATGAGTGGACGCCCTCTGTCGCGTTAGCAAGAGAACTGGAGTCTGAAGCAAGGTCAGAATTCGCAACACGATCAGAGCGGGCACTGCCCCATCACGTTGAAGATCCCTTGATATCCAAATACGAAGCTCTGATGGAACCATTGGCCATAAAAGACTCAGCGGCTACCAGTCTTGTAAACATTACCAGTACCAAAATTCGAATTAACCGAGCCGATGATACATTTTCGTCTCAGCTTGAGCTTAAGCATATACGACGTCATGTTTCACAGCACGCGGTTAGTTTTGATGTGCTGAGGCCGGACAAAACCACGCCCACCGCATTTGAGGCTTACTTTTCCGACCTCCTCATCAAGGCTTGTATTAAAAATAACCCAGATTCTGTATTGGAGATCATTCAAAGCCCGCTTAGCTCAGCCGTGATCCACTCGTGGACATCTCGAGTTAATATCAACTTCCAGAATTTCGACGGGCACAAGCTTGTGCTTGGCTTCCGACCACTCCACTGGGCCGCATTATTTGGACACCTTGAGGTCGCTGATGTACTCATTAAGCATGGAGAGGACCCACTCTTGGAAACAGCGACAGGGCTCACAGCCATTCACCTTGCCATAGTTATGGAGCATGTTGATGTTCTTAACAGACTCTTAGCTTCCGTCTACACACCAAAGCCTTCCAGGCCTCTACCATTGCCTAAAAATTGCGACACGATTGTTCACTTTGCCGCAGCATATGTTCGATCTGAAGCAGTCGTATCTATTATGGAATATCTGGTCGCAGCGCTAGTGCTAGAGGCTAACGAAGATTGTCAGTTCCGTAAAAGAAATAAGATGGGAGAGAATATACTCCATAGAGCATCTGCCATGGATAACATCCATGCAGTCAAATGGATCATCAATTGGAACAAGATGTTGATACACGAGCGAGACAAACGGGGCATGACCCCACTCTTCCATGCTTCTATAGCAGGATCAAGGGCCATCATTCAAGAACTTCTCAATGCTGGTGCGAAGGTTAGCAGCACTGATGAATTACACAGAATACCTCTGGATGTTGCATGCCAACATGGGCATCATCAAATCATTGACTTACTTATGCCGGCACATGATACATCCGGCGAACCAAACACTGTGTTTAACTCGTGGCACTTTGCCGCACTCTCGCGCAACACACATGCCTTGAGCGCTTTAAAGCAATGCATCAATTCATGCGACACCACAGGTATGGATTTTGGCTATACTCATATCGACAAAGGTTTGAATGCATTGCATATTGCCAGCGCCTGTGGGTCAGTTGAGTGCGTCAAGATCCTCTGTGACCTGGGATTCAGTACCAAGGCCAAGACCAAATACAGCCTAGCCTATGAACTTGTTGGGAGTTCAACGCGGTTAAGGACCATCAAGTCAACAGAAGCAAAGACAGCTGGGGAATGGGCATATTTCCATGAGCATGGCGATATTGCGGAATTCCTGCGCTCGGTGGATATAGCTCGTGTTGACGCACAAAAAAAGAAACCCGAGGCTGAACAAGGTGATGCTCCATCTCCACCGACCTAAATGCAACCGTCTCAAGCCACCATTTCAACTATCCGCTCCTCCAGCGCTGATCAACATTTCTCCCTGGGCGTCTATTGCAGCCTTGGCATGACGATTAGTTTAGAGACAGTCAAAAAGGTTGACGTCATGGCCGGTTCATAATTGCCTTTATTGAAGCCAAACGGCTGCTTTTCGGAGAGATGAAGATCAACACATTTATTGGTTCCAGCGAATATTGATCGTGACTAATGAAAATTGATCTTTTGCTACCATAGCCAGTCTCTTGTTTCCGGCAGCATGGTTCAAGTCGCCCAACTACTTGACAATTAACCAACAAAGAATGATGTATTACTACTACTATTATTATTATTATTATTATTACCATAGTGTAACCTTTACTACATGACATATTGCTCACCACTAGAGTAACTGGTACTTCAAAGGGACATCAAGAGAGGCTCATGTTGTGGAGAACCTGTGTTTTCAAGGTAATAGCATGCGAGAACCAGTGTGAACATTAAGACGCTAGCCAATGCGGGCTCAAAAACTGGAGAGAATATGGAGATGATGTGCAACTACGACACCGTATTCTTGGCGAAGAGACATGCATCTTGTATGGTGACAACATACTAACTCGTATTTGTCCCACAATGACCACGTGCAACCTGTGGGGATGGCACGTTGGTGCCAATCAGGTGCTCCCAACACAATGAGCCGACTGCCACACTGGAGGCCTTCGGATTAACAAGCTTTTTTTATTTTTAATTTTTCAAGACGGACGCGGATTAAGAGGTCGTGGATAGAAAGAATAGGGTAGGCTGTGCCATTAGCGCCCTTGGACCGGAAACCTTGAGGGGCTTGAGGATACCGATCCAGAAGGCAAACATGGGTGGATCACTGTGGCAAGCAACTAAGGATAGAGTGCTGCCCGAGTTCTGCAGCTAAGCAGACACGAACATGCAGGGCAAATGTGTGAGACTCGCTACGTAGCACCATGCAATAGCTCAGGTCGAGGAAATCATATTTTAATTATGTAAACTACGACTTAGCTGAATCGTTTTATTCAACGGATCATGCATGAATGAGTGACTGCCTCACCAAGAGTGTATATTCACGAGCGTTTCGCCTATCCTGTCACAGGTCACAGGTCACAGGTAAAATTTAAGGTCCGCAACGAATTTCTACAGCATAGACTAGATGACCGCAGTGGCCAGGGACCCCAGGGGGAAAATTAAGCATCCCAGCGCTCTCTTCCTTCGGTATCGGCTAATTGATCCGCTTGTGGGGGAGGCAGCGTCGATCATATGGTCCGGGGATGATGTCACAACAAATTGAATCCCGCGGTTTCTAGTGGCGTTCTGGGCCGTTCTAGCAGTGTAGGCCATGGTCGCCGAACCGAGAGGCGCTATCTCAGGGGCTGAGTCGAAGCGACCGGCACGCGCAGAAACGTCCTGCAGGCAAGACCGGCTGGCAAAACAGCGCGCATCCAAGCGGAAATTGGGGATTGAGACGGCCAGCAACGTCCATATTGGGAGCTTTCTTGGCCACCATCTCGCGTGACTCGGGCACGGGACGCATGGAGACACAAGAACAAGAGGTCCCAGCCACGCAGGGAAATGGCCTGTCAAAGCGACAAACCTAGACAATGGCTTTGTATCTAGCAGTGTCTAAATAAAGCACATTGGGGGGGCCGGCACGTCGGCAGCCCACGGTCTAGGCCATCGACCCGAGACAGCCACAGTGGGCTCGCCTCGTGTTGACGTCGCAGCTGTCGGTAGTCCGGTTCATCCGTCACCGCTTCGGATTGAACTGACGGCCTCACGCAGCCAACCGCAGTCTATGACTTCAGCTTCGGCTAACACCGATCGAGGAATGCAAGTGCCAATAGGGATCTGCAGAAAATCATAAGTCAATGCGGAAGGATGGGGCCGAGCAGCTTCAATTTGGGCAAGGCAGGGAGGGGCGCGCTAAGCTGTGTGAGGGGCCTCCTCGTATTCCTTAGCCGACAGCATAGCTTGGTGGGCAAATGATGTCAAATTTGGGCCTCGACTTGATTTAACCTTATGAGAGGATAATCGCTTGGGGTAGTCGCATCGTTCTGTTCAATATATAAGAGAGCTGCGCGACGTCCCATTTGCATTCGATCATCAACCAACAGCTCTCAACTCCATCATCACATCTTCTCACTCAATAACCTACTTCCAACAACCACAACAACCTTCACCATGCAGATCAAGAACCTCCTCTTCGCTGCCGGCCTCGCCTCGGCCCTCCCTGCCACCAACGAGATCGACACTCGTGGCTACCAGGCTCCCTTCCAGCTCATGGCTCTCCGATCTGCCAGCCCTATCCACTTCTCCCACTTCAGCGCCTCCAAGGGCTACCTTTACCTGAACATGGCCAAGTCCGGTGCCAGCTGCGACTACAAGCAGAGCAACAGCGCTGCCACCTTCTCCCTTACCAAGGATGGCGAGTTGTACCTCTACTCCACCGAGAACCCTCCCCAGCAGGTCTGGTCTGACCGCTCCGGCATGGGTAAGTTATCATGATTTCGACCCTAATCCATCGATGGAAGATGGGTAGATATAACATGAGCCGTTGGCTAACCAAACTTCAATTATAGGTCAGGGTATCACTGGTTACAAGACTGGTGCTCAGCCCGCTCCCAAGAACGCCAACCTCAAGGGCTGGAAGATCGACAAGACTGGCAACCTGAGCCTCGACGATGCTAGCTTCATTGCCTGCCCCGTTGAGAACACCAAGCAGTACCGAGTTTGGGTCAGCAACGGCATTGCCAACCCCGGTGGCAACAAGAACTGCCTTGGCTTCAATGCTCGCACCCAGGTGGTTTCCAAGCCCAACAGCTGCACCTACACCTCTTCTTAAGTCGATCAAAGGATTACCCGAAGTAGCTAGGGGATTTCGTGTCGAAGCTAAACTACATTAATACCTCCAATTTTTCTTCTCGGCGGTCCTGTACATGTTGGATACAATAGGCACTGTCAATAGCCTTAGAAATATAATAGACACGCTGGATTTAAATAAACGAGTGCGGATACACTTTGCAATACCTTGAGTGATTTACATGTGGTTCAATTTTTATATGTGAGTTCGAGCTATAGTTTTTTTCTTCTTTGGTGAAGCGTAGATAATAAGCTTGGCAGGAAAACCCATTATTTTGTGACAGTCCAGGCCAAGGTTTTTCTACATCGCTGTCTGTTCATCCTTTTCTGGGACCAAAACTTTAGTCCAAATTGGTAATATCTGTATTGGAATGACAAGAGACCCTTCCTTGGTCATGACATTTCAAACACAATCTTCTTTTCGCCCCTCTTTTCTCGCCAATAATTCGTCGCATCAACAATCTCCGGACATCCCCGAGCCAGCCAACCCCATTTCCTAAAGAATGAAGCATTTGCCTCCCAGCCCCATACGTCCCAGGGCTGTCCCCAGACAATCAGAGATGGCTTTTCACTCAGGCGATTATCTTCCACGTTGAGAAGATCCGCGCACAACTCATCCTCGTCAAAAACACCACTGGCTAGCCCCATGAGCATATTATCCCGGAATCGGGGAACTGGGAAAAGGTCTATCCAGGGATGATGATGCACTGTCCGTTGCAAGCTCGTAGGTTGTAAACTCTGCGGGCATGATGGTGTGATGGTGTTTGTGTCGGTGGCATGGGGTCCATGTTGTGTGTATGGTGATACAAACTCATCCCGGCACAACCCTTCAGGTGGAAATCCCATTGCAACAGCGTTCTGGGCCAATGAGGTGAGAACATTCAGCCGAATTAAGACTTGCAAGTTTGTTGGACGCAGGGAATTTAGAGTGTAATCAATATAGAGTTTTTCCATCAGATAGCGTATGAAAGCGATCCGATTCGGGCACGTCAGAAGGAGGCTGCCGTCCTGCGGCACATAGGTGTTTGGTGGAGCCATAATAGATCCTTGCTGACACCATGTCTGACTGCCGTCTAGTTGGTGCATAATTCCTGGCACCCCAAGAGGGGGCGGGATGACTGCAAGTTCTTCCTGTGAAAGGCATGTTTTGGAATCCTTTTTTCTCCTCCCTAAATGATGTGTTATAGATAGTCAGTGATTGTCGCTTCATGAAGTGCTTGGCAGACAGGGGAATCCTGACGGTAGGCTCTTTGGTTGAGACGATTCTGGCGCTTCTTCCTCTCTACTGAAGATGTGATACCAGTCCAATCATCATCTGGTACCCTGATCTCCGGGAGAGGATATACCCTGTCTACGCCAGGGGCTTGTATGATGTCAACTTCGGGAGCATCAGCATTGGTCGCCATTTCAGGAAGAATACGGACTGTGATTGCACGTGGATAGTGAACAGTTTTGGAAGGTTAGCAGATTATATGCACCTGGATTACGCACTAGAAGTGGATCTTGGTCCGATTTACCCCTCTTTTATGTACTTGGATTACGCTGGCTAATACTGAATTGGACGTTGTCTCCACTTGAGGCGATTTATACTTTGAACGGTATTGGGGCCAATGCTTTGACATCGACAAGCGAACGCGGTGAGTGTCAAATAGGGATTTACGACATGTGAGAATCTGGTGTTTTTTTTCTTCATTGGTAGTCTCGTAACAATAGCAAGCGATATGATCCATTCCACAATATCCTTACCTAAAATGTATGCATAGCATGTTGGGTGGAATTTGCGGGTACTTTAACACAGTGATAGTAGTATAAGTACCCCGCTCCTCTCCTTGCTATCGCGTTTAAATCGCAACTTCATTAACCAAGACAGTACCGATCACAAGTATTTTATCTTGCTATACTCATTCAATATGGTAAATGTGGCTATTGCGGGAGGCACCGGGAATCTCGGCCGGACCATCCTTGAAGTTTTGAAGGGGCAAACTCGCCACAAACCTTTTATTCTGACGAGAAACGTATGACACAAGTATTTTGTTCCATTTCTTATCAAATTAACAATAATGCGCAGGCTCAGAACAATGACACTGGCGTGTCAGCTTTGGAGGTCGACTACACCAGTGTGGAATCACTGACCCTGGCCTTTGAGCAATACAATATTCACACTGTCATCAGCTGTGTCAGCTACGAAGGCGATGCTCTCCAGGTGGCCCAGATGAATATGATCAAGGCCGCCTCCAAATCAACTGCAACAAAGCAATTCGTTCCCAGTGCATTCGGTATTGCATACCCCAAAGAGTAACTTCACCCCGCCCATGTACATGACTCGTCACCTGGGCGTTGCTGACACTGTGCAGGGCAATCAAAGAGCTTTCCGTTTTGGAGTACTACTTTGAAGCCATCGAAGAGCTCAAAAAGTCTGATTTGCAGTGGACTGTGTTCCAGAATGGTTGCTTTCTCGATTACTGGGGACAGCCGCATATCAAATCTTACTTGCGACCCTCCCCCTTCGGCATTGACCTGGCGCACAGAGAGGCTGCCATTCCGGGTGATGGAAATGTACCATTTACAGTCACGTACTCGTTCGATGTGGCCAAATATGTGGTTGCATCTCTGGACTTGGATGAATGGCCAGAGGAGAGCAGGATAGCTGGTGATGTCCTGACCTGGAATGAATTTCTGAGTCTGGCGGAAGAGACTATCGGTTCGTTCCTCCTCGCGTGTTCAAACCTTGCTCTTTTAACACATTTATAGGCGCTCCTTTCAAGGTCACGTATGATTCTATTGAGAAACTTGAAAAGTCCGAGATGACAGAACTCCCAAGCCAAATTCCCTGTTACGCCGCGATCCCGAAACCCCAGTTTCAATGGTTCTTGTCGATATTCTCCAAGTGGACGGCAAACGAAGCGATCTCGCACATCCCCGCGGAGGTCAACTCCAAGTTTCCAGACATCAAACCGCTCACCGTCATAGAGCTCATTGAGACATATTGGAAGGAGAAGTAGCTTTGAACGTTGTACCACACGATTTGGAGGGAATGGCAACATGATGCCTACGTTGCAAGGCACTGGGTTAGAAGGAAACAATATTTATTTAAATATATGAAATATGATACTGGATAAGGCCACCTAGATATAATTTTCAACTCAGCTCGTCGTATAACTCGTACTGTTCCCAGTTCTGATGTCGTTAATCGTAGCAAATAAATCGTAACAGAGTGCTATCCAACATAATTCAGTAACAACGGTGTTGCATAACAGGTATGACTGAGTGTAAAGGGGTAGAATGATATCTAAATATGTGAAATAACGAGCGACGGTGGGGTTACCCGACAACTTAGGAGATTTAAAAGTGCTGTTTAGATTCTCCCTCTCACCAAATGGGCGTTGGAACTGGTAACCTTCCCTCGATGTTGACAGGCCACCCACAAAGGCTGGGAAACGCCATAACAGCGGTATGTAAATGTCGCAGCAAGACTTAACGGCACTCACCAGCCAAGGTCACTGCGTCTTCGGAGCCTTGGAAGTTTCGTCTTGAATCCTGTTTGCTTCCGTTCCATCGTTGCGGGCCTCTCTTCCCCCAACTTCCTCATTCCCTCTCTTCCCTTCCACGTCGATGATTTCTCTGATCACATCGGAGCTTGCACGGTTCCCTTTCTTGTCATTGACTGCTCCGCTGTTTTCGGTATCCGCCATATGTTCAGGCTTTTCAGCGTTTTCCGTATTCTTCTGTCCCTTGGGGGTCCAATTTATAAATTCTCCTCTTTTAGTGTCATCACTCCCTGAGCTCGGCTCACCCACGCGATCTTGGCTTTTGGTACCAAACTGATCCACCCACTCTGTAAAGATCCGCAAAACAGCCGCCTGGGCCTGTTCTCTAAATTTCGGCTCGTCTATTCCAAAGGAAGGAAGATTTGTTTTAAGAGTATCCTCGACAATGGCTCCTCCCTTTCTCTCCATGAACTCACGGAAACTACTCATATCCTCGGAGAGTCCCTGGTTGATGTATGGCGAGCTTGGGAGTTCGACTCCAGGAAACAGCATGCTGAAGATGTCATACCATTGCTCTTTTTCAGACTTTCTATGGTTCGCTCGCATGTTTCGGAGCTCTTTCTGTTGCTTTGGCGTTATACCATCCGGTTGCTCGCTTTGCGGACGCCTCTGGCATGACTGTGCTCTGAGATGCTCGCTAAGTTCCTCTTCGGTATTGAAGATGGACATGCAAACAACACAATGGGACGGTTGCAGGTGGTTTCGAAAGAGATGCTGCCTCACGTATGCGATGCGCTTAATGACATATCCGAAGCATCCTCTGTGTCGAATTGGATCCTTCTTGTAGAAAGGGCATGCCAAAAGTGGCGTCTGCTGATCGTCGATTTTGGCCTTTTTAGTTCGAGTTCCAGGATTGTGGTTATTGGGGTCCTTGTCGTGGTGGTCACCTTTCTCATCCCGTGGCCTTTTCTTCTTTCCATTGGTAGAAACTTTCTCACTGCTTTCTTCTCTGGGCTGGGTTGTGACATCTTTGGTTCCAGGCTCTTCCTCTGAGCTATCAGTACTGTCACTACCGTGTGTTGGCGTTGGCGATAGAGTCATGGTAGGGGAAGGAATTAAATTAGATGCTCTAACTGAAGAGCTAGGAAGCGGTGTGGCGGTTGACCTGTAAAGCTCTTCGGTATGTGGCGACGCAGTACTCATAGTTTCATCGGAACTCCAGCCCTCTGGGCTATCGGTTTGGGGCAGTGATGCAGTTGTTACCGTCGTGGACGGTGATGGCATCTGAGAAAGCCGGGCAGATCCATCAAAGTCACATGCGGATGAATCCGCAGAAGTGGCGGGCGATTGCGCATTCTTATTCCCATCTCTTAAGTCTGGTCCAGGCGCGGATAATGGAATCTCCAGGGCCATGTCCATCGAGGATGCGCAGGCAGGGGCTTTGAGGTCACATGCTTCCTGACTCACCATAGAGCCCGAGGAAGACTCAATAAGGACGCTACCCCCATGGGCTGGGACAAAGATACCAAGCCCCATCGCGCCACTGCGAGTGCTAGCGGTCTCCTGTTGCGTAAGAGATGGCACAGCATTCTGAGGCGGAACATGGTCTTTGTTGATCTGACTCATCTGATTATTGATGACCCACGAAAACATGAAATCCTCTGGTGGTTCACTTGGGTCCTTCTTTCCAGTGGTTTCTTCTATAATTTCTGCATCTTCACTGGAAACAACTGCCCAGTCGCCAACTCCTTGCACGCTGAGATTAGTGTTCTTTTCGTCTGGCCCAGGATCGTGCATCTTGTCTGTGCTAGGCGATGCCAAATGTCTGCTAACTGCTGGCTTTGGTTGAAGGCTTTCAAAGCAAAACAACAAATGCCGAGGCAGAAAGTGATCAGGCCGGTATCTGGTATTTATCGGGCATAAGGGTAGCGGGGATTGCCGCGAAAAGGCAGCCTCGTAGCCTCGTTGGGCGCCCTGTCGCACGCGGAAAGTTCCTTGATAAATCCAGCAGTTGGCTTCCAAATTCCAAAGGCGGTGTGTCACGGGTTGCGCGGCAAAATATTGTCGTCAGTCGAGGCGTTGGCTGCTCGGGTGGCGATTCAAATGTCACGTCAAGGCAAAAGTTGGGAGTCAGGCTTCCGTGCAGTTTGGGGGGCGGAGAAGCAACAGACGGCCACAAACCAGCCAATAGGGCCGGTATGGAACAATTGTGACAAGTCCCGCTCTGCTGGCAGGCTTTTGGCCAGTCGCCTCACACCACCATTGCTAGCCCCATGCTTGCTGGTCACAATTGGGTGAGATTAGGAGGGGGGCGGCCAAAAAACACGCCGTCTCACTGGAATATGCCTTGTCACAATTGTGATTTTTCCATTTCTAGCTGGAGAGTGTGCACGCCCCTCCTGCATTACGCTGGCCATTCAAACGCGTACTCAACACAGTTGTGTGGACTGAGCTGGCAGGGGGGGGACACTCCTCTTTGGTGAAGTCCTTTGTGATTTCACTCTTCCTGCCGCTTGAGAAAAAAAAGTCTTCCATCGTCTCCGAGCACCTCACTTCTTTGTTTCATACTCATTCACACCTTTGTTCCATCTCCCGAGACGCACTGGACTTTATTGCCCAGACCTGTCTCATACCTCGAAATCTGTGAGCACAGCCACAGCTCCCAAGAATATTTCCCGAAGTGGCGATAAAATGGCCGCGACGCCACAGGCCGCGACCTCCGAGCCGAGCCGGCCTCCACGCACTCCACAGACCTCCGAAAGCATAATTGTCCAGGTTGGGAGTGTTTCGGACGAGGATCCGTATGGTTTTGCCTCTTCTAGCTGTCTCGGGTGGAACAGTGGCTAAGTGGTGATAAAAAGGGACACTCCTCCGTTGGCAGAGCCCCCAATCGAGCCCTCAGCCGAAAGCTATGCCATGGGCGTATTCTCCACGAGCCACTCCAATGTCGGCCCCGTAAACGAACGATTAGTAGAGACCCCTTCAGCAAGCAGTGGTTCCACCGGCGAACGTCTCGCTTCCCACGCTTCAAAACAACGTGCTTCGAAACAAAGGGCTCAAACAGCGATGCGGGAATTTGATGCCATTTTCCAGAATTAGGAACAGTAAACGCAAATACAGACAGACACACTAGGAACACAGGACAAAAGGTACAACGGTGGGATATAGACATAAAACAATTATCTCTAATAGAATTTCCACACCAATAATTCAATCAATTATATATATTTCTCCTCATATTATCTTGCGTGCATCCGTCCGCCAAGGTGGAGCATGTTGCTGCCACGTACTAACTCCTCCACATTTAGGCCAATATGCCACATAAATGTCTACGCTGCCAAGACTATTTAACTTCGCGAAGCAGCACCCTTCGGACAATCATTTATATTCTTTTTTCTTGGTCAGAAAACGAGCATTTGAAATATCCTCGCCAGTATTGCTGCCTGAGTACGGTACCTACTCTACCACTATTTGGGTCGTAACTTCGCTTAACGACCACCCTTGTTGCCGGAAATACATTGTACCGACCTCAAACTGGCGAGGTTGGGTGATGAATACGTGCCAGCCTTGTTTTTACTCACCGACAAATTCAGCTGAGACCACCCTAAAAAAAGTCCAAATCTGGAGATTGAACGGAATATATCTTTTTAATTTTTTTCACCCCTATTCAACTATATTAACCACTAATAAGCATCACGTTGACGTCGTTCTCAACAATGGAGAAAAAAAGAACCTTTGAGGAGATGAATTATGGGGCGGCTTCGACAAGCGCCGCAAAAAGGATCTCACTCAACCGACATCGAACGCCAACGGTGGAATTATGCAATCGAAAACTGGAACACAAAGATTACGCGGTTGGGTGGGTTTGTCTGCTGGAGGTGGAGCGGATCGCAGCCTTGGAGATGCTGGATGAAGAGCATGAGGGGCTATCGCAACCTTTCACAGACCATAATGTCTACAGCCTCGGTGCAATTGCTGGACACAATGTCATCATAGCCGGGCCATGCCGACTGGGTAAGGATTCGCCCGCTGCTATCGTCTCTCAAATGAAGATTACGTTTCCGAACCTTAGGTTCGGACTAATGGTCGGTATCGGCGGAGGCGTGCCTGTGAAGACTGACCATGGTATAATACGACTGGGGGATGTCGTAGTCAGTAAGCCAACAGCGGAACATTCCGGTGCCATCCAGTACGACCATGGCAAGGCTATGAACGGCCATTTTGAACGCACAGGAATACTGGCCCCACCCCCAGCAGTCCTCCTAAGAGCTGCCCAAGATATTGCTGCAAAGAGCGCAAGGTCACACCGAGATCCGATTAGGGAAGGGATAAGACGAATCAACACAAGTATTCGAGGCCTTCAAAGATACAAATACCCAGGGCTAGCACACGACAATTTGTACAAGGCAGGCTATGTCCACCGTGAGTCCGGAGTGCTCTGTGAAAAGTGCGAATGCGATCCTTCACAGAGAGTCCAAAGGCCAGCAGATGACGAGAATGATCAAGATGAACCGTATATTGTTGTTCATAGGGGTACAATCGCTTCTGGAGAGCTGGCCATGAAGGATGCTAGTCTCCGAGATGCGCTTGCGAGTAAGCATGGCCTGTTATGTTTTGAGACAGAAGCAGTTGGCGCTCTCGCAGACTTTCCTTGCCTGGTTATCCGTGGAATTTCTGATTACTGCGACTCTCATCAGAATGATGAATGGCATGGGTATGCTTCTGCTGCCGCAGCGGCATATGCGCGACAGCTGTTTTTCCACATGCCCGTTAATGAAGCAAAAAGGTGCGTCTCAGCAACAGCTGCTTGAAGAGCGTTGTGAACTAAGGATTGAATAGCGGTATACTTTCGATGGTAAAAGACGATGTCTGGCAGGTGAAACACGGCAAAGATAAAGAAGACATCATCAAGACTCTTAATTGGCTTACACGAGTCGATTACGGTCCTCAGCAAAGCGACACACTCAAACGGAGACAGCCAGGCACAGGCCAATGGTTTATAGACTCCCCGGCCTTCAAAACATGGTTGAGTAATAAAAGTCAAACCTTGTTCTGTCCAGGCATTCCGGGTGCTGGAAAGACAATTCTCACATCAATTGTCGTTGATCACTTGCTGGCGCGGTCCAAGAATGACTCCAAGACTGGTGTGGCATACGTCTATTTCAATTTTCGAAGGCGCGGTGAACAGCAGCTTCGAGATATCATTTTGTGCATCTTGAGGCAGTTGAGTCAATGCTTGTCCCCCTTTCCGAAATGCGTTGAGGAGCTTTATCATCAACATAGCAAGAGCCGGACGCGGCCGTCAATGACGGAAATAATTGCTGTTCTCCAATCGGTGATCAAAAGTTTCTCTCAGGTATTTCTGGTTATTGACGCTCTTGATGAATGCCATACAACTCTTGGCTGTCGGAGCACTCTTATTACTGAGATCTTCAACCTACAAAGAACAACTGGGATCAACCTACTTGCCACATCAAGGCATATCCCAGAGATTGAAGAACGGTTTCAAGGGTTGCCAAAGGTGGAAATCCGCGCACAGAACCATGATATCCAGTTATTTCTGGACCATTACATCTCAAAGATGCCCTATTTTGTGCAAAAGAACACAGAAATCAAGGATTTAATCAAAACCAGTGTTTCTGATTCTGTGGATGGAATGTATGAAATCAAACCTCTCATATTAAATACGCCATGGCTAACACAACCTTAGGTTTCTGTTGGCACAGTTTTACATTGACTCACTCGGAGATTTGACCACGATTAAGACTATAAAGCATGCACTAGACCAGTTCCAGAAAAAGGGCAGCGATGGGTCTAGTAGCCATAAAACCAAGCTTTTAACAGATGCCTACCATGAGACATTAGGAAGAATACAAAACCAGCAAGCGGGCTTCCGCAAACTAGCCGAAAATGTTCTGCTTTGGATCATTCATTCCCAATGGCCGCTCAAAGTATCCGAACTTCAACATGCACTTGCAGTTGAAGCCGGGGAATTCCATCTCGACGAAGAAAACCTCCCGCAGGTGGAAGACATGGTCACCGCTTGTGCTGGTTTGGTAACGGTCGATGAGGACAGCGGCATTATTCGGTTAGTGCACCACACAGCACAAGAGTTCTTCAAAACCGAGCAACAAAATCTGTTTCCAAAGGCAGATGAAATTATCGCGACTGCTTGCGTCACATACCTATCATTCAAAGCCTTTGAAAGTGGACTCTGTGACACAGAGAAGGAGTTCAATGAACGACTGCGCCAAAATCCTCTTTACGACTACGCTGCCAATAATTGGGCACATCACGCTCTTGAGGCCTCTATGCAATGTCAAGATTCCATTATAAGCTTCCTCAAAAACACATCCAAAGTAACGGCTTCTTGTCAAACAATGGAGGCGACTGCAGATGATGATCTTTTCAGTCTGATAGGAATCAATGCAGCAGCCGATGATTTTACGGGTGCTCACCTCGCTGCCCATTTGGGATTGGCAGAAGCAATACGACTACTTGGAGATGGTAGCGAATTGGATAAGAGGGATTCCTATGAGCGGCTTCCATTGCACCTAGCCGCGGCGGCTGGCCACAAGTCTGTTGTTGAGGTATTGCTGTTCCCGGACGGAGTGGTTCATACGCAAGCCAACAAGCCAGCCAGCCTGGAGGCTACTGATTTCCTGGGCCGCACGCCCCTATTCCATGCTGTGAAAAATGGGCGCCACGAAATCGTTCGTCTCCTATCTCGGATGGGAGCCAACCTTGAAATCAAAGATGACAGCAGCCGGACGCCGCTGCTATGGGCAGTTCGAAATGGGGATTTGGCGGCAATCGGGGTTTTGCTTGAACTTGGCGCGAGCATGGAAAGCAGAGACGACCGACAAAGGACACCTCTCTTGCTTGCGACAGAGATTGGAAATGAAATGGTATTGAAAATGCTGATCGAGAAAGGTGCCAATATTGAGGCAAAAGACGACGCCCAAAGGACGCCGTTATTTATTGCGGCAGAGAAGCAATCCGAAGGCGCCATGAAGATGTTGGTCGAGAACCGCGCCAACATGGAATCCGAAATGGCCATGGAAAAGAAACAGAAGGGTTGGACAACTCTGACACACGCAGTACACAATGGACGCGAATCAGCTGTGCGGTTGTTGCTCGAACTCGGGGCTGACCCAGCAGCCTCCGATAGTAGGCCGCTGCATTTGGCAATAGAGAAAAGGCACAAGACAATCGCCAAGATGTTATTGGAGAAGGGTCATGATCCAAACGTTCGAGACTTTTTCGTTCAAACGCCTCTGATGATCGCAGCCGAAACTCAGCAACCATATTTTGTTGAGCTATTGCTTCAGCACGGTGCTGACAAAGACGCCCGACGCTACGACAGGAGAACCGCTTTGGATCTCGCCAAGATACACCGCAATCAGGAAATAATTCGTATTCTGGAAGAGTAAAATTCAGATCTAGCCTATTCTTCAATGTCAACATTAATAATAAAAAACCATTGATTCCATTTCGGTGGAGATGGGAACAGTTCTCTACCACCGACGCCGGTCTGACTTTTTGCACCAATCATTATAAACTTCGCTATTCCTGAGGATGCCGGAACACTTTTCCGGATAGTATGCGAACCCTCCTGCCTTTTCAGCAAGATGGCGGATTAAATTCTCGAAGTCCTTCTCATCCTGGTCGCTGTTGGTCCAAATATCATCAACTGTATCAAAGTCACTGTTGGAGCAATAGTTTGGGTGAGTAGAGTAGTAGGTGAGTTGAAACAGCCTGCTTGACTCGAGATCGGGACAATTGCCAAGCAAATAATTAAAGACCTGGGACCAGTCCCCGTCATATTGGTGAATCTTGACATCGTACAGGTTGATGCAGCGAAGCCTGGGGTGGCCCGCTGTTTCGGAGACAGGGTTTAACAGTCGAAGAAGAGATGGGACGCTTGTGTAGATTCTTCTCAGTCCGAGGGCTTTGAGTCCCGCAAAGGACTCGGGCCTTTCCCATTGAAGCTGATCCAGGTCGAGATACTGCGTTCCCGTAATAGAGAGGGACTCCAGGTTCGGAAAGGATGCCACCGCCTCCCAGACGCAGCTTTGGTGGCGCTTGTTCGGGTAGAGCATCTGTATCTTGCTATAGCTTTCCGTTTCGTAAGATACGTCACCGTCGTCCATTTCATCGATTTCCAAGCCGATACCATTCTCACGTGCCCCATCCTCTCCGCTACTATCCGTGATGCGTACGCATAGATGCTTCAGTTGATGCCGAACACCATCATCCAAGCCTCTCACGAAACGCTCAATATCCCGAGTGCAGGGGACTGCCAGTCGAAGATCGGTCAAGTGCTTGAATGCGGGGGAGCTCAGTCCATATCGAAATGTGGCGGAAATTGCTTCGATTGCCTCCTCGTAATTCTCCTCGAACACGGTTCCCTCCTCTGAATAGTCTTCGAAAGACGGCCAATCGATTTCAAAGGTGTCTATCCTCTCGAGTTTGTCGAAAATCTGCCGCACGGCCTGATGTTTATCAGGCGTTGCGTACATGGCATACTCATCAGCATCGCGGATTTTCAGCGCCAACTTTCTAATGATATGAGATACAGGCAAAAGCAAGCTCTGATTTGGAACACAAGCAACACTGGCTTTCTCTAGCGACTCGTTGGAATCCAAGGTAACGCTGAACCGAACGTGGTCATACATGAAATCTGTGACAGTATTGTACCAGTCGCGCGACACAAGTCGAAGGTCAAGTAACCACCCTGGCTCCACCGTGAGGCGGAAGAGAGGGTTCTTACTCAGAGGTTCTTCCTTTGCAGGCACTTCAGGATTTCGATCAAAATCGTCGCATTCATGCTCGGGGTACCAAGGATCGAGTTGTGGGTAAAGAAGCCACGATGCGATTTCATGTCTGATTTCTGCCGGAAAATGCATTTTCTGGGGCGTGCAATTCGATTTCCTGGTGTTGAATTGAGGTTCTGGAGGATGCTGCTATATCCAAGGAACAGAAGCGGCGGGTTTGAGCGTTTTGTACAGCAAAAAATTAGGCCAGTCTCCATTTTATCTCGCTGGAGAAGCCTAACATCTCACCATCTGAATTAACTGAACGACCCCACATTCTAGGCAGCCTAGCGCATGCTCCAGGGGCAATGGATACCGCACAGAGCTCTTAGCCACTCAGAGTTATTCGCTCCTCTGAGCCAACAACAGTCTGCATGGAGGGAAGTGTGTTGGTAGAATGGCTTGAACAGAACCATGCAAGTTGATTTCATTTTATTGCTGGGTGGGCCTGATGCCCCGTTTTCTCTACTTGATCTAGTGGGATCTTTTTAAATAATGCTGAGTGAGTAATTGTGGGAAGGTTTCTGCATCGTTGCAATTACCATCATCCAGCCTCACTTCAACTCAATGGTTCCACTCAGCATCCGTGGCATGCCCCAAGGGCCCCGACACAGCATAGTCCGTCGTCACAAATGCCCTGTCAACCTCCACCAATCCTTCCGCGCAATATTGCAGTGTCTCTGCGATGTCGTGCGAGCGGTTCAGCGGCGTCTTCTCGTCCAGCAATATATCATATTCCACCCAGACTCCATCGCCCGCGTGGTAGGCTATCACATTCTTGAACCCGGCCACGATTGGCGAAAAGCGATAACCAAGGTACGTGAGCTTCCTAAGAGTCCGGTCATCGGCCGCCTCTCCAGAGAGACGGACCACGTTGCTGAAGCAAGTATGGCCCCAGTCGAAGATGATGAAAATGGAGAGGAGACCGGCACCCGCCGAGTCGAGCCACCAGATGTGAGCTTTGGAACCGATGAGGGGAAACAGCAGGGACAGAGTATTGAAGATGACGTCGGTTTTGCAATCTTGCACCAGGGCCTGTACCTGCGACGTTTTGATCGGGTAGCATCCGATTCCAATTGCACCCTTCAGGACAATTGTCGCCACCAGGGAAGCGATACCGGCCGCGCTGAGGACTTGTGCCTTGTGCTCCGGTCCTGTAAGCCGCGACAAGGATTCCTGGAGAATCTGGAGAAAGGATATGACCATGATGATGGAAAATACCAGGATGCCGAGCGGTTCCAGCCGCCGCTTGCCCACTGGAAAGCGCCTGCGAAGGGCCTGCAGTCGCCACATGACGAGCCGGTTCGTGGACCACACAATCAACGTGCACAAGAGGTCGAGGGCAGAATCCACGACTGATGCGACCAGCGACAACGACCCTGTGGTAAAGACGGCAAAGGCCTTTCCGACTAGCAGAAGGACATTGGCGACAACGTTGACATTGATGGCCAAACGGGCTTGACGACTAGCCTTGCGCCGCTTTTCCTTTTCTTCGTCGGGGAGTAGCTCTCCAATATTCCCCTCCACGAGCTGTATTCCGCCGCGTCGCTCGAGGTCGCCGTCGCGGTCTGGGTCCGGGTTCATGGACTCGAGGACGTCGTCGGCAATGGCCATGACGACGGCGTCCACCTCGAGCCAGTCATTGAGGTGCTCGTTCTGCGTCTTGTAGAATTCGCGAACCCTCTTGTTCTTTATTTGCTTGATTTCCTCGTCCGACATGCGGAAGCGCTCGAGGCCCTCCCTGTCAATGCCGTGGAGGAGCGCATTCTTCAGCTCAACGCGGCGGGCATCTTCGAGGGCCGTGAGGGCGGCATCGTGGAACTTGAACGCGCGTGGCTTCTTGCGCCGGCGCTGCTGGATCGCATCCAGGTCCGTCTCGGTAAAGTTGCCGCCGAGTTCGAGGTCGCGCGGATTATCCCGCTGGCGTCGTCTACCCTGGGCGCTTTGTCCCGTGTGGTGCTTGTGGGTTCCACTGCTGAGTAGTCGCTTGCCAACCATTAGAACAACAATGCGTGAAAGCGCTGATGGAATTATGAAAGAACTAACTATCCATAGAATAAGTTCTATAGGTCTCAATTAATATTGCGGCGAGAAACGCAGCCATGCTTGTTTGTTCTGCTCATCCATAGCTCCTGGAGCTCCAGCTATGACGTAGAAGGATCTCCATTCCCAACTGCCCTCTCCGCTTCCAAGCTTGTGTGACCCTGTAGCCCTCTGTCTGACACGCATCGATCAGCGACTGGACGCCCCCGGAAATAACGGCGACAGGGCCTGCATGCAGTCAGTGCTTGGTGAAGGGAATTGAGTATGGCGTCAAATATTACCATATACAAATTCGCTGTTTACCGTCGTTGTGCTTTTTCTAATATTGTACTTCTTTTTCTGTGAAACAGGGCGCTCAGTAACTAGAAAATAGCCTGCAATGGACAATCATCCCGCCGTCATCATCACCCAGTAACGGTCACTTCCACTTCAATGACCACCACTGCTTACTGTCTCACATTCCATCAAATGTCAGTCCTCATTTTCCATGTGGCGTCTGGGCGTCCAGTCCAATCGTGTTCATGTTACAAATTATGGACCTCTCAGCCCGGGGCAGGTTGCTATTTCCAGCCTGTGCTACCCCTCACTGCGACGCGCTTCCAGGGACTGGCCGAAAGAATTCGTCATAGATGTATTCTGTCCCCGAACCAGGAACCGGCATCTGCAACGTCTCCGAAATTTGGATATGGTCCAGCAGGCATGCCGATCGGCCCGTCGTGGTCCACAGCACCTTGAATTTGCAATCCCGCAGCACTTGGACCAGGTCCGCCAAGCACATCTCTGTGCTGTCGTCATCCAGCCAGTGAAGGCCATCAACCACACAAAATGTCTTGCTGGGCACCAACTTCGCCAATGCCAAAATCATACTCACAATGTCATCCCAGGATTCTGCAGTGCCTTTTAGCAGGCGAAACCTAGCTTCCGACAAGTCAACACCGGTCTCGAACCGAGTTGGCAGAAGTTCGACCATTTGGCGTGTCAAAGATGATGCAAGTGCTATAGCACCTTGCATCTCAGGCGACTGATTCGGATTTGACTGAGTCTGGCGGGGCACATTGCAGAAATATGACAATACGGGAATACCAGACTCTGCGATCAACTCCACAAACGTGCCCGCAAGAAAACTAACAGGATTGTCCACGCCATCTGCTTCAATAAACGGCCCTTCGATCCAGAGCATATTTGTTGCCTCATCAGGGATCCATTCCATGATTTGACGGAGAGTCTCCCGCGGAACTCTGACCGGCCCAAACGGGTCACAAGGGAGGCGCACTCGTTCCCGGTCAAAGGCATCTTCGAGATGCGAAGAGTTCAAAGCAATGTCGTAAGCGGTATATTCATGTACCTGGGACAGTCTTCGAGATTCAATCACTGATTGGACGCTTTGTATCAAACCGAGTCCCTCCTCTGACAAAATAGATGCTATGATGTGTGTGAGTCGGCAATAAGTAACAGTTCATAGGGTGTACATACCATGCTGCGCTCTTCGTTCCCCTATTGCGTGCTGCTCAAGCATATAAGTCATTTTGCTCAAAAGCACATCCAACTTGTGTCGGATATCATGCATTTCATTTTGAGCTCTTGTGTCTGCTTTCTGGAAATTTCGGTCCATTCGTTCCAACGTGATACGAGAAAAGCGAGTTTCGGCGTGAGAACTTCGGACACCTAGGTGTCGAATGTCATTGGCCTTCTCATTTATAACTTTTATATCATCTTCAAACTCGCTGCACAAGTTCTCGTTGAAAGAGTCGAGCATCCTCGTGAACCGCTTCTTCATGAGCTTGTCCATAATACGAGCAAGAAATGCAAAGATGAGAGTGTAAAGTTCGACCACACTTTGCTGGACTTTTTCAGTTGGAAACATATCCAGAGTTTCCCTACACTCTATAATATTGTGACTAATCCTTATTAGGCATTCTGAGATGCCTTCGGCGATACGTTGGTGGTGGACGCTGGCCTGAAAAGAATAAACAGCAATCCCAACCTTTGAGGAATAGACCAACCTGGATAACTGCATTTAATGAACCTGTAAAGACGGAAATATAATCATTTCCCTGAGGTAGTATTTTCAATAGTGCGCTATGGGAGTCGAGTGTTTTGCAAAACTTGTGGAACAGCGATATTGGTTTTCCACGTCCACTGCTGCACTTTTTGCGCTCCCAATTCAATGCAATATCGTGCACCAAATTCGCGAGGCCTTCCACCGTAGGATTGAACTTTTTCACATCGACTTTTTCGTCCTTCGGACTACTCTTATAGAATTCCAGCCATTTCTGGCGGAGCTGAACAACTTGAGCAGATATTGATGCGTCAATGGAACTTCTAATAGATTTTAGGACGAAGCAACTCCATTTTGGTTTGTGTAATTGTACTTACCCACTTGTAGACGAGGTATTAAATGGCTCAAAGAACTTCCTCCACGGGTTATCTACATCCTCTACTTCAAGTCCATCTATATTGTGGCGGAGGATTTGGCCCAGAGGGTATGCAGCGCTATCAGGTGGCAGCCGTTCGGAAACCTTGAGGCTGTACCTCCTTACAATATTCTTCACTTCAATCTCCTCGGTATTTTCCATGGTTATTCAGTGTTAGCAAATATTGTTAACTTGTATTGGACCGCTCAGTTCGTCATAATTCAACGCGCTCGCAGCATTCTGACCAGACATCAGGCCGCAACGTGTACACGCGTCATTTGACCACCGAGACATCAATTCGGATGCAGCTTATCTCAAAGTGCATTCAGCTGAATATTGATAATTCCTCTATTTGGTTAGGCTAGATCCACAGTGCTGCATATCCGCAAATCATACTCTGCCAGGCAATGCTGACCCCCTCATTAAAGTGCAACTTGGCAGCCTCGCCATCTTTCTGCACGTTTATAGCCCCTTCCCATCGTACATATTAATATCCAGAACAGAGGAAGTAGTCACTTACCCCGTGAAATAATACTATTACGGTCCTATTTATGGGATACTTGAGGAAGCTTTCTTCAGTTGTGCAATCTATTCAGTCGAATATTCCCCCAATCTGATTTATACTATCCAGATGGAGACCGAGAATAACATCAACGATGCGAAGAAAGATCTTTTGGACTCTAGGGATTATATCAAACCCATCGATAGTGATGAAGCCCCTTGGGTCAGGTATCGAATTGAATATCGGGATAGAGAGGATGGTTCGCTCATCCGACATAAAGACACACAGACATTCAAAGCAGAACACGAGGCCCCAGAGAACACTGAAGAACCCATTTTTGAGCTGGTTACCACTATTAAGGCACGATTACTAAAAAAGGAAACAGCGGGTCATGAATCATCCATGGTTCCCACAACAGAGGCGCCAGCGTACCATCTCAACATCTACTCTATCACCCTGATTAACGCCATTCAGTCAGTGGTAAAATATTATCCATCCCAAGATCTCACTGGCGATGTTATTTCTGTTCGTTGGCCTTATGCAGTCCTCGTTCATCACTACAACGAACTAGAAATGTTCGGAGACGAATGTGCAATCAAAGATAAAACTGATTTATGCATCAGGGAGAGAGACGCCAAGGAACACATTGCAACATTGCTAAAATTCCTCGATGAACATATCATGTCAGATGTTCGCGCCGAACAGGAGCGCAATAAGAGAGGTTACACGTCATTTTCATTTCGATGGGTACCCAACAAGCCAGGGAAAACCGTCCTGCTTGAAATGTTAGATCAATCTGAACTCGCTCCGGGTGTCATTTCCACAATGGAAGGCGGGAGTTTCGATAATCCTCCTTCAAATTGGCATATTACCTATTGGAACCTGGGATATGACGGGCAATGGCTTGGTCGAGTGCTTCATGACATCTTTATAGACAAATATGATGGAGAGGTACCGCTTGACGAACATACTGTGGATCATAATACTTTATGTGAGGAGCGAATGGATGAGCTTTCGAAACCCGTCGCCGACCAAGTCGAATATGGAAAAAAGTTCTGGGAGCTCCTCTTCCCCAAGTATCAACGATGCAAAGGAAGGGCCTTGGATTTCCCCTATATTGAGGTACCGTTCCAAACAATAGTACAAGCGCATGTTTGCCCTAACAAATTATTAGGTAGATGGCCTAGTAATGACCGATTCGAAAATGTTCTTGACCGAGAGCCCTAGATATAAACCAGGGTTAATGAGCCATGGCGACCTTCGGAATTGGGTCACAACTTGCAGGTGTTCTGTTTGCAACGAGCGAAAGGCCACTCGTGATCAAGAATTAAGTCCCTTATTTCAGGAATACAATTATATTCTTGTGGATGATTCAACTGAACTGACACCGCATGAATTATTTCTCTGCCAAAATAATATGCATGCTTTTTTCTTTAACACGCGAAGATGGGGTAAGAGTATATTGCACTAATGATTCTGTAAACTAATTTTATTTGCAGTCAATCTCCACACACGCGATTTCTCTCCTCCTAAATTCGATGAAGGCATGATCGACAACTTGGCGATGCTTGATTCGCGTAAAAGATTGCTCAAAGCCCTCTCCAAGAGCTTTGTTCGTCTTAATCAGCATGATAAAAGCGTAGATGGGAGTCTATGGTCCGCTGATTTTGTAAAGGGAAAAGGAAGCGGCCTAATCTTTTTGCTCCACGGAAGACCAGGAGTAGGGAAAACATGCACAGCCGGTAAACCTTCAATTTGACCATCATGAAACACCAGCTCTATTGTCTAACAAAGCATTAGAATGCATCGCATCTTTCACAAAACGACCACTTATGATTGTTACTCCGAGTGACATCGGAACTACCGTTACTGATGTTGAGAGAAACTTGGCTCATAAATTCAAAGTGGCCACAAGCTGGGGTGCCGTTCTCCTCATTGACGAGGCAGATATATTCATGGAAAAGCGAACGACTGCAGACTTAGAACGCAACGCCCTAGTCGCAGGTCAGTGAATCAATGTTCTCGTTAGATATTTGAAGTCTAACTCTGCCAGCGTTCCTTCGCGAGCTCGAAAATTACGACGGAATCCTCTTCTTAACCACCAACAGAGTGGGCTCATTTGATGACGCCTTTATATCACGAGTTCACGTGCAGCTTTACTACCCCGATTTCACAGATGACCAGAGACAGCAGGTTTGGAAGACGTTCATTGACAAGCTTGCCCGCGAGCGGGGAAGCACCATGAGGCTCAACTTGGACGCCAAGGAGTACATCCGAGGAGAAGAGATGCGCGCGATGAAGTGGAATGGTCGAGAGATTAGAAATGGTGAACTAGCACAAAACTACCACTCATGTTTTTTTTTTTCACTAACAGAAACATGCGGCAGCTTTCCAGACCGCGGTGGCGCTGGCAGAGTATGACGCTGAAACGGATGAGGAGGGTAAGGTTCTCGTGACCGACACGCACTTTCGATCTGTCCTGGAGCTCTCGAAGGACTTCAAGGACTACCTCAAGGAGCTACACCGGGGAGACGAAGCAAAGAGGGCGGAAAGAGGCTACCAGAGACTGGACCACTATGCTTCACCATCAAAGTAGGGGAAGCACGGCGCGAAGCTGCCGCACACCTTGGCTTCTCCTTCTTTCTATCTCATCTCCAGTCCGCTTTTCCTTTTGCTCATTTTTGCCAACCAAAGAAGGAGCGCAGACGCCTGCTCAAAACTCAAAAAACCTCAGCATGCATCACCGTGTCTCTTCAACTCCGCCAACTCCAATTTCATCCTGTCGCAGTCCAAGAAACTCACGCTGCTACCCAACCTCAAAAACTCGCGCACTATCAAATCGGTTCCGTGCCAAGTCACTTGCAATGCCGAACTGCACGATCCATGAACCTCCAATGTCAACACTAGCACCGGTCCATGCGTATCTGACCGCGGTTCCACTCATCATCATCGGCCTTCTTGCCATCTTCTTCCCAGCCACAAGCCACATAATGTTTTACATTCCGCAGCCCCCGCAAAACTCCGGCTACTCTCCGTTCATTTATGCCAATGCCATCCGCAACATTGCCATCGGTGCCGCTTATTTGGCTTTATACTTTACGAAGAACGACGGGGGAGCCCAGGCTGTGGTCATCGCCGCCCTGTCGGCCCATATCGCAGACGGTTTCGTTACGTGGTGGTTTGGGGCCCGCGAAGGCTTTCCGTTCAGACTTTGCTTTCGCTGCTTGTTACATGGCACTAATATGGTGGTTGTTATTGTCGGGTGGAAGCTCACTCGCCAAGATGCCGACTAGGTGCTCTACTACAAGGACACATGAGGTGTTGGGCAATTTTATTCACGGGAGATTGCAGTTCTTTGTATACATAGAAACGGGTTTATTCTGAGCAGTCCAATTTCTGAAACGATTCATCATCTATATGATACAGTGTCAAAAAACGTCCCAATCACAATGCCAATCCCAGTCCCAATCCCGAAGTTATAACCCTTCCAAAAACACAAATCAATCCTTCACTTCAACGCCTGCGGTCTTAATCATCGTATCTAGTCGTAACAATTCATCTTAGTACACAAAGATCACACATTCTAGTCTAGTTTTGCGTGCCCAACCTCATTGCGTTCGCAAGTCTTTGTCTCGCGCTCTCTCGTCGAGGGTCCCGGTTGGAGCCCTGCGAGTACGAATCCCTTCCGGCGTGCTCGTAATAGGCTTCGGGATCACTAATCTTCTGAGGTCGGGGAGGTGGCGCGGGGGCTGCTTGGCTGGGCGGTTCTGGAGCCGTGTTGTGGTATACAGGCTCCCAATCTCCTCTAGTTTCCTGGCGGCGGCTAGGTTCCGTGCGATAGGTGCTCTCGCGTCGGTACTGCTCCGGGGGCGTCATGGCATATCCGCTGCTCCGCTCCTCTCGGCTCTCCCGAGGTTCTCGGGATTCACGAACTGGCTTTCGTGTAGAATCGCTCCTTGAGGGTGGTGGCTGAGGTGGCTGGGCCTGAGGCGCTGCTTGGGTTGGCTGCACGGGTTGAGTAGGGCGTGCGGACTGTGGACGGCTAATGTTTGGGTTAGGCATGTCCTCATCGTCAGAGGTTGCATCGTCCTCCGGCTCATCATCGTAGACCCTCAGTTCGCTGCGCATAGCAAGGCCGGCACAGATGGTCTTAGCCTCCTCAATTGCCTTCTTCTGTGCCTGAAGAACCTTGCGTCGCTCGCGGGTCTCCTTGTTCTCGGCAGCGATGGCTTCGATGGTGGAGTCGCGCATGCGCAAAATCTCAATAGGGTTGAAAAGGCGGAGCATTCCCAATAGAAGGTGACGCTCAACAACCTGAGTGATGACGTTGCGGGTGAAGATGCGCGCGGTGAGATCATAGTAGATAAGCATCTTCTCCAAGACCTCCTCGGCCTCGGTATACGTGCCGCCGTTCTCGGTGGCCTCAGCACGCCACTTTCGCAGGCGCTCCTCATACTCGGGGTCAAACGGCTGAACCTCCAACTCCATGTCGTCGGTCAGACGGTGGAGCTCCTTGTCGGCATTCTCCATCAACTCCTGGATCTTGAGCTCCAAAAAGTGCATGCGAAGAGGGTCACGCATGCGCAGCGGCCAGGCGTAGTCAATGACGTCAGCCAGGAACTCGTTGCAGATGACACCAAGATTATCCTTGTACTCTTGGGCCAAAACGGGCCAGTTTCGAGAGTAATCCTGGAAGAGAATGTAGGGGGCTCGGGGGTTGGAGTCGAGAGGCAATTCGTTACCGCGGATCTGTCGGAGAAGTGGCTCAACCTCATGCTCAGCAAAGTCCTTCTTCGATCTATCTCCAACAACACCAGCTTGGGGGAGGTTGGCTGCGGCTGCGGCGGAGGTGGTAGCTTCGTTCTGGAAAGTAACCTTGCGGCCATGCTGGCGGAATCGGCGAGCAAAGCGCTCACTCTCTTCGCGAACGCGAGCACGTAGCTTTTGAGAAGGCGTTCCCTTGGGGCTCGACTGCCTGGCAAAGAACTTTTCACCGAACGGGTTCTTGTAGTTACCGTTGACAGCGGGGGTGACGAGGTTGTTGGAGGCTGTGAAAAGCTCGCCCATCTCAAACCTCATCTCCTCCACGGTGTCCTTGCCGGCTCCCATGGCCTTGAGTTGGGCTTCACAGCCCTCGAGCGCCTCTTGGATCTGGCGTCGCAACGTCTTGACATGCTTGCCAATGTGTCGCTGTAGTTGCATGCTCAGCTTCTGGCGAAGAGCGGCGACACCCCACATCTGGGGTGGCAGATGAGCCCATTTGCCTCTGGTAAAGAACTCGGCCTCTCGCTGGGCTCGCTCCTCTGGGGTCTGCCAGGTCTCGCCGGGGCCGGGGTTCAACAGGACGAACCAGCCCAGCTTGAAGTGGTTCTCCTTGTCCTTGTTGGTAACGAGCTCGATGAACTTTTCTTCGAGACCGATTCGCTCGGTCATGTCGGGCTTGGTCAAAACACCAATGGTTCGGGAACCAGTGGGGTCAAAATGACGGGCCTTCTGGAGGATGGGAGCTTGGACATAGTCGTTGTTGCCTCCGATGACAGCCAAGATGATGGTGCGGGAGCTCTTCATGTATCGGTCGGAGAGCGCCTCGATGGTCTGAATATCGGCCTCGGACTGATCGCGGTTGGCGACACGCACCAAGCCGGGAAGATCGACGAGTGTCAACAACGGCATATCGGGGCCGCACTTCTCGACGACGAGAATGTCGCGGGCAGCAAAGCGCCCGGGAATGCTTCGGGGGGCAATCAACTCGGTCGCATCGCGCATCATGGTCTCGAAGGGAGTGTCGCCAGTGACGTGACCGCCATATTGCAGAAGTCGGGCCTGCTCATTGTAGGGACGGGTCTTGTCGGGGATGATGGACACCTTCAGCTTGGTCTCCTTTGCTCTTCGCATGCGGATTTCGGTCGCGAATCGGGTGCAGGCGCCTGCATCTCGGGGGAAGGGGGTGCCGGTGAGGGCTTCGAGGACGGAACTTTTACCGGCCGACTGGTCGCCGACGACGACGATCTGGGGGAGCTTGATGTTGTCGAGCTGGGCAAACTGCAACTTGTCTATGAGGTCCAACAGGCCGCGCTGCTCGTTGGCAAGGCCCTGGGTGTCCAGGGAAGATTCGATTGAGGGGGGCATTTCGCGACTGGGCCTGAGGTCAGCGACAGCTGCTTTGTGTGGAGGTTCTTCAACGAACAGTGAGCCCATGCTACTGTGGTCAGAAGCAAGAGGATTTGGATGTGTGTGACAAAGCAGGATCAGGGGAAGGTGAGACGGGAGGAAGGAAACAGTGCGCCAGCGCTTATATACTCACATACTTACAGATACTCTTGTATTCACGGGCGGGTCATGATTCGTCAAAGATCCAAGATTTATCTGGTTGCCTCCGTTCCGACGTAAGGGTTGCGTTGCGTGGCAGGGGGGCAGCCATCGGGTTGCGGCCGGGCGGTGGGGAGGCAACTTTCTTGGCGCATAGTGTCATGACGGGTTGACGGCGCTGCGCCACACGGTGGGGGATGGCAGTGCAGGAGGGTGCAAAGTTGCTACCAGGTGTGCATGGTCTCGTCTCGTCCGGTCTCGATTCTGCACTAGGATTGGGAGCATTTGCTCCTTGGTTGAAAATTTTCAACCCATTGAGAGAAAGAAAAAAAAGTTGCAGATCTACCCCATTCTTTGATGGACCGCGACCCAATCTCGACATCGGGCTCTGATTCTTTACATCAACGGGCCCAAATGACGGGGAATGCCCTGCATGAACTAGCTACCTAATGAAGTATGCCATTATACGTGCGTGCAGCGCCTGTGGATCATGTACCAGTTGGAGCCTCAAAGCCCGTCTTGTAGACATTTTTCACAAAGCAATATTAACTTGCTCTAATAGCAAGGGTTGTCCCGTCCACTAAAGCCCATTGCCAGTTAAAAATCCCCTTTGAAGGTCCGGACATGTCAACCCGAAGCTTATGCGACAGGGGCGAAACAATGTGACGTAACTTGGCATTCACATGCGACAAGTGGCGACGTAGCAAACCCTCCCAAGTCAGCAAAGGAAATGCGAATTCGCCATGCTTTTTTGTTTAAAAACCCGAAAGCCGCATCCGAACCAAGCGAGAGAGATAGAGAAACGTCCATCGGCTTCGATATCGATCTCGTGCATGCGGAATGCGAGCCGAGGCCGAGACCGAACCGCGAACTGCACAGCCACTTCCCCAACGCTGAAGACGTCAGGTGTGGCTTGCGCCCATGGACCCGTCGCGCCAAGCTAAGACGAAGACAATGCGACGGGGGGGGATTTATCTGGATGCCTAATGGCAGAACCAATTTTAAAAAAAAAAAAAATCTTGTGAGATGAGTAGGCAGAAGTATCGGGATGTACGGAGATGGGCCTACGCGGCTCTTCAATAGATTTAAGACTGAACGCGCGTAATGGTGCTTGAATTTCGTACAGGTCGTGTTTGGTTGGCTTGCCTGGAAATGTCGGGTACAACTCGTCGCTCGAGTGGCAAAACACATGCTCCCAACAGATCCGAAGGACATGCTACACTCCAGGAAAGCCCATCCAAATCGTAAAAAAATTATTTCTAGAATTAACGCGCTATCATAAACCGCCCCTGTGATTGGCTGTCAACTCTATGGGGGTTTACAGTCCAGTCTCTGTCCTAGTATAGGGTAGGTAGTTCACCTGGACGGTGCTAAGGAGGCTGATGTCTTTTTATGTGATTAGGGTTGTGCCGTATCTAATCTGGCACATATCTTCTAGGTTATTGTTTTATTTAATTTGCCTTTAGAAACATGTTGGACCTCCATTCCTTTCAAGACTCTAGACTTTCGAGCCAGCCGTTGGTTGCTCTAGCTTGGTGAGCTTTTATCATCGTAGCTCATCTACCCACATGTGTATGTATTATTAATTTAACATGGCAATGCTGCCAACAATCACTCTTCTAAATTTGATAAAAATGCCACCCATATTTTAACATTGGTCAGAGAACCATTCGAGTCAGGAATGCCGGCCACAATTTCCGTTGAATGAACAATATCGTGTTCCACAGGGGATGCAGAGAGTACGTCCTTGTCCATGATTGTCATCCTGTATCGACCGAGGGCTGATACAGAAAGAAATTCGCTAGAGGTCGGTTGTATCGAGGGATTACTGTGAATAGCGGGTTCCTTGTATGCCTCGACCCAGCCGTGCCGTTCGTGATTTGAAAGGTGAAGCTGAGCTAGAAGATTGGCGTAAGCAGCCGACTTTACTTGTTGTGGTAAATTTTCTTCCATGTTAGAACCCGTAGTTATGTTTGATGTATTGTCAAGATTGTCCATTTTCTGCAATAAGCTGTAGAGTAGTCCAATCTCGCTGTTGTAATTGAGGAGTAGTTGTGCACACTTTCGGGATTCGTTTTGTGTGACTTTATATCCTCTAATAACGGGGTACGCAGAGCCGGGCTCGTTCGTTAGCTTCAGATGGTAGGAGTATAATTGAGAGAGGAATGTCCATTCCGTCGTGAAGCGCTGTTTTGCACCATCCCGGAGCAATCGTGATGTCAATCTGGCCGACGGATGAACCGACTGACTGGGATTCATATCTCCCTTGCCTCTATCCCCAATATCCTGGAAGATGTTAATACCATAGCCAGCTAGCACCCAACAATACAGCTGATGGATTATAGAAACCCCCGGTTGCGATTGTGGCAAGGTAAGCGCATTGAAGCCTCTTAGGAAACTCCAGCGTAAGCCTTTTAATGATTCGCTGACTTGCCAGTACAGAGCAAGTCTTCCTTGTAATTCTAGCGATAAATGTGACGTGAATGCGTTTATAATATAGTAAGGAACCGCGGAGTTGTAATGCTCTTGCGGGTTTATGTGTATGTACTCCTCGACCCGAATCAACAATTCCTCGACCGATAAGGAATAGTCAGGTTCTATTGTGACTGATGAAACCTGGTTCTGGTCAATGAGACCCAAGAGAGCATATATCTTGTCGTGGAAGTCTGAGCAATGCCTCTCTGAGATGCCTAACAAAAGCTGAAGTAGTCTTTCACCAGGGGACTTTGCGTCGAAAAAGCCGTTTTTGGCGTCATTAAGCGCCTCAGCTGCCTCGCTGAGACCATGCCTGATCGTAGGCCAGTGAGGTGAATGTCTCCAACCGTACCAGAAATATGCAATATCTTTCCAGGAGCAAATTGACGACCCGCAAAGAATGTCGAGATGTTCGGACAGCATGACCTCCTGCAGGATCCACATTCGCTTGAAGTAGGGACGTTCGAAAAGATCTGTAATGGACTGCTGTTCCTTCGAATTTGATCCGTGAGAGAAAATGGAATCATATTCGCGTCTGGCTGCCAGACTGTTCATGGCAAGCATCGAGCTGTCCGATTCTGGGCCGAGCCAAGCAATGGTTTGCGACGCGCGGCGGAAAATCGTACCCATCAGGTTAACTTGATGTGTGCGTTCCTTTGCATCGGCTTGGTTGATGCATATAGCATCTATCCAAAACCATTCAATATCCGCATCGATGACGCTAGTGTTCAGCTGAACATTCCGCAATTCGTCGAGGGCAGCAGAAAGATTTCCCCGCACCTCAAAAGGCTCTTGGTTCACGCTGATGACATTGACTGGGGTTTCCGGTCCCCATACATAAGAGAGTCCAACGTATTTCGGACATAGATCAATATTATAGGTCTGAACAGATAGTTGGATCGGCCCCGATCCGGGAATTATGCGCACAAGCCTGATATCCCGCGAGCGTGTATCAATCGAGCCATGCTCGAACCCATTAGGCAACATCGTGTGGTGAAAAGCAACGCATCACTAATGAAGCGTCGTGTTAAAGGGGGTTTCGCCAGACTTAAACTTTGAAATCGCATCAGCGAATAAAGACTGCTTATTCGTCCTAGAGCGCCTGAAATATGCGCTGCGAATTATTGCGCAAGTCAGTCATGATGAGTATCATCTGGGAAGGTAATCTCACGACGGGGTCATGACGATAATACGGCTCGGCATTACTAATTAATCCGACGTACAGTGTTTTGGTAGATGCTGCACTTGGCGCACTCATTTTCAGCCCTGTGACGCAAACCCAAATGAGGCCAGGGGTTCTGAAACTTAAACCAAGTGCCATTATCTCAATTATCATGGCATGAAAAGTGTATTCTTCTACATCGACGCCTTGCAAGGCTTGTGTCGGCGAGTGGGGCGGAACTTTATCTGTTGTAAAACGACCGACTAGATAAGGAGCATATTACCTCTATTGTCGACCTGGACCATTACAGAATCTGCGCAGATTAGTTATCCTAAAAACCCCGGGTTAGCTAACCCAAACCTTGCCCCAATAAATTGATCAAGCCAGTTAACCTGAAGGGGCTGGGTAAGTCTGGCTGTACGTGTTAGGATGGTCCAGATCGGCAACGGGAGCTGAGTTGTAATCCTACTCATTACGGAGCGTCACAAAAGATACGAGCATCAAGGTTCAGTGTCATTATGCCCAAATGAGCGGCCAAATAGCCCACTTTTGTAAATTTAACCAGTAAATCCGCCAACGCCTACGTATGCAAATATGCACCATGTTCTGTCGTGTATTCCACGCTGGCTCGAAAGCGACAGACGAGGGCCTTCAAGGCCCGACCTGTTTCTTCCTCGTATCATCATAAGGCCTCTTGATCATTAACAGATTGCAGTCGTGGCTGCAGCGCCTCGAGATTGCATGCACCGTCTTCGGTAGGGTAAGCCCGGAAGACTTCTCTTCGCATCAGTCTCCTCGGCGCCCGTCTCCCGGTGAACAACTCAAACTGCGCAAAGCCCTGCTCAGGGAGTAGATCGAGGCCGTCCATGCTGACCCAGCCTCTGGATGACTCCTTTCGGACCTGTGCGAGAAGTGGCGTGCTCAATGTCTTGTAGCCCAAGTCAATGGCAACACCCCCAGTCCTGCTGCCAAGGTAGGATTCTGGAAGTGTGAAGTCCGGAGCAGGAGTATCTCCGATTGGATGTGTTGGAATACAAGACACAATTACTGTAGGCAGCCGGAAATCTTCACGCCAAGACTCATCCAGTGATTTGATGACGTGAAATCGCGCTGGCGCTGTGCTAGTGCTCAGCAGCTTGAAATCCTTCCTCTGGAGAAGTTGAGAAAAGTGCCTGACCAGATTTTCTGCGTTTTCGAGTGTTCGATTATGAATGACAATGTTTCTAATGCCAATTTGGAGCATAGCATAGACTGTAGCACGAGCCATACCGCCAGCTCCAATAACCAACCCACAGGTGGTGGACATGACGGCGTTAGCCGGTGAGAGTCCGCGACGGATGCATGCCCGGATGCCAATCCAGTCGGTGTTTTCTCCATAGAGGGCCTTGATAGGACCGGCTCGATTTATCCCATGAAAGAAACCAGCTCCTGTTGGAACTGATCCATCAGAGTTGAGATGACGAACCGGAATCAGGGTATTCACAGCTCCAATTGCTCGTGCATGGCTGCTAAGGGAGTGTGTTAGTGTTATTATCTCGACCTTGAATGGTAGGCCGACTGAAGCACCCCCGAAATTGGGGTCTTCAATTAGGTGTTTGATGCCGCGCAGTGATGAGGATGAAAATGGCTTGTATTGATGCGGAATTCCACACGCCTTGAGCGCTGTCGTGTGCATGGCTGGGGACAAACTGTAGTCCACATTGGCACCTAGCACATAGAGCTTCATTTGGTCGTAGATGAAGGACGAGAACAAGGCCTCAGTCGCCCCCAACGCGGTGACACAGGGGGTAATTGGTGGTTTCGGATTCACTCGCTCAAGGGACTCCGGCCTGACCACAGTTAAAATACGATTAAACGAGGCCGAGTTTCGGCCCAATGGACCGGAGTTGTAGGCTATCAAGGGGATCTTGGGCCCCTCGAGGGCTGCAATGGCACATTTGATATGCGCAATGGTAAAGTTATCTTCGATGCTCGTTGCCGGACGAATGAGACGAGCGATGTGACAGCCTAGCCGGTTGGCCTTCGCATACCACGAGACCCATGCAGATGATTCCCACGGCGGCGGGTCCGTGACGATAAAGCAGTTACCAATAATCTTGGTTCGTTTTCGTGCCACCAGGATACGAGTGATCTGAGGACTGTCAAGACGAAGGTCTACCGTTATCATTTCTGGGGCAAGTCGGACGGCATGATGAAGAAGGTCAATGTATACCCTGATCACATCATCGCTCGCCGTATGGGGAAGAAAAATATGGAGGATTATGGGGAGGATGGTGGTTCTGCGAACCCTTGCGATACCCCTTGTAATATCGCCGATTAAGCGAACTGTAAGTTCTCCAGCAGGAAAGGCTGAACCAGGGTTCTTTTCTAGACATTCGGCTATATCGTGTGCCACAATTTGAATCACGTCTCCTCCCGTGACGTGTTCTTCGACATCGATGGTTTCGTTTAGGACGTCGCTCAAGGGGATCGACACGGCATAAGTAAATCGACGTTCCTCGGTCGGGACCTGGGCTAGAGGAAAGGCAGACTCGATGAATGGGATAGTACCGGCAGGATAGATTAATGACAGGAACTTGAGGAAGTGTCTTTCGACATGTTTCAATGCTAGATACGGCGCTGGGGACCTCTGCAACAGGGAAACGCCCGATGGCTCTGCCGAGGATTTGGCGGGTTTTTCGGTGATGTTAAAAAACTCAAAGTTGGTGCATGTCCTGAATATGGCGCTGCTGACGTTGAGAAGATTCCATATTTTGGCAACGTCACTGATCTTGAGGTGCTGCTGGATCGCATCTGCATCACGTACGATGTGGATGACGGGGTTAGCGGCAGAAAACTCTCGGAGCAGGCACTGGATGCGACTCTCCATCCAGGAACACACAAGAACACAGCCGGTGCCATGACGCTCCATGGCGGTTTGGAGAACCTTGGCCTGCTGCTTATAGCAGTCTGCCGATCCATGTTTGGCCTTGTAACCAGCACTCGACAGGCCCGTGGCGCGTTGAAAGGCGTTTTCCATGTCAATCACTTTTCGGTTCATGGCCGAGGACGCCATGATGGCGAGGGTGGACTTGCCGGCGCCTCGAATGCCCGCGAGCAGGATGGACGCATCCGGGCTGAAGTCGGGGACCTCTCCACTCGACGGGGGGAACGTTGGGGAAGGCGTTCGGGTGTAGTCATCATGAGATTCATGGTGGGATGCTCCAGAGGGGCCCCGAGGGGATGTTGAGACAGCCTGGGGCTGGGCTTGGCTGTTGCTGCTGATGCTACTGCTCCTGCTACTCATCTGGCTGTGCGGCTGGGAGTTGGAGTTGGAGTGGGAGCGCGAGTGCGGGTGCGGCCGCGGAGGAGGACATGCGAGCACATCCTCGTGGCCGCCGAGCATGGCGCCGAGGGATCGCTTGACGCCGGCCATGGGATGAAATGGGATCGAATTGCTTCATTAAGCAGTGCGACTCTGATGAGCCATGGCGACACGTTAGTCAGGGCGCGGGCGTCTGGTGAAGGGGGCGTCTGTGACTGGCGTCTGTGTCTGCCAGGTGGTCTGGGTGGTGCGACTTTGGGCGAGAAGCACGCGCTTTCGCGGTTGGGCGGAAGCGAGGAGGAGCGTATTTCGCGCACGGGAGATAAAAGGGCAGAAATGGCGTGTGCGCTGGTGTCAGTGTGGGATGGCAGACGGCGCAATAGGGCGAGGATGAGGTGGCCGGCGGGTGCGAAGAAGCAGAGCAAAAAGCATCGTGTCTGCGGTCGCGCCAGGCTGTTTGAGGCTATCCCCCACCACGGACGAAAAATGCCATGCGAGTGGAGCAAGTCCGGGGACCCCGCCCCATATGCCGGGTACCGATTGGACGGGAGAGCGTTTATCCGCCCCGCCTGGTGGGAATAAGCCCGCGGCCATTGGCTGTGCGCGGCCGTGTCTGACTTCAACGTCTCCAATCCCCCATCTCCAATCCGCCGCTCACAGCGCTCGATTGTCCCCAGGACCCCAGATTCCCCCCCCGCATTGGCATTCCCTTGCAAGTAATATTTTTCCCATCCCATTGCACTTGCATCTGCTGTCTGCTGTCCTGTCGCTCGCTGATGGCCACGGCCTCGGCTCTCTTGCTCGTCCCTCTGCTGTCGCTGTGAGATGGCGCCAGCGTCGTACGAGTGTTCCATCCGCGGCCACCTCGTCTTGACCGCCATGCCGCTGCGTGCCTCGCGGCACAGCCAAGGTAGGTAGTTCGTCGTCGCGACTCTGCGGTCTGCCACACTCCATCGAAGGATGCCGCCTAGGAAGCGTGAGGCCAACGATGCGGACTCCCTCACTGCTGCTCCAGCCTCCTCAGCGCCCGCCAAGCGGCAGAGGGTCTCACTGGCCTGCGACTCTTGTCGCACCGCCAGAGAGAAGTGCGATGGCGCCCGCCCTCACTGCGGAACCTGCACTGCGCAGAACAGGACATGCTCCTACACCCCTGCGTCGCGGAAGAGAGGCGTCCAGACGGGGTATCTACGCACCATAGAACTGTCGCTGGCCTGGCTCTTTGAGCAGGTTCCCGGCTGTGAGGGCGCGCTGCATCGCCTTCTCACCCAGAATGAGGGCGCTGACGGGGCCCGCATCTTGGCGACGAAGGACAAGGCCGGTCATCGGCTCTATCGGAGATGGAGCAAGAGCCGCGTTCACAAGGACATTGGGAGACTTCTCTCTGATGAAAAGACACCTCGGACAGACACATCCGCAGAGGACTCCGAGACTGAAGAAGGCATCAGCCCTGCCAATGCTTTCCTCTTCAACGCCAAGAACTCACCCGACTTCCCCCATCAAGGGGCTGCTGGATCTATGCAGGACAACCTATCAACAAAATCTTACGCCATGGACCATCACCATCCTCATCATCACCCTCCTCACCCTCCTCCAAACTCCACTGAACCTACCAGGCTTATACTGCCATCCAATTGGGAGCGCCTCGTTGACATATACTTCACATACACACATTGCTGGTTCCCCATTATCGAGCGGGATGCCATCACCAGCACCGCCATGAGATACCCTCCGGAAGGGCTCAAGCTCGACCCGAGTCTCTCGACGGCCTTGCACGCCCAGCTGTGGGCTGTTCTGGCCGTGGCGTCGTTCCAAGACGCAGCATCTTCTCACCCCCCCGACGACAACCGCATCCCCCCGAACAACTTATACATGACATCCCGTCGTCTCATCCCCCCCGACGACGGTAACTTCGAAATACCTCACATCTGTGCTCTCCTTGTGCAGTCCCTAGTTCTCTTAGGCCAGCAGAAAACCATGGGGGCATGGCTGCTGATCGGAAAGGCATGGCGCCTAGCAATAAGCAACCGATCGAGCAGCACCGCCGCACACATGTTCCCGGTCAAGCCAAACAGCGATGTTTCCTTCAATAACGCGGAAACACGAGTCCTGGCTGCCGCCTTCATGCTGGACGCCCTGGCCTCCCTGTCTCTTGGGCAGCCGGAGGTGACAACCGGCAGGTGTTCCGGCCTGCCCTCCGACACCTTCGCTGGCCTCGTAGACTCGGACGAAGTCTGGGCTCCCATTCCTGGGCTTGGTCCAGCTTCCAGCGCAGACATGGCGTGGGCGCGGACGCCCGCCCAGCCACTACCCACTTTCCGACAGCTGTACGCATTCTGTAGGCTCTGGGCCGCAAGCATGAATGCAAGAGCACTCGACGGTCCCACTCAGGGGAGGATCACCCCCGAGGACTTGGTGAAGAGCCTGGACCCCCGATTCTCGTTTTGTAATTCCCTCATTTTTGGGGGATCTACCCCAGCGGTTCCTTCAGCTTTCCTGCTGCAGGGAATGTTTTTAACTGTTACCTTGGATCTGGTACCGGGGCACCGGCCATCCCTGTTTTCAAATCTGCTAGAGGTTGTTGAATCATGCCTGGAAAAGTTCGGGTCTGCGGGGACTCCACCTCTCATGATCACATTGATGGATATCGTGCATCGGCATGGGCACAGCGAACGCATGCACGAGCACGACAAGAGCCGGTGGGAAACGGTGATGGAAACTCTGCAAAACGTCTGGAGCCCGGAAGTCTCAAGGATGGAGGGCTCGGAAAGACATCAAAATCAAATTCCGAATGCCAGCAGAGTGGGTACCATGGCCCAGCCTATCGTGAGCCGTCGTTTTGTGGAAGAGATATCAACCGCTGCCTACCACACCGCGGCACACAGACCATCAAGCATATCAGGGGAGCCGGAAGCACAAGAGCTTACCCGGCTGCCGCAGCACCAGGAGCAGCCACCTCTGCTGTCGGCCTATGAACGACACAGGTATCCCACCAACTCGGACGCGAGTCCGGGGACATCACTGTATACAGCTACTCCAAATATGACATTCCAGTCACCCCCTCTAAGCGGAGGGCATACCATACCCATTTTTCAGAACGCGGGGATGCCGGGGCAGTTGGTTGATTACGACGCGATTCTGGAAGAACTTGGATCCATAGAGTGTGCGGACGGTATAGACGTGGATCCCCAATTCATGACCAACTTGGGGTTCGCGCCAGGCTGCGACCTGGGAGAAATGTTTCAAGGCGACTTTGGTACATGAGATAATGCAAATTTAAGTAATTATCAAACAACTTGCTCGCCGCCAAAGAGCGGCCTACATTGTACAACTGATGAAACCAACAAACGAATCAGTGAATGAATGAGTGAATCAATCAATGAGTCAATGAAGCAATGAATCAATGAATGGATTAATCAACGGGTCAATCAATCAATCAACGGATCAATCAGTCGTGTGACCATTCAGGCCGTCGCGGACCGCAACGTGCCCCATGTCCATGTGACCGACCAGATGAGGAGGAGGATATGCGAGCCGCGCGGCTCCACCTCATAAGAAGTTGTCAACACACCTTGATGGGATTAAACTATTGGCATCAGGGAACCGTGTGGAGAGGAGAGCTGGGGGAGTTTGGAACCGAGGGAGAGGAAATCTTGCTTCACCTCCACTTCTCCGCGCAGCTTACCTTGCGGCCATGTGCCCGAGGAGACGCAGAGAGTCCAGTCGAGTCCCGTCTAGTCCAATCAATGGGCTGAGGTATCGCCCCCGCGCGAGGGCTGTGAAATTTGAGACATGGGTGACCCCTAGCAGAGAGCAGATTCAATGCGGGGAATTGAGACGAGTTGGACGACCTGAGTCAAGAATGTGGGTTCCTGGGTAAGTCTTTATCCCGCCCCATGTCTCGAAGGGTCGAGGTGTGCGCAGAGTCGCCCCAAAGAGTGGTCTTCGTCAATCTAGGCATGGACTGATGACAATATCGATCAATCTCCTTCGACGGAAACGCCTTCATCCCCCACACCACCCCGCAAACCCCGGATTAGTCTCCAGCTTCAGAGATGGCCGTGGCCTGGGGATTAGATGTTCGGTTGTATGGATCATGGCCGGTGACCGGGGTGTGCGTTTTCCAGCTAGGCGGCGAGCACAGACCGTTTGGGGATGGTCGGCGGCCAAAGGAGCCCCGACTGGATAGGGAAAGGTTTGGGGTATGGGTCGAGCCCCAATGCGACCAGCACCTCTGGTATAAAAGTTTGCTATCCCAGACGAACGGTTTGATTGAGTTGGCTGTCGCAACACCATACCTCTTCTCTCTCTCTCTGACCCTGCAGCTCCCTCTGCTCGCCTGAGACCTGCGCAAACTTGCCCCCATCTCACCAAGCTTTGCACAGCAACACTTGTTGTCAAGCCGCGACAATGGGTCTTCTCACCCTCAAGGAGGATCGGCCCACGCCGAAGGAGGTGTACAATTGGCGCGTCTACGCCTGTGCCGCCACCGCGTCAATGGCAGCGTGCACCATCGGTTACGACTCTGCCTTCATCGGAACCACGTTGGCGCTGCCTTCGTTCATCGATGAGTTCGACTTTGACCAGAAGAGCGCCAGCGAGCTCTCCCTGATCAAGCAGAACATTGTCTCCGTCTACCAGGCCGGTGCCTTCTTCGGCTCCCTCTTCGCCTATGGCTCCAGTTACTTCTGGGGTCGCCGCTACTCCCTCATCATCTTCTCCCTCGTCTTCATCCTCGGTGCCGGCATGATGCTGGGCGCCAACGCCGAGCGCGGTCTTGGTCTCATCATCGGTGGTCGTGTTCTTGCTGGTGTCGGTATTGGTGGCTGCTCCAACATGGTTCCCATCTACATCTCTGAGCTTGCTCCCCCTGCTGTCCGTGGTCGCCTGGTTGGTCTGTACGAACTCGGATGGCAGGCCGGTGGTCTCGTCGGTTTCTGGATCAACTACGGACTGACCGAGACTATGGCCCCCTCGCACAAGCAGTGGATCATCCCCTTTGCCGTCCAGCTCATCCCCGCTGGCCTGCTGCTCATTGGTGTCGGCTTCATCCCTGAGTCCCCTCGCTGGCTCTTCTCCAAGGGCAGGAACGAGGAGGCCACCAAGGTTCTCTGCTGGATGCGTAACCTTGAGCCTGACCACATCTACATTGTCGAGGAGATCAACTTCATCACCGAGGACATTGACCGCTTCAACAACGAGGTCGGCCCTGGTTTCTGGAAGCCCTTCCTCGCCCTCAAGAACCGCAAGATCCAGTGGCGCTTCCTCCTTGGATCTCTTCTCTTTGTGTTCCAGAATGGTAAGCGATTTCGGCGCCCCAATTTAATTTCTCACCTGGGAAAAAAACGTATGACTGACTGGTGAAAACTAATAGGCTCCGGTATCAACGCTATCAACTACTACAGCCCTACTGTCTTCAAGTCCCTGGGCATCACTGGTACCAACACTGGTTTCCTGACCACCGGTATCTTTGGTGTTGTCAAGACCGTGCTCACCTTCATTTGGATCTTGGTCCTCATCGACCACATGGGTCGCCGCAACCTCCTGATGATTGGTGCCGCCGGTGGTGCTTTCTGCATGTACTTTATCGGTGTCTACATTAAGATTGCCGGCGCGCAGACCTCGGACAACGCTAAGCTGACCCCTGGTGGCACTGCGGCCATCTTCTTCTTCTACCTGTGGACCGCCTTCTACACCCCCTCGTGGAACGGCACCCCCTGGGTCCTCAACTCGGAGATGTTCGACCCCAACACCCGCTCCCTGGGCCAGGCCAACGCCGCCGCCAACAACTGGTTCTGGAACTTCATCATCGCCCGCTTCACCGAGGACATGTTCGACGCCTGGGGCTACGGAGTGTACCTGTTCTTCGCCTCGCTCATGGTGCTCTCCATCGTCTTCGTCTTCTTCTGCGTGCCCGAGACCAAGGCCATCCCCCTGGAGGCCATGGACCGCCTGTTCGAGATCAAGCCTGTGCGCAAGGCCCACCCCACCGTGCTCGAGGAGCTCCGTCTCCACGACGAGGAGTTCAGGCACAACATGGAGGGCGTGGACTTCAAGGAGGAGAAGCCCGGCGACGAGCAGCTGGAGACCAAGCTCGATGCTTGAGGAAAGGATTGACTCTCCCCAGCGGGGAAATGGAAACGTGGAATTGGAAAAAGCGGATAAACGTAAATGGGGATTTATAAATAAGGTTTTCGATAAGATACATAATTGTGGTCTTTATGTTACATAGCGTTTTGGTAGCCGGCTCGCTCCAAGAGAGTTTGTGAGGCTCAACAAGAATGCCAAAGACGAAAGTTGGATATTTTTTCCAAACAGCTTCCCTCCTGTCTCAGTCCACACCCCCTCTAGTTTGCCCGCTTGCTTGCTTGCTCGCTTGCTTTCCTCCTTCTCCTCTTTTCTCCAAATTTCTCCAACAGAACCGCCATGTCGGCCCTTCTTTGCCTCTTTTGGGCGGCATTAGTGCCCACGTTGATGGCTTGTGACTCCACCAGGATGCGTTTTGCCCCATAGTGTTGACGAAATGTGTGTGGTTGTTTTGAGGCTCACCATTGGCAGACCGTCTCTATCTAGCACCTCTACCTAGCACCTCTACCTCGCTCTCTGCGCCAAGGAGCTATATGGCTTCCCCCCGGTCCTTGTCCTTTCTTTGCCAAGAGTCTTGGTATGATGTCGGGGGCCATGGGGGAAGGACGATGCGCTCGAATTTGTTTTGCCAGGCTCGTAAAGCGCCAACTTAATCTCTGTTGTTCTTTTTTCCCCCCCTCGTCCCCTCGACCCCCTCGACGGCTGGATTTACATTGCGCGTCCCCCCGTTGGCTTGGCTGAGGCCGGGGAGTGGAGAGGCCGCTAGAGCTGTCTGCTAGCGCTCAGACTTGGGGTATTTTACTGGGCTTAGCGGGCTCGCCGCTCGCTAAAAAAGCCGTCCCGTGTGTTCTGGATTCAGTGGAGAAGCATAAAGCATTGTCCCGCATACTTTGTTTTTTTTTTTCTTTCTGCTCTCTCCGCTCGAGCTGTTGTCTCCCCCCACGCCCGCCCGGCACGTCCGTGATCGGAGCATCCTCGGTGTCATTCTCCTCACCGAGTTTTTCTGCTCGATGGAGACAACCAGGAAAAAGGCCCCATTCATCCAGTCACGGGCCCCTCTCTTCCCCCCCATCCCTTCCCCTCATCGCTTGTTTTCTTGCTCATGTGTCATTGGGGTCTTGTCAAGCGTAGACACACACCATTAAGACCAAGCGTCCGTGAGGCGGAAAAATTAAATTGTCAAAGAGCGCTAGCACACCCTTGGACCCTTGAACATATGCATGGAACAGATCTAGCGGGTTAGTCTAGAAGGAGAAAAGGCGCCAAGCCGGGAGAAGATTTGAAGGTTTTGTAATCAAGCAAGTAGTCAGCAGCAGTAGCGGCAGTAGTAGTGGCAGCGGTAGTGGTAGCAGTGGTAGTCTTTTTCATGCGTGTTGTTGCCATTCAGATGCTTCAACGCTGTATTCAACTAATAAATACACACATACAATCCAGACAGATGATTGTATCATATTCCCCCCTGGTCTAATCCCATGCCCAGGATGACGTTTGCGTTAACCCAAAAATCAAACAGAAATATCGCTTGTTGAATGATGCCAAGTCCTTTCCTTTCCCTCCCTTTCTCTCGTCAATATATATCCGGTCTTCCTTTTGCTTCCTCGTATCATGGCGGGTAGGTGGATGATGACCCCCCCTTCTTTATCCCTTTTTGTCTTTTATTCATTTTTCTTTCATTGATCTTTATTTTCCTTTCTCTTACAGCTTGGCGTGCTCGTGCTGCTGAGCCCGCAGGGCCACCTTCTCGGCGATGGCCTTCTGGACCTTCTGGACGGGCAGCTCATCGACGGGGCGGCCGGTCCAGTACTTGTCCTGCTCCAGGCCCTGCCAGATGAGGGCCTCGGTGCCGAGGATGACCTGCCAGCCCTTCTCCTCGGAGATGGCGCCCAGGCGGGTGAAGGGGGTGGGGTTGTAGCACATCTCGAGGATGGCGCCCTTGGTCTCCTTGTCGAGGAACGTCTCGGTGACCTTGCGGGCGAGCACCTCCTCGGGGGTCTGGGGCTCGAAGTCGGGCACGCAGGCGACGATGGCGCCGGGGGCCTGGAGGCACAGGGCGTGGGCGACGGTGCGAACGGGGACCAGCAGGTCGCCGTAGCCGCGGGCCTTGCAGTCGGCGATGACGGCGTCGACCTCGGCCTCGTCGCGGTTGACGAGGTAGATGGCCGTGGGCTTCATCCACTTCCAGAGGGCGTAGATGGCCGAGCGGGCAGCGCCGCCGCCGCCGATGACCAGGGCCGGCTTGTTGTGGAAGACGGCGTCGGGGTCGGCGACGTTCTGGTAGAAGGACTCGCGGATGCCGATGGTGTCGGTGTTTGCGCCGCAGAAGATGCGGCGGCCGTTCTCCTCGCGGAGGAAGAAGGTGTTGCAGGCGCCGACGTCGCGGCACTCGTCGGTCAGCTCATCCAGGTGAGGGAGGATGGCGACCTTGTTGGGCATTGTGACGGAGGCACCTTGATTGAAGAGTTAGCCAATTGAACCCTCAATTGAAGCCTGAGATGGCATTAACAACTTACCGTAAAAGTCGCGGTGACGGGCGAGCTCTAGAAAGGCGGGAATGTCGGCAGAGTCCAGGCGCACCTGACCCCATCGCAGGCCGAGACCCTGGTAGATGACATCGTGGAAGAAGGGCGACAGCGAGTTGGTCAGCTTCTTGCCGAAGAGGTATCCGTGGCGGTCAAGCTGGGAGACTTCGCTGGGCTGGAGGGAGTCTCCGGTGGGGTTGATTGGTGATTGTTCCTGCAACGACATTTTGTGTGTGTGTGGTTGGTTATGTGTGTATGTGGGTGAGTGAATTATGGTGAGGGGGAGGAAAGGGTGAGAGAGAGACAGAGAGAGAGAGTAAGTCGGCGGGAATGGGTGAGAATAAGAATGAGTTGCGAGTTGTGAGAGTTGTGAGGGAGAGGGATGTGGGGGAGTTGTAAAGAGTTGTTTTTGTGTGTGTCGGTGTGTGTGGTTGGTTGCTACCCAAAGCTTGTTGTATCTATTCTCCGCGCACGAGAGAGAGAAGAAACTAAAAGATGAAAAGGGAAAGGAAACCGAGTTTCTTTTACTTTAGCCTGGCCTCTCTGTCAAAAAACCTTGCTTGTTTAGCGCGCTCTGTCACTGTCTGTTTTTTTTTAGGGGGTGCGTAGGTGGTTGTTATGTATGTAACCGGCGGCCAGTCACAGAGGTGGAAAAAAAAATACCATCTACCACTGCCTGTCCCTCAGCAGCTACGCAACACACAAGCCAACGTTCATGCGAGATCGATCTCATCTCACTCAACCCCGTGTCCCCCGTCCCCCGTCCCCCGCAAAAAAGCAAGGACTCCTGGAGAGACTGGTTCCGGACGCTCCTATTCACCCGAAATCTGCGCTGCGCAGCCGGCACCTGCGCACCCCGGGGAAAAACAAACCAGTCCGTGGGTACCGGGTTCTGGGCCTTTGCCACGCGCCCTGGGTAAAGCTTTATCCAGCGAACCGCGACGCAGCCTGCACCGCCTGCGCCGGCCAGCACCCAACACGCACCAACCCTTGCACCATGCTACCCAGACCACCCATACCACCCACCGCTCCCAATCGTGATTCCTGATCGATCTCTCGTGGCCTGGATAAACTTGCATTCGTCCTTGCTCCCTCGGAACCGGTTCCCTTGCTGTTTTAGTCATCCGGCACATCCATTGCTGACGTCTTGTGACCCCCAAGGGCCGTCATGACCGGCTAACACCCGCCCCAACCTGTCACATATCGCCTCTGCGGACTCCATCAGGGAACTATTGAAACCGCCTCGGCCGCTGCTGATTCGTCGTAGATGCCTGTCATCGTGCTCCTTCTCCTCTTTCATACAGCCTGGTAAAAGAAAAGGCAGAAGAAGAAAAAAAGAGGGCTGCCACCTTTGGCAGTGTCCGTATCCATATCATCCATCTCGCTTGGGGACCCATACCGTCTCCATTCGCTGTAGAAACATTCATCCTAAACTCCCGAGGGACTCTGTATCGGTATCAACTGCATTTCCCGCTCGTCCTCTTCAATCATAACCCCTTCTCCGTCCATTGTAACCTCATTACTCTTTCTTCCCCATCCCCTTCTCCCAATCTTGAATCTCCCTGACTCAAGTCTCAAAGACAATAACATCATCCATTCACAATCACACACACACAATCACAATCACACACCACAAACACTCCCACACAGAAGTCTACACACATCCGTTGTAGCCTTCTTATCATCTCTCCCCTATTCATCCATTCGCACTCCTACCAAACACACACAAACACACACACACATCACATCACAATGGCTCACAGGTCAAGCATCTGCACAATGTCCCTGGGACGCTGCTTCGCCGGCCACGACCTCGCCCACAAGCTGGACATGGCCCAGAAGTACGGCTTCGAGGGCATCGAGGTCTTCTACGAGGACCTCGTCGACCTCACAAAGACCATGCCCGACGGCGCCACCCCTGAGAACCAGCTCGAGGCCGCCCGCACAGTCCGCCACCTGTGCGACGCCCGCAACCTGCCCATCATCGCCCTCCAGCCCTTCATGCACTTCGCCGGACTCGTCGACCGCGACGAGCACCGCCGCAGGATCGAGGAGCTGAAGCTGTGGTTCGAGCTCTGCCACATCCTGGGCACCGACCTGATCCTCTTCCCCAGCAGCTTCCTCTCCCCGGACCAGGTCAGCGACGACATGGACTTGACCGTCGCCGACTTCACGGAGGCCGCAGACATGGGCCTCCAGGCGTCCATCCGCTTCGCCATGGAGGCCCTCTGCTGGGGCACCCGCATCGACACCTGGGAGATGAGCTGGGACATTGTCCAGCGCGTCGGCCGCCCCAACTTTGGCGTGTGCCTCGACACGTACAACATCCTCGGCAGGATCTACGCTGACCCGGCCTCCCCCACGGGGAGAACCCCGGACTGCGAGGAGGCCACCAGGGACTCCGTCCAGAGGATCCTCTCCGAGGTCGACGTCTCCAAGCTCTTCCTCCTCCAGGTCGCCGACGGCGAGCGTCTGTCGGAGCCCCTGGACGAGAAGCACCCCTTCTACAACGCCGAGCAGCCCACCCGCATGAGCTGGTCGCGCAACGCCCGCCTCTTCTACGGCGAGCCCCAGTACGGCGGCTACCTGCCCGTCAAGCACCTCCTGCGCACCATCGTCCAGGGCCTCGGCTTCGAGGGCTGGCTGAGCTTCGAGGTCTTCAACAGGAGGCTGACCGAGTCCGACGAGGCCGTCCCCGAGGAGATGGCCAGGCGTGCGGCCGAGTCATTCGTCAAGATGACGGCCGACGTGGGCTTGCGCACAGAGAATGTCATGCAGCCAAGGCTGCAAGCCATGCTGTAAGCCCGCGGCATGCCGCTTGTAAACAAAAGGAACCTGTTTTTTGTTTTTTTTTTGGTAATGGGACACAAAAAGATTGTCGTAGTCTAGCGAGTTTTGGTACCTTTTTTGTCTAGTATAGTTGTTTTACCCCCTATTTGGGGTCTTGTTCTTCAAATCTTTATGTATGTATCCCATAATGACGACAATGAAAGAATGAAATGAAATCATTATTTTTTATTGAAGAAGAAAAAAAAGACTTGAACTATTTTACATTTTCATTTTTCCCATTTCCCTTTTCCCTTTATTTTTACAACTTGGCCTTCCTTAGCTTCAGGTGCTTGACCGCGTACTCCACGGCGGCAGTGTAGCCGTACACTCCCAGGCCGGCGATGACGGCCTCGGCCTTGTCGGCCAGGTAGCTGTGGTGCCTGAAGGGCTCGCGGGCGTGGACGTTTGAGACGTGGATTTCCACAAAGGGGATGTCGACGCCGGACAGGGCATCCCGGATGGCGACGCTCGTGTGGGTGTAGGCCCCCGCGTTGATGACGATGGCGTCTGCGATGCCCCGGGCCGCCTGGATGCGGTCCACGATGGCGCCCTCCGAGTTGGACTGGAAGGACTCGAGCTTGGCTCCCAGCTCCTCGGCCTGGGTCTTGGCCAGGGACTCGACGTCGCCGAGCGTCGTCGAGCCGTAGATGTGCGGCTCCCTGGTGCCGAGGAGGTTCAGGTTGGGCCCGTTGATGAGGAGGATTTGGCGAGACATGGCTGATGGATGTGTGGCGATTTGACAATCAATTGGTGATGATTTTGATAGTTGTTATTATTGGTAGACTTGAATGACAGGTTTGATGCCAATGCAGCTGAGTCTCTGATGGAATTCCTGGGCTTGAGATTGACTTTTGGCTATCTTCTCCTTGCACTCGACTCTTCCCTCACCAAATCCCCCCTCCCTCCCCATTGATATACCCCGAAACGGCGAGTTGCTTCTGCTTGACAAGACCCGTCTCGTGTAGACCTGCCATACTAAACCTTCATCCCCTTGCTGGGCCCGGCCCCTGGGGGAGCATCTGGAAATCCCATGGGGACGAGTGACGTGCGCCCCACCGTTCCCGGTTAAGGCTTTACCCAGGGCCAGCCAGCGTCGGCCAACGCCAGCCCAGGACGCCTCCCAACAGCTCGACGCCCAATCCCGAGCCGCCGAAAGCCCATCACGTTCCCAGATCTCAGATCTACGCACCGTGTATGCCACCCCCACCACCCCAGGGCGCTGCCGGTCCCGGGCAGTGCGGAATCATGCCCCGTTGCGTGCGGTTTGAGGCGGCTATTCGCGACTCGATTCGCCCGAACCGCCGACCGCCCCGCGACGTCAAAGGCCCTGCCCGCCCCCGCACACACCCCACGACCCGACCGACACCTCTGCCCCCTCCGAGAACGACGAGCGACGACGCTCTCCTGGAAGAAAGCTCTACCACCATTCCTCTGCTGCAGCTGCGCCTTGTGTTGAGTCCCGACCATGGACGACAAGGAGCTCTCCGAGGTCTACGCCTTTGCCGTGCAACTGGGCAAGGATGCCGGCGACATGCTCATGTCCGCAGCCCGCCGCCGCATCGACGGCGGCCAGAATCCCGGCTCCTCCAGCGTGGCCTACGTCGAGAAGGAGAACTCGGTGGACATTGTGACCAAGACCGATAACGGTGCGTTTGCTGGTCCCCGTGCCTCGCCCTGCGGACCCGGCCCTGCTGGCCTGCTCGGTGTTTTGAGAAGTGTGTTTGGCGTATTGACATTCTCCGTGCTCCACCCCCAGACGTCGAGCACTTCATCCGTACATCGGTCGAGAAAAAATATCCCCATCATGGGTGAGGGGCACCACCACCACCACCCACTTGCCATGACAGCCCCCCAGCTAACCGCAACCACAATGTGTATAGATTCCTAGGTGAAGAGTCGTACTCGGCCGGCGCCTCACGCAACTACCTCGTCGATGACCGGCCAACATGGGTCGTCGACCCCCTTGACGGCACCGTCAACTTCACCCATCTGTTCCCCATGTTCTGCGTATCCATCGCCTTCGTCGTAAAGGGCATCCCCGTCATCGGCGTTATCAATGCCCCCTTCCTCAACCAGGTCTTCTCCTCGTGCACCGGCAAGGGCGCATGGCTCAACGAGACGCAGCCGCTGCCCCTGATTCGCAACCCGACGCCGCCTTTGCCTGCAAACGCCCCCAGCGGCTGCACCTTTTCGTGCGAGTGGGGGAAGGATCGCCGAGATATCCCCGATGGAAACATGACCCGGAAGATCGAGTCCTTTGTTAACATGGCTGCTGAGCGCAGCGGCCGTGGCGGAAAGGGTGGCATGGTCCACGGCGTGCGCAGCTTGGGAAGGTACGAATGCCGGCCCCGGAATGACCCCGTAAACTGTGGCTGACAATGGCTTTTATTAGTGCAACTCTGGACTTGGCATACACTGCCATGGGATCCTTCGATATCTGGTGGGAAGGTGGCTGCTGGGAATGGGATGTTGCCGCTGGTATCGCCATTCTCGAAGAGGCCGGAGGTCTAGTCACCACCGCAAACCCTCCCAAGGACTTTGAGACGGCAGAAATTACCAGAGCCCACCTTGGCAGTCGTCTGTACCTAGCCATTCGGTAAGCCTTTCTGCATATCGAGCATCTGTATGCGGAATTCCACTGACGTTCAACCTACAGTCCCGCCGGCGCTTCAGAGACAGAGACCGGCCGTCAGACTCAGGAGAGGACTGTTCGCGAGGTCTGGAGGCGAGTTCGGGAACTCGACTACAAGCGACCCGGCGTTTAGACGTTTATACTAGATGTAAAATATTAAAGTCAATTACAGCATTCACTATGATGACAGGCGCGTCTAAGTGATGCTTTTGTTTTTTTAGCAAGCGTAACATAATTCTCAAAACCTCAAGAGGAACCTGCAATCGTGCCTCCAACCTACAAACTGTCCACTTCCTCCATTCTCATGATGAACTCTTCTTGAAGGCGCTGGAGGTACGCCGGCAGCGCTTCCTCGCTCCCATGATCCCTCGCTTGTTTCAATGCCTCCTGAAGATTCAGTATGAGCTTGCGCCGCGCCAACAGCTTAGTTGACTCGGAACTTTGTTTCCCCGCCTCTCTCTTGCGTCGCAAGTCCATAGCCACTTCCTCTGCCTTTTCGATAAGAGTCTGCGGCAATCCGATAGCTCGAGCCAGGTTGATGCCATAGTGTTCCTCTCCACCCAGTGCCCCAGATGTGGCTTTGTACAGCATGGTGATTTGAGGCAACCCATCTTCCGTCGTAGAACTATCAGCCGCAAGATGCAAGTTCAGTACTCCCGGTCTGTCTGAAAGTACTTGTGTGAGGTCAGTAAAATGGGTTGCAAACCATACAGAAGCCTTGCTTTGCACCAGCGCTTCAGACATGGCAATCGCAATAGCCAGGCCGTCCCTTGTGCTGGTTGCCCGACCCAACTCATCAATAACAGCAAGGCTCTTGTCATCAATGTTCCGAAGTATAAAGGCCATTTCGCGCATTTCGACAGAAAATGTGGATAGGTTGCTTTCAATGTTGTCCTCGAGAGAAACCCGAGCAAAAATGTTGTGGATAATTGAAAAGGCGGCATATTCGGCGGGAACAAATGATCCGATTTGAGCCATGATTTGCAGAAGTGCAACCACGCGAATATAAGTGCTCTTCCCGCTCATATTACACCCAGTCACGATATGAAAGCAATGTTGCTCCGTCGCATAGTAATCATTTGGAATGAAATTACCAGCCATAACCTGTCACATCGGTTAGCTTCCCATTAGACGATACTTAAAATAAGCATACCTTGTCAAGAACGGGGTGCCGGGCCGCCTTTAAAGCCAATGTGCTGCCAATGTCCGGTCTGACGTAGTCCCTTGTTGTAGCTAATTGCCCAAAAGATGAAATCATGTCAACCAAGGCGACTGACTCACAAACCCGAAAAAGATGCGGCGCCTCTTGTCTAAGGTCCTTTACCAAGCTTTGGATGACGGCATCGCTCCTGATTACGACCTCGTTCGACGTATCTGAAAGTCGTAGATTGAGCTTGACAAGATTCAGGGTCTGGCATTCAATCTTGTCCTTTTTCCGAACAGCGTTGATAAGAATAGGTGGGAGAGGTCGGTTTTCGTAATCAATTGCCTTGAGTCGCAGCCAATATTTTCGGCCATTGTCATATTTGAGAGCTACATCCATGCCATGGTTTTCTGCACAGAATTAGCCAAGTTTCCACTCATGACGACATTGGCTCTATACCATTGAGTTCGGAAACATGGTTATGAATTTCCTCCGTCAATTCTTTATAAGTCTGGCGTGCAACATCCAACATGCCGCTGATGCCAGCCTTAACTGCGAATGTCCTTTGGTTTCGCAAGTCCAACGAAGATTTGACAAATGTGACATCAGCTTCTATTGTTTTTTGGATCTTTTCTAGAGTGCGGTTTCGAATCTCTGGTCGACAGAGTGTGCGAATCTTGACAAGCAGGGCACTTCTGGCCGGCTGCAGCGCTGCATAAAGCTTCGGAATCGCTTCAAGAAAGCTCTTCACCATCAGAACATGATTGATCTGTTCCTCGACCTGTCGAACATCGGCTGACGAAGGAATGATGATGAGCTGTAACAGTCAGTCCCACACACGCCAATCCGTCTATCAAGTTACCTTGGTCAATATCTTTTCCACATCATGGAATAGTTTCAACGCTAGCCATGTCAGATCAGACATAAGAAAACGCCCAACTTGGTCATACCTTTCCGAATCTCGCGAAACATCTCCTCGTTTGTGGTCAATTCCTCCAGAGCATCATATCTCGGTATGATGAATGATTCCGAATGTGTCGGGGGCTGAATAATGTTACTGCGAAGCATCCTAGATCCCATAGGTGTGCATGTATGGTTCAGGAGGCCAAACAAAGACTCCTTGGATTTAGTATTGCGTAGATTCTGCATTATCTCGAGGGACTGGATAGCTGATATGTCAATCATCATGGTGTCTTCACTGGGTCTGTATCGAATACGAAGAGAGTGCGGAGAGAAATTGATCGAGCAATGATGTTGAATGTACTTCATCGCCTAAATTCTCGTGAGTGCCGTCTCTTACCCCCGAGTGGCCATGACTGCACTTACAGCGGCAAATGAACTTACGGCGTAATACTTGCCTTGCGCTGCCACCTTTAGAGGCTCAATGTCGTCTGTGAACGCCAGTTCTTGAATGAATTCCAAGCCATCTGCTTCAGACCAGGCCGATCGATCCAAACCATCGAGCTGGGCCTCTGGAACAAGTTCCTGGACAAGGGAAAACAGAGCGCTCGGGGCATGTGGCAGACAGGCAGTCGACATGAAAAGGATGCGAGATGGGGTCGCCATCTGGATTTTGTGGATGGTCTTTACGTAGGATTGGTTATCACATATTTGACTGAGGACAACTTCGCCGATTGAGACGTCGACAAAGGCAACGCCTACTGCTGGAGAAACGGCGCGAGCTTCGCTGACGGCGCACACCACGCTGTGCGATTCCGTGAGGCCCAATATGGAAGATGTTGTAGCAGTACGCGACTTGCGCCCTGAAGCAGTGTTCGGTCGGGTTCCGGGACGAACTGCAGGTGGCCTAGACGTGGTTGGCCGCGGAGTGTAAGCGGACCTTGCGCTGATGGCTGTCTGAGACCTGCCACCGGAGCCACTTGGCAAGGAGGGATGATCGATTCGCGACTGGCGGCCACTACCCGTGAAATAGCTCGATGAAACTCGGCTCGGGGCCCTCGAAGATGACAATCGCGAGGAAGATGGCTGAGACATTGTCCTGGTCCTCGGTCACAGTGGGGTTTATAGTGGTCTTATCATGCATGTCAGTGCGTGTAAGTGAAAGTGTATAGCAGAATAGGCTTCCGTGTGGCTTGGGCATCAAGGAGCCAGTTTTCAGCGTGGATTTCTGGAGCTTCCGGTGAAAACGCCCAAAGCATGAAGCTTGCACAACCAGAAAACACGATTTGAAATTCGTTTCCCAAAATCACGTCGCAAGGATGCCTGGATGCCTGTCTCGACAGCGCCGGGAGTGGCAGGAGGAAGGCTTGCGCTACCGAGGCTTAGCCGGGCGGAGTGGAAATTCCTCACCAACCTTCCCCGCGACGCCGCCGACGCCTGACACCGGTCGACTGGCAAATCCACACATCGTTGAGCGCCCAAACGCGTTGATCGCGTCCAAAGCCCGCCATGTTCGGCATCCTCGAGGCCGTCTCGGTGCCTCATTCGGGCATCTTCAACTCTTACGAGGAGCTCTTCAAGGAGCTGAATGACCGCATGGAAAAGGATGGCTACAAGATTGTCAAGGCCCGCTCCCATCGCGGCAAGGTGGGTGGTGCCGACATCCCAGGGAACGACATCGTCCGGTGCGATCTCGTCTGCGATCGAGGCGGCAGGCCGTATCGGTGCATGGCTACGAAGCACAAGACGACGACCAAAAAAACGGACTGCCCGTGGAAAGCCAAGGCGGTGCACCGCAAGACCATGGGCGGATGGGTTTTGACCATCACCTGCGACCAGCACAACCACGAGCCGGGCACCCCAGAGCCCCCGACCCCCGAGCCCGCCAGCGAAGACGAGAACAATACCGTGGAGGATCTAGAAGGTGAGAAGGGCCAGCATTTTCATGCTTTTCACGTCTAATGAATGCAGATGATGCACCGCAGCCCGACGCTGAAACGGCCGCCGCAATTCAGGTTGCCGGCGTCTCAAACGCCGTGCTCCGCCTAACTGGCGACACGTTTCATCAGTTCAAGGGCGAATACCGTAAAATGTCACAGCCAGATCGCCTGGGAATCTTGTCGCAGCTGCAGCTCAGGATCGCTGCCATTTACGCCGTGCAAAACGAGGACATGCAGCGACAGAAAAGACAGGAGGCGCAAGACAAGCGTCATCGTCAGATTGAGGATGGCAAGCGACAGCCCTCCGCCTCCAACAAACAGCGGGCCCGCCAACGCAGGCAGGCTGAGCAGAATCAGCAACAGCTACAGGCTCAGCAACAACAGGGGCAACAACCACAACAGCAATCACAGCAGCAGCAACAAGAACAACAACAGCAGCAACCACAACCACAACAGCAACCAGTGCAGCAACAGCCGCTGCCACAGCCTGACGCCCAAGCCCAAGCTCAAGCTCAAGCTCAAGCGCAGGCCCAAGCTCAGGCTCAGGCTCAAGCCATGATGCAAACACAGCTGTATCTACCACAGACTCCCCAAACCCCAATACCCGTTCCCGGGATAGATATGCCCACATTTCAGCACTACCCCGGACCGCCAAAGCGTATTCGGGGGCGTTCATCCCAAGGAACACAGCAGGCCGGATGAAGGGATGATAGGCGTTTAATGGAACTGGCGCCCATTGAGTTTTTTTTTTTCTTTTGATAACGATAAGCAAATGTAGGAAGGGTCCTTTGTCTGTGCTTTTTTGGTTCCTTAACGGGAATATGCGGGGTTCCGCTGGTTGTGTTAGCGTATCCATCGCAAACGTCACCACCAAACTTTGTCTACTTTTGCCAGATGCCCCGCCATTGCGCGGACTCATGCGCTGAGAGGTGCTCTTCTCACAGTTGACTCGGAAAGATATAGTCACTGAATAACCCAATCTTCTTTCTTCTGATGCTGGAAAGCGTATCAGGAGAAGAAATTTGAAGGTCACAAACCCACAGAGACCAGCACTCTCAAGATTAGCCCTACCAGAAGGGCACAGAGTAGAGTAGATGTATTTTATAGGGCTATTTCCGGAGAGAAACAACAGCCCACCTAAGTAAAAAGTCCACCCCCGTCTGAGGGTGTTGGCCAGTGTGACAGTCGGGCTTACCCATCGGGCCGTAGGCATGCTTGACTGACTTGAGAATGCATCGCTTCAGTGGTTTGCAGGATATGATCTGTGTAGTACGCTGGTCCTTGCGTATTTTTTCTCAGTACATGAAGGCTTCAGTGTCCCCTGGCTGTATCCTGATACTATGGTCTCATACAGCAGTTCCAGTCACCGCTTCGGAAGCAATTCCCTCTCGATCATGATTTTGCCTGCGAGCGCATCATTTCTCTATTCTTTTAGGTTGTGGTACTTTTTGCTTTTTATTCCCTTTGCTTTTGCGCTCGTCCAGCCACGGAAATATTATCACAGTAAAGTGGACAACCCCCTACCTCCAGAGGACGGGTTAACATCTAATAAGGGGCAGTCACTTCTTTTTCAACTATATCGAATCTCCAAATCAGCAGCTATGAGCCCCTCTGGGAGCGTGTGTTAAAATTAAAAGAGTTTCAGGAACCCCCCTTATTCCTAAGTTTAATAAAGTGGCCGTTAATGGGTCTCTCTGTGAAGGTTTGAAGCCACAGAACTTCCAAACCTTTGCCTTTTTCACGCTTCTTTTAATATTATGCTTAAAATGAATTGGAGAACTTTTATGAAGACTACTAAAAGATTGGATATGTCTTAATACGATCAATAAAAGCCACGCACTCAGTCCATAGTCAATATTCACTGTTCTTATCCTCATAATTCTCCAACTGACCCAGAGTGCCTTTGTGTGGCTAATGCTCCGGTGGCCAGGCCTGATTATGTAAAGTTCAGTCGACACTAGGTGCCCCTGCAGCGATCATGGCCCAACATCATAGTTCCACCATACACATGTCCAAACACAATTACGACGGATATTCGAAGCTGGCAACCGTTGGCCTCACCATCCAAGTGTCAAATCGAAAATATGCAGGATATTCGCAAGTGTAGAAGCGCTTCGATAACCATCTCTAAGCCCTCGGTGCACTCTAAAGCAAGATTTGTTGCCACTTGGGCGAGGAGTAAATCAGACAGCGCTTCAATGTGATCAAAGTCCCTGAGCAGACATCCCGAAAAGAGATCTGTCATTTTTTCTGCACGCTTCTCACTGGAGTACGAGCTCCCGATATATTGTCGTAGGCTCGTGTCCAACTGACTCGGATGCAGGAAGAAGGAGGGTTTCTCCTTTGCCGATTACCATTTCCCATCACGGCACAGGCATCATTGTTCGTCAACTACCAGACCGGTTCGCTTCAACTTCTTGGCGGCCATCTCATCGAGATCTCCTCCGGGATTACTGTCACTCAGTGCGGAACCGCAGGCCGTGTTCATCGTCCAAGCTGTCCCCCACATCTCGCGTAGAATGCCGGGTCATGGCGAAGTCATCTTGATGGCGCAGGTCAAACCCTGCACCAACAGCCTCTTGGCAACCGGGTCTGACTACAAGACTGCTCGGATATGGAATACCGAAACGGGCACTTCCAAATTCACACTCAGCAGCCACAGTGGGCGGGTTGCTCTGCGTGGCCCAGTCACCGGATAGAGAGGCGTGCAACCGGAAGCGTGGACAAGTAACTCCGCCTCTCAAACCCGGAGACCGGGAAGGCCGTGGGGGGTCCACTGACGGGACACTCGAAGTGGATGACCAACATTGCATGGGAGCGCAATCGTCCGTGGAGGGACGGAACCCGTAGGATCGCGAGTGCGCGCAAGGATGCTACTCTGCGCGTGTGGGTAGGCGGCGGCGAACAAACAGAGCTTGTCTTTTCCGGTTACAAGAGCAGCGTCAGCTGCTTTTGCTGGGGTGTTACAGGGCTCGTCTACGGCGCAAGCCACGACAAATACGGTGCGAGCATGGAACGCCGAGAAGGTGGCATTGATTGATGCACATGTTATCATCACACCTTCAATGCGTCAATCACTTGGCTCTAACCACCGGCTTTGCCCTTGAAACTGGATTTTATAGTCACACTCCCATTCCAGATACGAAGAAACAAGGCAAGAGAGAGGTTTAGGAAAAGCCGGAAGGTTCGAGACCGAGTTTCACAACGCCTTGTCTCAGTCAATGACGGCCTCGCTATGTACCTCTTGTATTTGGGTCAGAGAGGTAAATCCGGTTGCACATTTTCTCGGCTATCAGAAGCAAATCAATTTGGTTACATTCTCGCCCAATGTTAGCCTCATGGCCAGTATCGATTGGGACAACCACACCAAATTTTGTAACCCTCTTGGCATCTAGTTTATCTTTGGCTAACTGCCGACTCAGGTGGTAAATTCGTCAACACCCTCTATAAACACGTCACCCCTAATCCACGGTAGATCTTCTTGACAAATTCAAGACTAACAGTTGCGAGGTCCAGAGACGGGACGCTCAAGGCATAGTGAATGACATTTCACAACCTGGTGGGCCTTATCATCCATCGGGACATGAGTCCTGCAATACAGAGCATCGGGCGTGGGAAGAAAGACAGGCAGAGGCAAGTACAGGGGCGTCCAACTTTGGCGGAGCTGAACGTCAAATTTAGTGGTGGAACCGGGTTTCTGAGAAATGACTCTCGGTCAGAACCCGAATGAGTGCACAAGCACGATTCTCACAACGAAATTTACTCAAGTGGTACTTTGGTGCACCTATTTGATAGAACTTAGGGGTCTATCAAACTATAACGGATCAAATATGTGACGTGATTATTCCGCCAGTGAGAGGAGTGAGCTCCTTCAGTCGACACCCAGCTCTTATTGATGCTACGTAGTCAGCATTTCATTGATCTCGCAGTGTGCTACGCGAAAGGAGCTGGTGACGAGGAGACGAGGCGAAAAATGCCTCCATACATACATAATAATGTGTAAGAGACGACAAGGTCGATACACAGGGCCAGTATTAGAAAACGATTGCCTATTTCGGCCGCGGCTAGAAACCGGTTCCGCTCGTGTTTCAACTGCTGCATATCTATCTGCACATATTTCTGCACACGCTTCTGCACTGGCGACAAGGCGTGCTCTCTCTTCCCAGCTAGCAGCAGCAGCGACATACCGGCTAACCGCAAGGGCGGCTCGAGCTCGTGGCACCACACAGGTGCCTGCTACTACACACGCCGCCAACGCGGGCAAGTAGATCAGAGGTGTCATCGAGGCTCAAATGACTCTCCGGGGGTGGGCGGGCAACGGCTGAGGCCACGGGAGCCACGTACACGGCAGAGCAGCGTCCCTCCCCCCGCGAGCCGGTGGTGGCCGGCTGATTGGCGGGCAACCAAAGTTGGAGGTAGTGCCGCAGCCAAGGTTGAGTTGCATCAGGGCATGCATGGCCGGTCCTGGCCGCCGCCGTCGGTCGGGCATGTCAGGCGCGGGTGCTGCCTTGCTCTCGAACGCCGGTTCCTTGATGCCGATCTATCTAGAGCTGCAACCTCAGTACTGACCGGTACCGCCAGGCGGGTCACGAAGTAAATGGTACAGCATGTGCCATGAATGCTGGTTGACGAAATAAGTCATGCAGGGGGGGGAGGTTGAATTGCAAGAAGCAACGGAAATCGCTACGCTGTAACAGTATGATGAATGTAGGTAGTTTTGGGTAAAATAAATTACAGAAATAATGAATATTGGCCTTATACAGACTTATACATGTTTATTCTAAATACTTTAGTTATGTTTTATGTTGCATAGGCCAGGAATTGTGATTCTGCTACAACTAACATGTGGGGTTTATGTCAAGCTCCTTCTCCCGTGTGTCATGTATTTTACGACCAGCATAACCGTGTACATCCCACTTCGCCTCATTGCGGTGCGTCCCTCGCAAGTGGGCGGCTACAAGAGGGGTTGGTTTCGACGTGGTCATGCGGACTCGCCAATAGGTTCGCTTGCAAACCGGGGAGGGGGAGGGTTTCCATTCCTATTCCTGTACGGCGTTTCGGGGGCCTCGGGCTTTTTTGGCACTCGTCTATACCGGTGAGATAGAACGTGCGAGTCACTGACCCGGGGCAGAACCAACGGGCGGCGGCCAGAAGCAGAGCAGGATGGGCTCGAGATAGCTTTCGAGTCATTTTTGGTGGTGTTATGGGGTAGCATTGCAGGGTTAATCGAACCATTGGGCTCGGCCCGTGTTCTAGCTGCCATTATAGAAGTCCTCCCAAACTTTGCCCACGGCATTCCTCCATGGACAAGGTCGTCTCGCTCCTGCACCGCGAGCCTCGGCAGCCTAGTAAAAAAAAAAAAACCCCTACCAAAAAAACAAGTCCCCTGGCTTTCCTTCTTCTCCCTGCGGGCAGCAGCATGCCTGGGGGGAGGAGAGAAGGGCTACCCTGAGCCAAGGCAAGCTAACCGCGTCGCTTGCCCACGCATATGCACACACGCACCGCATACAAATAGCCTCGTCACACTGCGCCAATGAGGTCGAGCGTCAACCCATCCCCCCCGTGTAAGACCTCTCCTCTGGCTGGCTTGATGCCCCATGGTCCATCCCACAGTAGTGTCGGGTCTTCTCGGGCGGGGCCCAAGTCCACCGGAGACCGGCAGTCAGGTCGCCCGCCAGCCAGCCAGCAGCAGCAAGCAGCCTGTGCGCGAGGGCCGGCAACTGAGACACATGCAGACATGACAAAAAAAAAAGGCACGAGGCAAAAGAGGACAGGGTCTTACAGGGGGAGGGGCGTGTGGGCGGCGGGCCAGCAAGCAGGAAAAGAGAAAAAAAAACAAGGTATCGGCACTGTACTGTACATGAAAAAACAAAGGAAGAGGAGGCTGCATGAGAAGGCGGAGCAAACGCCTTGTAGCCTTTCCTGGAGCCACGAGGGAACTCCACCGATCGTGAGTGGTGGTCTTTTTTTATTATAGCCCGGGCGGCAGCTGCGTGCCTGTGCCTGTGCCTGTACCAAGTAGAGCGTTTTTGCGGCAACTAGTTGAAAGGGTTACCCTAGAGTCTTCAATGTACATGTTTGCATTGCCGCAATGTGCACGCCGCGCGGGGTTGTCATGTGGGGGGGACGATAGAGAGGGAGAGGCAAGAAGAATAGGAGGGAGCCCAGATAGACAATGAAAGTGCAATTGAAGGACGACTTGGCGTCAGCATGATTTAGGCAGTAATATCACAATAATGGCGGAACAGGACCTACGTGATTGTGTTTCTCTCTCTTGCAAACACACTGGAGAATAGTATCACAAGCAAACAATATTTCTCACCATCATGGTCACCACCACAGTTGCAACATCGCACGGGGTGTGGAACGCGGAAATCTACGAGATTTCCACCCCATTCACGTCCAGCAACGTCGAGTGGGACGACGAGATTGACGGCTGGCTGCCCCCCAAGGCCGGCGTGAACATCAAGTTGACCTTCACCCCGAGCAATGGCAACCACTCCTCCCAGGTCCGCCTGGTCCAGTTCAAGCGCCCGGGAACCTCCCCCACGTGGGAGGTCGACCGCTCGCTCACCTATCTGGTGCCGTGGTACGGCTTCGACAACGACGACCGCCCGCTGCCCGTCGGTAACGTCGGGGACATGGCGAGCCTCACGCCGCTGCTCGGATCCCCCAGGGTCGGCGAGGGCAGGCAGGGAGGCCCTCCCGCGTTCCTCGTCGACAACGTGCGCGAGCCCGTGAGGGTGCCCAAGCCCGGCAGGTCCAACTCGGCCATCTTCACCACGTTCGCCTACGACCTGGCTACGTCGACCTGGCTCGGCGGCGTCCGGTGGGGCTATACGGTGAGGACGCCGGAGGATGAGACTGCGCTGCCTACTATCGGGGTTGACGACTTGAGGGAGCGTCCTTACGCATCGCCTCACGACCACAGCGGGGAGGAACAGGCCGCGATAAAGCGGCGGCAAGATAACAGACACTTGGTCCCCGTTCCAAAGTAAGAGCTGTGCCGTCGAGGTAGTCCCAAGTCGGGATGGGGTGGATGGGTGGAGAGAGGGTTGAGCATGCTTCTATGTGGCTGTATGTATGTATGTTTGTATCTGTGTATGTATGTGAATATGTGTATGCAAGCGTGTCTGTACACAACCCATTATCCATCTTCAAAGGAGACAGACAAGGGCAGAGCCAGAACGGCCCATTTGTGGATCAAACCTGTTACAGTCGGCCAGAGAGAGAAATGCCATGCGGAGAGGCAGGCGAGCGGGCGGGCAGGTGAGCAGGGGATGGGTGAGGAGGAGGGGGGAGCCAACAACGAGAGTGAAAGAGAAGCGCTTAGTCGAGCAGGGGGAGAAAAAGACACAATGTAGTCGGTTTACGAGATTGGGGGAGAAGCTGGGTTCAACCCAGTCCTGGGGGCAACAAGCACACTTTGGTTTTGTTTGGTTAGGTGGCAGGCCTCGAATCCTAGCCCAGCGCGCCCGACGATGGGTTACGCGCGGTCCAGAACGGGTTCGGCAGGTCGGCGAATGGGTTGGCGGGAACGCATAGGGTTCCTTTGTTGGTCATGAGGAGGTTTCCAAATTTATTTTTAAACTCGTTTCGAGGCTAGTTGAGTAATGGATACTATGTGTGCTGTATGTATGTATGTCGGTGCGCACGTACACATAGACTGTAGGCGGCCGCGGCAGCAGTAGTAGCAACACCTCAACCACAACCAACCAGCCCAAGTTTCGGGGGGGCCAGGGCTTGGGGGTGGTGGCATCCGAGGGGAGAAGCCCGCCGGTTATGTCCCCTTTGGGCGGCTACATAGGTTGGTACTCCGTACACTAGCTATACTATGCACGATTGTCTCGTCATTCCCCCCCGGGGAGAGGGTCCCTTTTTTTTTTTTTACTGTGCGCGTGTGAGTTAATGCGGGGTTGGGCGATACAATGGATTGGCCGGAAAGCGCCCGGGTTTCCATCTCATTTGCTGCGGGCGGCGTAGCGCGCAGCTTGGCACATGGCCTGGAGTTGAATCTCGATTTGACGGGGGGACAAGGGCAGGGCCAAACCTGCGGGGTTTAAGGTCTCTGCATTTGGAGAACCCGAGGAGAATTGCCGTCTATCGAGAGGGCAATGTAGATGGATGGATGAATGGATGTGCGGGATGGCCGAGGCAGTGCTCTCTGGGATGACACAAAAAAGAGACAGAGAAGAGAGGCCAATGCTACGTTGTGAAAAAGAACCCGAACAAAAAAGAAAAGGGGACACTGATGGCTTGCAGATGAGCTGCATAGCTGATGTTTGCCGACCTACGGACTCAAGGGGAAGTGCGTGGACGGATGCATGAGGAGATGCACCAATGTTGCTGATCAATGTGCTGATCCGTGAGCCTCCTTCTGACTCTCTCACACCAAGTCCCAGCGTCTCGGCATGCCTGGATGCAGATCAAGGTTAAGGGGGCTTACCACGGTTTGCCTCTTTGACTGATGCCACGGTGCCACCGGGGCCATGACCGCAGCGCCGACGTGTTGTAGAGGGCCGTTTCTTCCCCCTTCGTCTCGCTGTCACATCGTCACACATGGCTGTACACGCACACACATACGGTACCAAGACCGCCACCACCACCACAATCACCATCGCTGCAATCCCACGGCGACCGGCGCGCCGTGACAAAACTGGGGGTTTGACCGGGGTGGCGGGCCTGAACTCTGGACCGAACCGGCCGCCGGGATAATTTTACCCACAACAAAGCAGCAAGGGTTTGTTTCTTTGGCTTTGGCAATGGCCCGAGTGACCAAGTAGTTGGGATGCGAAAGCTGCGGGGTGCAGCCGAGACTGTTCATGAGGAGAAGCTCAATTCCCCCCTCCCCTCCCCCCTTCTCTGGGGTATGTATGGGAAGCGCAGTAGCAGCAGCTTCCTTAGTAGGGATAGGGACCTGAAGATCTGACCCCCCCTCCCGGCCTGTTGGCCTAGCAGAGCGCTTCGTACCAGAGGGGAGGGGCAGCGAGAGCCTTCTAGATTTGAGCTTCCTCGGGGGCGGGTAGCGTGGTGTTGCCACGGCTGAAGGTACATATCAGTTCGATGTCTCAGATCGGAACAACGCGCAGCCAGAGCCAGCCACCGGGTGGGAAGAGCTACATAGCCGGGTCGGCCCTGAAGCCGGGAATTTCGTGACATTACTTCAAGAGTCAGAATCAAAGAGTCATTGACTGTTTCCTCAGGTACCTTGTTTTTTTGGCCAGGGATCTCCAGAGATAGCAAAAAGAAACGAGCGAAGGCGCGCGCGTGAAATTCCGATTCCCTTTGCGTCAACGAGGCTTGCAGACGGTGGCATGGCATCACTGGGAAACAAGGGACATGGGGGGACCGCCCACCGTCGTCGACACTGTGCCTGGGTCCCCACACGTCAATCCCATGGTCCATGCGGATCGAATCCCAGCAAGAAAGAATGCATAGAGGCGGGCATAGATGGCTTAATTAGCAGGGGAAATGCCAAGCGGCTGCGTGCATGGCTGCGTGCATGTGCAGTAAACAGAGAGAACAAGCACTGTTGTGGTTGTTGTTGCTGCCGCTGTTGTATACTTGACATATCTTGATCCTGGCAGGATGTGGCGAGGCGAGGCCAAAAAGTGGCGAGATGATCAAGGCCGCACGTCCCAAAATTTGATTTGAAAGCTGGTCTGACGAATGATGTGAGCGGCATCACCTGGTTCATGGGGTGTCGCATAAGACTCGAGGTATCAAGATAAACATCCAACTGCCTTTTTCCTTGGTTCGGTAGACTCCGGATAAGCAGAATAAGCAAGCATCAGGTGGAAAAGTCTGGTTGAGGCCCCCTTGACAATCATGATGCTCAGCAAAGAAGAAAAAAAAAAACAAGCGATGCAAGCCGCCGTCATCACAGACTTCACACAGCCCATTGACGACGGACTGGAACGCGCGCCGCCAGCGACGCCTCGAGTGATGGGTCACTTTTTTTCTTCTCCTCCTTCTCGTTGCCAGTGGCAAGTTGAGGCTTGGAGGAGGGTCGATTTGTTGTACTCTTCCTGTCCAACGATGCCACCACCACTTATCCGTACTGGGCACGTACACCCGTGGGCTACTTGGCAGCACGCCCTGGACGATGGGGGGCGTGGTGGGTGGGTGCGCGGGCGGCGGCGTTGCTGTGCGTTGTGTGTTTTGGGATCGTCGCAGAGCCGAAATCTCTCTCACGGAAAATGCGAGATGGGAGGGAGGGGGAGGGGAACGACGCAGGGGGGGCCGCAGCGTCCGTCGTCCTATCTGCCGTCAATTGACGACCGCGTGACGGCATCTCTTGGATCTGGTGAATCGGTGGCATACAGCAGGAAACTGTGCATGGCATGCCGAGCGACAGGTGCCCAGATGTCTCTATCTGACCAGGGTGTGTGAGGGTTGAGTCAATTGGGGGACCGCTGTGTGGGTTTTTTTTTTCGGGAGGGAGCCAAAGCCAAGCGATTTTTTCGTCTCTACGGTTTTTTACTTCAGGCGCAGCAGCGTCTATGGTATTGTCCACTGGGGGAGTGTTTGGTGTCGATGAGACGGGGTTGACTCCCCGGGAGCGAGGGATGCAAAATCATATCGTGTTTTCCGTCTAGTTCTCTGATATCATGGAAGAATGTGGCATGGACTGTGTGATCTCGCCCGATATCTCCAGGGTTGCATTTCTTTTGCTAAGAGCCCACCATAAGCGCATCATACATTCATCATCCATCTCATCTCCACTCATGACCACTGACCACTGCACCCTCGCCTCCAAACACCCGGGTACCCTTCCTTCCCGCTTCCGAGATGTGTCTCTGTATCTCTCTTGTGTATGTGTGTATGTGTGTGTGTGTGCGTGCGTGCGTGCGTGTGCGGGTGGGTGTGTCGGATGCATGTGTGTCCCCTGGTATCTCATCCCCTCTCATCCATCCATCCATGATTGATTCACGTCTTTGTCGTCTTCATGTCTAGGTACCTGGAGGGCCAACGACTTTGTAACTCGGCGGCACCTTTTTTTTTTTTTTTNNCCCCCCCTCCCGTTTTTTTTTTTTTTTTTCTTACTTGCTTGCTTCGCGCCCTACATACCCTCGCTGGCAGGGATTCCCGCATCACGGCCCCCCGCTGGCCCGTCTTTAGCCTCAGCGCTAAATCCAACCCAACCTGGAGCTCCGGGCCCGAAACTGCGAGTCCCAACGCCCAAGGGCCCGCTGCGCAACCCAAAGGTTCTGTCCAAACAAAAATAAAAAAAATAAAAAATAAAAAAAAAGAGGCCCAAGCCTCGTTGCTGTGCGCGCATCGGCCCTGTCTCCGACCTGACCTGGACCATCGTAGCTTGGCCCCATCGTGAGAGAAAAAAAAAAAGTTACATCGACCTATGGAGTCAATGCAAAAGTACAGTGTTGCAATGTACTGTACTCCTCTTTCTCGTCCCCTCTCTCTCAATCGATGCCCGTCCCGTCCCGCGTCGGCCTTGGTGGTATCTGACATCGTGACCCATGTCTCGTTTTTCCCTCGCTGCCGTCATGCTTCTATTTTATTTTTATACGCCGTCGCTTCCCTCCGTGAAGCTTTCTGCCCCTCCCCCTCTTCTTGCTCCTGGTTCTGTAGCCACGGACTAAACGCTCCAGCTCCTGGTTTGAAATCTTGGTTTCAAAGACGTCACGACTTTTTCTCATATCGCCCCCCCTTCCCGTTGGCGGTTTGAGCCTCCTCATTGATTCTTTTTCGTCCCCTCCAAAGCCCTATCGGCATCTCAGCCCCCATCATATATTCCCTTCGCCCTCTTGGCTTACACGCAAGGGCCCGGCCAAGTCAGATAAAGCCTCGCCCTCCTCCCCCGGAACCTTGATCGGGTTCGTCGTCGTCGAACAGACGCACATTACGTCACGTCAGTGCTCTCCTCTCTTTCGCTCCCGGGGCGCAATTCCTTTGTTCCCCGGCATCCCTACTCCCTACCGTTTCTGCCCTCCATCCCTGTCGTTGCCTCTCTCGCCTCGCAATTGCGCCGTCCGCGTGGTGAGAAAAAACGGGCGCCAATCCTGAGCCGTGGTGCGTAGAGCTGTCCAAGCTCGCAGCTTGTCGGGCAGCTTGTCGAACCACCTGACCTTAAAACTGGCGGCACCGCTCCAGTGGATCGGACGTCAGCCCGGCCACCCTCGGAGATTGAGAGGAAAGGGTAAATCACCACATCGAGCAAGCAGAAGCTTCTCTCGTGTTTCGTCCCGTTTTGCTCTATTTGCCTCGTCTTTAATTCCCTCTCTGGCTTTTGTGCCTCGACCATCTCTCATCTCTTTATATTTTTTTTCTCATTCTTTTTTTTCCCTCTCTGGCACCACCCCCACTTCAACCCGCTTTCTTGCTCGCATCTCCCTTGTAGCTGAGCTAACAGGCCTGTCTCAGTGTCAGTGGCAAGTGTCAGTGTGAGTGGTGCGCGTTGCATTGCTTCTGCTGCGCCTGCACGCCCAGACTAGCGAAGCTTCCCTGCTCGCTGATCAAACCTGCGACAACGAGGCGTTCCGGTTTGCGACAAGTAACCACCAAAAAAAACTAAACGCCCTTCAACGCCATTTTTTGGCTTTTACAACTTTCATCACAAACAAGCTCTGAATTGGCCATCTCCCGTCACACATGAACTCGTCATACGGGAGCCTTCAGTTATACCCATCTTCCCAGACCGAACTCTGCGCGCAGAGCCACTTACATACGTCACTCTTACTCCCTATACGCCTCCGACAAACCACTCTCTAGCCCAAAATGACCGTCTTTGTGTGCTCTCTGTAAGTTATCCTCGACCTCTTTTTCTCCTCTGCGGCATTCTGTTTGCTGTGCGCATCCCGCCCGTGGCAGACGTCTCTTGCCTCGCCTCGCCTCGCCTCGCCTCCCCCCACCTTTCGCTAATGCGCCGACAGCTTCCTCCCCAAGACCATCCACTTCAACCTCCCCGGCACTCCCCCACAAGGCGCTGAGCCTGGACGACGCCGACCGAAGACCACCTCAGTCCCCAAGGTGACCAAGACGCTCAAGGAGCCAGAACGCCAGCCCAGTCTCTTCTCAAATCGAGGCGACCTCACCCCGCCACAGACCCCCGTCGACGAGCCCGACTCACCAGGCCTCTACTCCAACGAAGATGGCTTCCGCATACAATTCCCCGGCGCCTTCAACTCGGCCAACGAAGAGGAGCTCCGCGATTGGGGCAGCCGCGCAAACCAGCCCAAGTCGCGCGCCAATTCGCCGCCGCCCGCCGCCATAGCAGAGCATAGCCGGACGCTGCAGAAGGCCCGCGAGCTGGGTCGCCAGGGAATCATCCAGCCTAGGCCTCTTGTTAGGAGCGAGAGCCACGACCGTGTCTTTGCATCGGCCAATTGGAGGGTGGTGAGCGCCGACCAGGGCAATGGCGGCCTGCGCAATGCTGCGGCAGCCGCAGCACGCGACGGCAAGTTGGAGGACTACACTTGGGTGGGAACATTGGGAATGCCGACGGACGCCCTCGAGAACACGCAGCAGAAGCAGGACATTGAGGACACTCTGGCGACGGAACACAACATGCTGACCGTCTTCTGCTCCGACAAGGACTTTGACGGCCACTACGCACACTTCTGCAAGCACATCCTCTGGCCCGTCTTCCATTACCAGATCCCCGACAACCCCAAGAGCAAGGCATACGAGGACCACTCGTGGAAGTACTACGTCAACGTCAACCAGGCCTTTGCCGACAGAATCGTCCAGAACTGGAAGCGCGGCGACGTCATCTGGATCCACGACTACCACTTGCTGTTGGTCCCTGGTATGATCCGCAAGAAGCTTCCCGACGCCAAGATTGGCTTCTTTCTCCACGTCGCGTTCCCCTCCTCCGAAGTCTTCCGCTGCCTCGCCGTGCGAAAGGAGCTCCTTGAGGGCATGCTGGGCGCCAACCTGATCGGCTTCCAGATCCACGAGTACACACGCCACTTTTTGCAGACCTGTAGCCGCATTCTCAGCGCCGAGGCGACCCCCGACGGCCTGCAACTGGAGGACCGCTTTGTTGATGTCATCCACTTGCCCATTGGCATCGACCCCGTCAGCCTGCGCGATCACCTGGCCGATGAGGAAGTTTCAAAGTGGCTGAATATCATGCAGGAACGCTACAAGGGCAAGAAGCTTATTGTCGCGCGAGACAAGTTGGACCACGTCCGTGGTGTGCGACAAAAGCTACTGTCGTACGAGCTGTTCCTCAACAAGAACCCCCAGTGGCGTGAAAACACCGTTTTGATCCAGGTCGCCCTGTCTTCCAGCGAGAAGAGCGACCTCGAGGCCACCGTCTCCGATATTGTCACCCGTGTCAACTCTTCCTGGGCCAACCTTGCGTACCAGCCGGTCGTGTACCTCAAGCAGGATATTGACTATGCCCAATATCTGGCTCTGCTCACGATTGCGGATGCCCTCATGATCACCAGCCAGCGCGAGGGCATGAACCTGACCTCCCACGAGTACCTCTTTTGCCAGGACGGCCAGCTGTTCCCCGAGAAGAAGCACGGTTCCCTCATCCTCTCCGAGTTTACCGGTACTTCGTCCCTGTTCAACAAGAACGAGCTGTCGGTGAACCCCTGGGATTACCGCCAATGCGCCAACGCCATCAAGCAGGCCCTGGAGATGGGCGACGAGGAGAAGCAGGACCGCTGGAACAAGCTGCACGCCAGAGTGACGAGCCACACAGGATCCCACTGGTTCTCTGAGTTCCTCACCCGCCTCGACGTTGTTTACGAGGAGCAGCACAAGCGGGATCAGACTTCGGTTCCCCGCCTGTCGATCCAGGCGCTCTCCGACAAGTACCAAAAGGCCAAGCGCCGATTGTTCATCGTCGACTACGAAGGCACTCTTGTCAGCTGGGGCCCCGTCAACCAGATCATCCCCATCAGCCCCCAGCGCACCCTGGACGTGTTAAACGACCTGCTCCTCGACGAGCGCAACACCGTCTATGTCATGTCCGGCCGCCGCCCTGAGGAGCTGGACCGGGTCTTCCGCCGGGTGCCCAACCTCGGCCTCATTGCGGAGAACGGCTGCTTTGTGCGGGAAACCGGCGCCGACAAGTGGGTCGAGATGGCGGACCTGGAGCACGTCAAGGATTGGAAAGAGTCTGTCAAGCCCATCATGACGTATTACCTCGAGCGAACCCCCGGAGCCGAGATCGAGGAGCGCCGATGCAGCCTGATCTTCCACTACAAGAGCGCCGAAGACTACGAATCCGCGGCGCGACAGGCCTCGGACTGCGCGAGCCACGTCAACGATGCCTGCGAGTCCCAGCGAGTGCACGCCATCCCCCTGGACGGCTGCATCGTCGTCGAGGCCATCGACTGGACCAAGAAGGGCGCCGCCCGCAAGGTGTTTGAGAACCTGAAGGCGAAACTGAACCCTGACGAATCGCATGTCGACCCTGTCGACTTCATGATGGTTATCGGTGATGGACGCGAGGATGAAAAGGTATTTAAGTGGGCCAACAAGCTTCAAGACGACGGCAACGTCCAAAATGTCGTCACAGTCAGCCTCGGTAACCGGAATACGGAGGCGACGGCCACATTGACGCAGGGCGTCAGTGGTGAGTATTATTGATCCAAGTTCGCCAGCGGCGATTGCTAACCTCAGACCCAGGTGTTCTGTCCTGCCTCCAGCGATTGGCTTCTATTGCCTGACTAGAAACGTATGCTGGCCTCTTGGCATTCTATGTCATGGCCTGCGTTTATGCTGCGGGTGCCGGGCCCGCAGGCGTAGGATCCGGCACAGGGATGGGAATCCCTAAGGGAACTAAACCCTCGTTGATGAAACCTCCCCCAAGAGAGACACGCCCGAACATATAGTGTCTTATTTCCCGTCTACATCACTCTCAACATAACCACACACGCCGAAATCGCTCGGCTCTACCCTCTTCCCCCTGCAAACCGGTTACTAGGAAACCGCTCTTACGAATACCCTCGTATTCTCTCATGACTCTCCACTTTTCTTCTTCTTCTCTGGAACATTGGGCGCGTTTTAACATTCATTTTACTGTGTTATTGACGAACTGGGACCTTTTTTTTTTTTTACTACTTTTCTTGTCACTTTTATTTTTATGTTTTTCGAGGAATGAAAAACGACAGAAAAAGAGAGCTTTCCATGATGGAGGGCCAAAGCCCACGCGAAACAAAGGGATGGACATATTGTTTGGTTGCTTTTTTCATAGTGTTTTTTTTAGCAGTGCATTTCTTATGGTAGCGAGACAGACACAGATACAATGATATGAGACTAAAAAAGATGAGGCATGAAGCACAGTAATGCTCGGAAAAGACCTCTATGTTTATAGACGATTAATTGACTTTTTTCAAAGATTTCAAGCTGTGCTTGACTGCGTTGTTCGTGTGCTCGTGTGCTCGTGTGCTTTGGCTGGTGTATGTGAAGTGTCTCCACCGTGACTTACTTTCCGGCTGAGCCAAGCTGAGGAGCATTGGGTCCCTTGCCAAGCCCGTCTCTCATATCTGAAACTCAACAACTCTTTGTGCTCTTCACAAACAGACAAGCAGGCTCTGCCGTGCCACTTGCAACTTCCTTGTCGTTAAGAACAGGCTTTAATTGGTGTCCCGTTTAGCTTTTCATGCTTGCCATTTACACTAGCTACTTGCCTGTTCCAGTTAGACTTTCACTGAAGCAACTGGCCGGGCTGTTGGTTTGACGAGACGCCTTGTCAGCATTTGGGCGAGCGAGCTATGACCAAGCCTCTCTCCCCCCCCGGCCGGCCCTTTTTTATTCTTCTTGATTCTCTTATTCCTGTTCGTTAAAATGTCCGTAGCTTCCGAAAATTACCACCACACACCCAGAAAGAAGGCGCCGCCGCCGCCACCGTCCCGTCGTTTAACCCGCCTCTCGGTTTTTTTTTTGTTAGTGTCACCGACACACCTTGAATAGAGGACACTTGTATTTCTCTTTGTTGGGTCTTCACGTAAAGCAGAGTCATCTTTATCATGCCCGTCCTCGCCCGCCACCCCGCTTTTCTAAACGGGGGTCACGTAATACGGGTACACGTAAAGCTGTGTGTGTCTCTCTCTCGCTCGGTTCCAGTAGGAAGAGGTTTGATCCTCACTGATTGGGCTTTTCGCATTGCCATTGGCATGCTCGCTAAATATATCGCGTGCAATCTAGTGCAGATGTCGTCTATCTCGTGCAGGTCGTATTTTTAGCCCATGGCTGGTTTTGGAGCACACGTTCAAGCCACTACGCCACAGCTTGACCCAATAGAGAGAGGGTTAGAGGTGATTGCAATTTATCCGGACTATTGTGCCGAATTATTTTTTATTATATTTTTCTCAGTTATTATTTTTACTATTTCTTTTGTCTCAGTTGAGCAGGTGAACTTGATTTGGAATACTGACTGACAATGGGTTGAAGTGACCTCGGCTCAAACCAATATCCCACATCCACATCCACATCCAAACCCACAATGACATTCACACCCACTTCCCCCATCCAGGGCTGTCTGAGATTGTGAAACCGGGGTGCTCACGAATGCCGCGCGCGCAAAGGCAAGTTCGTCGGAGATTCGGAAGGGACAAGGAGTCTCCTCCCCGCGGGGACAGCAGCAGCCCGCAGTGGACATTCAGCGGACATTCAGTGGACAGCAGCCAGCCAGCAGCAGCGAAGGAACGGCCACTCAGAGGGCTTACCGAGGGTTGATAAGACACGGGCCCAATGGGAAGCTGCGGATATCCAGGTCGTCAGGTCTTAGCTTTCAGGGCGGGCTGGCATTCCTGGGACGGGCCTGTAGGTTTCCCACGTGCCGGACCGCTGTCGAAACCTTGCGGTGGCGCGACGCAGCACCAGCCCGACCCCGCGGGCAGGGGACAGCCCAGCGACATCGGCGAGGCGGGGTTTTGGCGAACTTTTGGGCGGGCGGGCTTATGGGAAAGGCGGCACGCAGGATGAGAGGAAGCGAGACAGCTGCTGAGTCAATCTCGGGCTGCTTAAATGCCATCAAACCTTAAAAGGTGTGCCCAGGATTGTTTTGTTACTTATACTCGACGACCTCGCAAGAGCACGGCGCTGTCCAGTGATTGATATCTGTCTTCGCAACTGTTTTATTCCTTCTTTCCTCGCCTGCGCCTTCGTAGTTGTCCCCCCCGCAGAGAAAAAAAAAGAGAACCAACACATAACGTCACGATGGCTGCTTTCCCTCCCCCCGCTACGGATGCCATTGACTGGTCCCACATCGGCTTTGCGCTGCAGGAAGGTATGTAAACAAAACACCACGGCGCGTCAAGCTGCTGCTACGATCTCAACCTTGGCCTCGAACCTTGTCTAACATGCGGCTTCTCTCCCCCCTCTAGTCAACGGCCACATCGAGACCACCTACACAAAGTCCACCGGTAAATGGAGCCCCCTCCGCTTCGTCAAGGACCCCTTCGTCAAGGTCCACGGCCTCTCGCCCGCCCTCAACTACGGCCAGCAGGCCTTTGAGGGCCTCAAGGCCTTCCGCACCCCCAACGATGAGGCCATCGCCATCTTCCGCCCCGAGCGCAACGGCCAGCGCCTGCAGCACTCGGCCGAGGTCGCCTCCATGCCCCCGCTGCCCGTCGACCTCTTCCTCGACTCGTGCCGCGCCGCCGTCGCCCTCAACGCCGAGTTCGTGCCCCCCCACGACAGCAGCGGCGCCCTGTACATGCGTCCCCTCATGTACGGCTCCAGCGGCCACCTGCCCCTGACCCAGGGCGAGGAGTACACCTACTGCCTCTTCGTCGTGCCCTCGGGCTCCTACCACGGCGCCGCCCCCGTCAAGGCCCTTATCATCGACGAGTTCGACCGCGCCGCCCCCAACGGCACCGGAAACGCCAAGCTGGGCGGCAACTACGCCCCCGTCCTGCGCTGGAGCGACAAGGCCAAGTCCGAGGGCTACGGCATCACCCTGCACCTCGACAGCGTCCGCCACGAGGACATTGACGAGTTCAGCACCAGCGGCTTCATCGGCGTCACCGTCGACGGCGACCAGATCACCATGGCCGTCCCCGACTCCAACTGCGTCATCGACAGCGTCACCAGCCGCAGCGTCCAGGAGCTGGCCGTCCACCTGGGCTGGAAGCTCGAGAAGCGCCCCATCAAGTACACCGAGCTGGACAACTTCACCGAGGTCATGGCCGCCGGAACCGCCGCCGCCCTGGTGCCCATCCGCTCCATCACCCGCCGCGTCGACGGCGTCGAGAAGGTCAACAAGTACATCCCAGACGAGCAGGCCGAGGCCGGTCCCCTCTTCACCAAGCTCATCACCACCCTCCAGGGTATTCAGCGTGGCAAGATCGAGGACCCCTTCGGCTGGCGCACCTTTGTCACCGAGGCTGACAAGAACCTCGCCACCCTCGAGTAAAAAAAAAAAAGAGACCTTTCTTTTGCGAGGGGAATAATCGGCGAAAGGACGGGGAGGGAGTGGGTGTCCGTCGTTAGTGCTATTGAATGATAATGAAAAAGCGACTTTTAATGAAATGAGAAGGAAGGCGGCCAGAACGTTAAACACAAACAAAGAGTTGGATGAGAGCACAGTTTTGCAGCAACATACCAGCGGGTACCGGGAATGGACGATTGTTTTTTAGTTACTAGACTAGATTGCAGAGGGAAGATAGACCTCATTGTTGAATGAAAGAAAGTTTACATTAAACGCTATCGGGTATGAAGCAACTGAGCGATGGGAACGATGTGTGTGGTATGTACTACACATCTGTAAGAATGAAGGAGAAAAATAAGATTAAATGCGTGATTGATTTCCAGCGGGGGGGCTCTCTGGTTTATCTGATTATTTATTCTTACTATCACCTTATCTCCATTTAGTATAGGGCGCCCTTGCGGATCCGTCATGTCGGGGAAGGGGACGCTGACAGAATCAATTCCTTGAATGTAACGCCCTTCCCCCGGTCGTTGGGCTTGGCGAAATCTGGAATCCCCCGAGCTCAGCCCCCACGGCTTGTCAAGCAACTTCAGGCAAGGAGTAATCGCGGTAACTGATCTATTGCAACAACGGCGATTGGCCCCGCCCTTGATACAGCATATATCTAGGCAGCCAGCCTGCTCCTCGGTTTCTGACCTTGTTGAACTCCTGTTCTCGCGAACAGAAGTGCCTTTTACAAATCAATTCAAAATGTATAGTACCATGGGATGCCTTCCAACTAATCGCCGGTGCTTGTATCCGGCACGATATTAAGAGAATCACATTCACCACCGGTTGCGCCATTCTGTAGAAAGTCAGCTTTGTAAAGAGATGAAATGAATAAAGAACAAGCCAATTTAAACTCACATTGACGCTACAGCAAACAAGGACGTAGGCCTCACAGAGGGACCGAAGCTGTTGTTGGTTTGCGTAAGGACCAGGGGCTGAGAAGTATTAGCTGATGTCCGCCGCGTGCGGATGGGGAAAATGGGGCAATTGCTCACGTGAAATGCAGGCCACGCCCACGCCTCCCACGACAGCCACGCAGCATTGGATGTTTGGATTGACAGTGTTGCCGGCGCAAGGGTCATAGACCGTGGGCTGCGACTGGGCCGTGGTTGTTGTCGATGTCGTCGTTGGCTCGGTTGTCGACACTGTTGACTCGGTTGTCAATGCCGTCGACTCGGTGGTAGAATCCGTTGTTGATGATGTCGTCGGCTCGGTTGTAGAATCCGTCGTCGTCGTTGACTGAGTAGCCAGCTGCGATTGGCTGGTGCTCGCATCGGCCGTGCTGCTGCTCGTGAGAGCCGATGTGACGGTGGAAGCGGGCACCGTGACGGTCTGCTGCGTTGCTCCGGCGCAGAAGCACGCAGAAGTGTACCGGGGAAAGCTGGGGCAGTCAGAGACGTAAGGCGGGATGGTTTGGGTGCTCTGGGTGCTCTGGCTGGCTTGGCTGGCTTGGCTGCTCAAGACGGGCCCCCGACGAACCGGAATGGCAATCGAAGTGGTCGGCGCGGCAGTGGAAGTGTCAGAGGTCCCTCCCACCCAAACCGTTCTATTATGATAGAGTTAGACATGGTGTTTTTCTTCTTTTCTGTTTAGGTGGAAAAGGGGTGGACGTCTACGCACGTAGTAGAAGTCGTGACGGTGACAGTGGGTATGGCAGCCGAGCAATCTTGGAGGGCAGTCAATATGCCAGCCCCGTTGGCCTGGACAACATTGGCGGCGCACGCATCGCTGCAGCGGCTATTGGGCAAGCATTGTCTGCCAGCCACGGTGGGAACGGCGGCAGCTGCCAAGGCCACGGTGACGAACCGCATGGTGGTGGTGGTGATGGGCGACGTGAAATGTTGGAGTTCAGGTAATTCCCATTCAAGTCATGTCTCGGTTGACCCTTTTCGCAAACCATCCAACATGCATGATAGCTGCACGTGACAAAAAAAAAAAAGGGGGCAGACAATCCGAATTTGACAGAAAGAATATGGTTTGACTGGATCATGAGCGAATCTTTAGGTAGCAAGCCGTTAATTTGGCGTTGCAATAATCTTGGCTGGGTGACATGCCGAGTTCCGACTTTGTGGCTTTGAGTGCTGGGCCTAGCCAATCGCCTTACACCCTTCCACAATGCCAATTTGGGGGCTTGAGGAGACCCCCAAGATTGTAAAATTTGCAAGATGCATGTTTTCCATTTAGTCGAGGCTAGCTAAAACCGCGCTATTCTTGAATAGACCAATATGCATTTTTTGCTGCAGCTGGTAATACTATACACTTCTTGCCAAGACACCATCGCGATGCATAGGTCTGGTCAACCACCAGCAAAGTCTCCTCCAACGACCCACAAGAGGAAAACTAGGTGGGAAGAGATGCAGGAATTCAACATCCGAATGAAACTATCAAGGTGGGGGCTACGAGAACCAGAGAATTCGGCCCAACCCGAGGGCTGCGTTTGTCCCGAGTTGATTGCAGAGCAAGCGTACAGGGGTACCGGGGCCAAACGATCGCATGTCAGGGGGCATTGCTTGGTCTACCTACTCATGATATATCTTTATTGCATGTCTGCAACTTTCAGTTTTTGTTCGTCAACAATGTAATGTAGAAGGTAATTGCTAATTCATTATTTGCCGTATCTTTTGGGTGGGTTAGGCCTCTGCGGTGACGTGACATATCGAGTCGGATCGCAAGGTATGCTATTGTACTCTAGTACCAGCTGCTCGAGGGAGCTCATGTAAATAGCTATTTAGAAGCATAAATATACCAAAGATTATACCCCTATTTTATGAAATTTACATTCCGCAACTGATCTAGAGTGAAGGTGCTGGAAAGTAAGACGAATGCCGATCCAACATTTTGATTCAACACATATGCCTATTACAAACTACAATAAGACGAAGGTGCCAAAATTTACTTTATTATAGATGACTAATATCCTGAAGTTACTGAATAGAATAAAGGCTCATCCTTTATACTTTGCAAGGCGGGGTTTGTCAGATGTGTGACTCCAGACCCCCTGCACAATACTACAATCTGCCTAAGCTGCTTCACAGTGCCAAGAAACTAGTATGAGTATACGATACTCAAATTACTAAGCGTTTCCCACCAATAAATTAAGAATAAGCTGCGATGGCGGTGTCAAAGTCGTCGTCAATACCCTGAATGATGACACTGGCAGCTGCCTGAAGCGCCACAGGTACTTTTGCAACCACAGCAGCGGCGAAATTGTCCGTGGCAGTCTTCTGGTCCTTGAGACTGGTCAGGATAATAGACCCCACTCCCAGAGCAGTGACCTTGGACTTGGCATTGACAATCGTGTTGAGCGTGCTCTCGACGATGACGGCGAGGTTGCTGGTCGCAGTCGCAACTTGGGCAGCCTCCGCATCAGACAGTGCAGCAGATGCCGTGGCAACAGTAGTGCCGGAGTTGGTGTTGGCGAGGAGAGTGTTCGCCTTGGTGACAATGGTCAACGCGCTGAAGAGACCTCCGTCCCAAGCAGCCACGGTCGAGTTGAGGTCAACGGCGCTGTTGCCGACCGTCGTCATAGCAGCGACGATAGTGTCGCCGGAGGCAATGGCGGTAGCGAAGAGGCTAGCCACGGCAATGATCTTGGTGAAGTACATTGTGAGTTGATTTTCACGGGCAGTTATAGATGAGTTGACTATGGGTTTGGCAGTGCGAATTGTTGAGCAAAGTCCTAGTTGCTTGCGCTGGAGAACGAGATATCATTTCGTAGACGCAAATCTACATGCTCTTTAAATAGTTGAAACGAAACATATATTTGCATATGAATTTTCTTTATTCGGCTCTTGGATCTTCGGGACCCTATATTCCGTGTTGTAAGAGGCCGGGACTGCATCTTTCAAGTCGACCGCCTCCGCAATTATACTCAATCCGGCACCCTTCCCGGCTGCAAGCCCAGATCACGCTGACGCCCTCTAGACGACAGTTACTATACACATTCTTAAACGGGAACCGTGCACATACACCTCGTGCCTTGGAATGGAGTTGAAGATATCACGTCGCAGCACAGAAGGGCTGACTGTATGGGAGGGGAACCTGGACGGCGATGACAGGGGGGGTCCGACAGGGGGCTCGCGAGAGGAATCTGGGGAAGTCGAGCCGCGGCTACACTCGTGCAAAAGATGACTCGAGAATGCATGTGGGATTCGGCAGCGTCGCAACAGGTACAGGAACGGACAGCAATAGAGTGTGTAAGTCCCAACCATAGTCTTGTGTGCCTCTACCCTCCTGACTCGTTACGATTATTCGCCAACAACCCCATGGCCGTGTTGGTAGCCAATTCAAGGTTATGCTCCCGTTAAATCCCCGCTCACGTTTTATCAGCGAAACATCCTCCTTCCCTCCCCCCCCTTCCAGGCCATGCGGTCCTCAGACCAGGCGCCGGTGTCCCCCTTCCGCGGCCGTACCTCACAGTGCTCAATCCACTCGAGCGGGTCACTGCATGAACTTGTGCGCTCTCACAGACGCAACGCAAACACTTGTGCCTCTACGCCGGCGAAGCGCACTCGCTGGCTTCCATCCGCCGGTTGAGCTTCGGGGGTGGAGGGGGGGAGGGATGGAGGCGTGGAAGCACAAACAAAAAGGCAACAAGAAAGAAGAAAAAAAAAACGGGGATTGTGCAACGCCGGCATTTCCTGGCGGCGGGACGAAGCAGACAATGGAGCAAGAGAGGAGGGTCTTTTATAGACCGCCTTGGGGACGGGCAATGCGTCCGACCTGAGGTTTTTTTTCTTTGGTGTGAGGATCCGAGAGGGAACGAAAAAAAATTAAACTTGACGCTACCTCGATGAGAAGCCCTTTTCCTATGCGGATGGTGTTTCAAGATAAAAGACGAGACAGAACCCATTAATACGACAAGAAACCCAGTGCATGTCGGTGTCCAGTTGCAGAGTCTCTCCCAGACGCAGGAGGCCAGTCCTGCCTGACTCACGCAGCCTCAGCATCCGCCCGTCAACCACCCGCCGACCAAGAAGAAGAGCTATCTCGAACGAGGACGACGCCGCCGACGACGACGACCGACGGACGCCAGCCATGTGTACATACTCGTTCCAGCAAATGGTCTGCTCGTGCGCCAAGGGCGCCGAGTGCCCGCAAATGGCGCGCGGGCGGGCCGTCCTGGGCAGCGAGGTCTTCCACTACATGGACATGTACTTCGCCATCGACGACCTGGGCGCGGCGTGCGACTACCAGCGGCGGCTGCACGGGCGCAACGCCCCGCCGACCATGAGCTGCCCGCGGTACGCCTTTGACGACAAGCGCGTCATCAAGGGCAGCTTCAAGAAGAGCGAGCTGGCCTGCGTCAAGTGCGCCGAGACCTGCGCGCCGCCGAGCATGAGCTGGCAGGCCCCCGGGCCCTACCGCGGGGGCGCCAGGGTTATGGCGGAAGGCTCGGAGCGGGAGGGCAAAGGGGCCATTTGAAAAAAGGTAGAGGGCGTGAGAAGGGGGGGTGACGGGACAGGGAGAGACAGAGAAAAGAAGGAGAGAGATACTGTGTACGAGATGTCAAAGTAGCATGATGTATGGGAAGCTCCTTTGAGCACTGCCTTTAATTAGTCCCTGTCGCTGGCTCATCTCTGCAGGCGAGATGCCTCCTCCGGCCCCACTCGGAGATCAGGTGGGGCCATGTCCGGCTTGGTTCCGGGGGATCTTGCTGATGAGGAAGTTGCCAGTTTCGTTGGTGTCCTGTACGTTAGTGTTATCATCCTTAATTCAAGGAGGAATTGGCAAAGGTCACGGGGGGGGGATCATTAGGGATCGCAGGGCAAGTTGAGTGATTGTGATTCAATTGTGGACAAGTCCGTCTCAAGTGTGCATTTTGCGCTATATTCTAATCGGCATCTATCTGGTGGCTAATATCCCAGTGATTTGCATTCCTGGTTCGCATCGTTTTATAAATCATGGCCGGTTCGAATATCGCAAGAAGTCTTCGAGCCCTAAGTACTACAAGTCAGCGTGTGCATCTAATCCCCAGCCCTTTTCATACGTACATCGCCCTGATAATCAACCCCTTCCTCATAGGAATGATCGCTGGGAGCACTCGCATTGCCTTCGGGGTACAATATCTGGCCATAATCGAGGAACGAAATGTCTTCATGGCGGTCGTACCGCTCGATTTGTGCCTTCCATGCTGGCACTTGGTCCTCAAGTTCGAGGACGTAGGTCAAGATGGCGGCCCAAACTGGTATTTTATCATAGGCGGCTTTCTCAATCGAGGAGAGAATACCTTCGAGGTAGTTCTTAAAGTCTTCGGGATCGAGCAGGGCAATGCACACGATGCGTGATAGAAGCCGGACCCAGTTCTGGATGAGATTATTGTCGAAACTCGCCTGCATGTAACGGAACTCGACCGTGGTTTCGCTTTCCTCTAGGCTACCATCATGTTTCCAATCGGTGACACCTCCGCGATGATCTCGGAGAGCGATGGCGAAACCCGCACGCTTAAAATCGTCATGCGTTAGCAGGTGTGCGCTGAACCCTTGCAGTGACTCCTGTGACCATATTAGCTCAAGAAGTCTCATAAAATGACCAGGTCTATTGTTGTTCCAAACTGCAGGCTCGAATTTACCAACGAAAGGGGTATAAGCTGTCAGTAGTGGGTTTCTGGTATAGTTCTCGTTCTGCGTGGCGGCGGCGTCGCAGGCTATGCGAGAATATTGATGGATGAAACGGGCACTACGCTGCCCCAGTCTCGAGGGCGAGACGAGTGGCTTGAAGAGGGCATGCTCGAGGACTACGACGAGAGTGGTGATTTTTTGGGCCACCAGAAGTGACATGCCAGCTGAGACACCAACATGGACATGGAGACCGCAGGACATGTTTGCAGTGATTTCAGCCTCCATTGTGCGAAGCGCGCTGAGGACCATCTCCATGTTGGGCAAACCTTGATCTAGTTCATTCGTGCCAAAGCGTGGCGTCGAGATCCCAATCCCGCCCCATTCCCTGTGCCTTCTCCCAGGCGGTTTATGCTTATCCAGAACCGCATTCTTGAAGAGGAAGTAATTTTGCGGGCCGGGGGTCTCAGAGTTACCACCACGCGACAGGACGTCCATGAGAGCGGGGAACGCGGTAGAGTCGTGGCTGCAGTACGGACAGTCCGTGTGGTCGGCGTGGGTACAGGCGTTGGCAATGGGCAAGCCAGTGAGGCCTGCCAGCTGCGCAGCGAGATTTCTACGCGCCGAGCTGGTCTGCCAGAGCTTGCGTTCCGGCGGGGTTGGCGACTTGAACTCCAACTCTATGCCAAAGGTTAGCTCGGAAACCTCGGCCTGTGTCTTTGCAAGCTCCATGATGGCAGACATGGATTGGTCGAGCTTCACATGGGAAAGCAGGGGGGGATTCTACAAGCAATCTACATACGTATTTATGATAATTTGAGAGGTCCTCTTTAAGAGTTTGGTGTTTTTTCGCATGACTGTGGTGTTCATCAAACGGGGCCTTGTTCGCTGGACGGAACAGCGAACACGGTGCAGACTTGGAAAATTCATTGGAACAAAGGCCTTAGTAACGAGTGTGTTTTCTGCAATGAATAATCCCAGTAACCACCTCAAGCACATCGTCGCATCCAGCACAGAACATGTGCCACCTCTGAGAAATAGTGTTTGTAGGTTCCGGCCAGTCCAATTAACAACCGAATCAAACGGCCGTCTTTTACGAGCAACGACAGGGGAGGTCTAATTTAGCATTGACGATCTCGCCGACTACCCCAACCCGTCCACCACCAAAACGATGTTCCTCTCCCCCCTCCCCCATCCCCCCCTCTTTCACGTGAAGGACACCAGAAAGGCCAAGCGAGAGGCTATCCATCATTCAGGAACAGATCAACGCGTCTAGCCTCGACGCGACTCAACGGCTCGGCCGGTTGGGGGGGTGGTAGTCAATTTCCCCATCCGTATAACTATGTGTTCCCCTTCCCGGGTTTGGACGCGGACGCCACCCACCACTTCAAGGAATGCCTTGAGCGGGAGGGGAGATGGATGGTGGCATTGGCCAGCAAGGTAATGCCGAGACAAGACAGAGTTCGCCGGGTCGGTGAGTCGCGGGCGGGTTTCATCTGACAGTTCTGCAAGATGAGGGGATGGCACGGCCCAAACAAAACAAATAACGGACAAGCCCTTGGGGGCGCTGGGCATACTACCACGCCATGATGTCGTACGGAAACGACCCCCCCGCATTGACACTTTTTTGGGAGCGATTCGCCGGCCCACGGACCCGGCACGGATCAGTCGATGCGATCTACAGGCATCAACCCTTCAGCTCTCGCTGAGGCACAGTTCCTGCAGGCCCGGGAGAGGAGGGCTGCGTCATGGGCTTCTTTCAGCCCGCCCTCGAGATCTGGGACTAGCTGGGGCGCCAGTGACAGGGTCAAACACACCGGCCGACCTGGCTCATCTACAAGTACATGCCCTGGGGGGATAACGTGTGGTGGGACAAGGATTGCCAGCTGCGTCTTCCCAACAGTGTGGCCAGCCAAGGGAGAGGAGGGGGAAGAAAGAAAAAAAAAGTCTCTTTTTTGCGTATGGATCGGCGTGCCACGTAACATTTAGTTGGTTGACTTTGTTAATGCAGGAAATGGCCCAAATTCTGCGAGTGAAGGGGTTGCGTGGTTAGGCGCCGGTACTGGTGTACTGGTGGTGCAGGTGGGATGCGGCCTCATTTCCCGTTTTTCAATTGTCATGTCAATATGCACAAGCTTAAGCAGCATGGTCTGATTTTTCGCATTGGACAAGAGGCTCAGATGGACGATGGATTCCATCACGGACCTCATGACGTCTCTTGTCTTCATCCTGACTGTTGGTTTGGACGCCAGGCTCGGCGGCGGTCGTCCTCATGGCAGTTTTGCCCAACGCTAACGGTTCTTTGCGGGGATGTCTGGTTTCGCTGGGTCACCCCGGACTGCCCAATCTGCCCAGTTTTCCTTTTTTTTTTTTTTTTTTGGTGGTACTTTTTTTCTTCTTCTTCCTCCTCTGCCGCTGTCAGTCGGATGGAGTACAACGTACGGCGCAGAAATGCGTGGCGCTCGCTGGCTGGTAAGCTATGGCCCGCTAGCACGTCCAGCTCCCGCCGATCGGTCAGAATCCGCTCTCTGGGGGTAGGGTCGGCCACTTGACAGGCGTCACAGAAACAAACGGTGTAATGAAGGGGACACGGGAGGAGACGGAATATGAGAGCGACAACGGGGTGGGTTCCGCTCTGGGTTGAACGCGATGACGGGGCGACTTGGTGGTTGGATTGGTGTGCGTGTGCGTGTACGTGTATGTGTTAAGGGTTTGAGACAAAAGACGCAGACATCTCTGATTCAGGATCTTCTAGAATGCAGGCAATCTGAGAAGAAAGAAAAAAATCCCATCTCTTCCCCGGCTCTCTTCTTCGGTATATCCACGTTAGATCGCCAGGGGACCTCCGAGGTGAAAAACAAAAAGCCATCATGACTGGATGTCGCCATCTTGCTTGCTTTTGAAACCGGATCCGCTCTGCGACACCATCAACTCATGGCAAATGTTCCATCTGCACGAGGCCGTTTACAATCCATTGCCGAGTCATAGGCCCAACCACGGCACTAACACGCTAGCCCGAACCCTATTGTGGCAAAGCCCTCTCCAAGCTTCCCACGCCTCTCTCCCTCTCTCCTTCCCTTCGTGATCCGGCTGTTACGGGCGGGTTTTCCGATGGCCGCTAGCGGTCCCTCGGCCTATCGCGGGCTCGACGAGGTGCAGCCCTTGCTTACTCTCATTCGCCTGGCGATATGATCGACGATTCTCGTCTATAGTTGGCTGTGTTAATCCCCTGCCTTGGCGAAACCTGCCTTGAAGGCCACTCCGGGGTGCGAGTCAGCACACTCACACTCGAGTGCCGTCATTTTCCCATTGAAGGCATGGGCTTTTTTTTCTCTGTCTCTGTTCCCCAGTAAGGCCCTTGGCCGCCTCATCTCGATGCAAGCATGGATGCGAATCACATCCCCATGTCCATCCCCCAACCGGCTCGCTGGGCTACGGATCCAGTCTCAGCCGCGACTAGTGACTGACGGGTGCAAGTGGCAAGGAGAGGCCCTGTAGGCGACTCGTTGCTCCTCGGGCTTTTTACCCAAGCATCGGGGTACGTATTCGACACGCTCGATTCTGGGGCCGATCTTGGGTCCGAATCTCCTAGTAGCTTACACCTGTCTGCCTCCGACGCTTGGCCGATGGGAAAATCCTGGACAGGGCGAGGGTGTGCTGACCGAGGGCCGTGCCAGCAGCAGCACGACGAACGTAGGAGGCTTGTTTTGCATGATCCCGGGACAAACCCATATCAAGGTCCTTGGACCCTGCTTGTTTTCGTCTCCATACACCATCGATTCGTTCGTCCTCATTCTTGAAGGCCCTCACTCTGGGGGCAGCCCTTCCTTCACCTTGCAGTTCATCGAGTATCTCACGACGGCCCTTCCAACTCCGCAGCCATGAAGGCCGACAGCTTTGGTTCGGGGACGGAGGGGTACTCCCAGGTCGCTCTCTACATCATTGTCGTGTTTCTGTCCATCTCAATGTACAATGTCATCGAGCTCACCTTCATCATCTGGGGCACCTTCAAGAGGCACTCCGGCCTCTACTTCTGGTCCTTCCTGGGCGCCTCGTGGGGAATTCCCGTCTACTCTGGAGGATTCCTCATCAAGTACTTTGCTTCGTCGTCGCTCGGGTATCTGGCCGCGACCTTCATTAGCTTTGGCTGGGTGGCAATGGTATCGGGCCAATCGCTGGTTCTGTGGTCGCGACTCCATTTGCTATTGCGGAATCACAATCGGCTAAGAATGATATTGTGGATAATCCTCATCGATGGCATCCTCTGCCACGGCGCCGTTATCCCCATGATTTATGGATCGTTTTCTAGCCACCCCGAGATCTGGAAACAGCCCTACAACGTCATGGAAAAGATCCAAGTGTCCATCTTCTTTGTTCAAGAAATCGTTATTTCTGGCTTCTATATTTTCGAAACGGTCAAGCTTATGAAGGTGGAGAGGACCGTCGGCAACGGACAGGCCAGCCGCCGCCTAATGAACCACCTCATCTTTGTCAACATCGTCATCATTTTCCTCGACATCACCATTCTCGGGCTGGAATACGCCGACCAGTACCAGTATCAGACCTCTTACAAGGCGTTCGTATACAGCACGAAACTGAAGCTCGAGTTCACTATCCTGAACCGCCTGGTGGAGATGACGACTGGGAACCGAGACGCCAGCTCGGACCCAAGAAGCCGGACGATCAAGACGATTATCGGCCTCGATACGTTCAACGGCGAGCATATCACGAAACCATCCGGCGACGTCGCATATCAGGCCTATGCTATGGGCGGCGAGGAAGGCGGCTCCTCGAGTAGCCAGCAATATCCTCCGCGGACCCCTCGCGACGCCGGTGTAATGATGACGACGGAAATTATGGTCCACCGGGAGGACCGAGACGACGCCAGCAGCGACGGGAGGAAGTCGTCGGCAGAATCTACGGTTGGAGCCAGCAAGGCGTACGATGGGGAGGTTACATCAAAGTCGTCGTCAGAGATACACCTGGCGACGCGCGGTTACTAGAACGGATACAGGCGTAGTTTCTTTTATCGCGGATACCCTCCATAGTGGCGATGTTATACCCAATGTCTTGAAATATATTAAATCTACGAGTTGCATTCCGAATCGGGCGCGTTGGCGCTTAGGTTGTTGTCTAAATATTTGTCTAAATGTTCGTCTAAATGTTTCACAATGCCAGTGAAAGAGTCAGTCTGGCGCATCGCCAAGCAGGCCGCTCGGGAGCTAGGATGCAGGAATTTATAGAATCGTGCAACCGGTGGTCGATCATTGGCTTTAAGGTTCGAATGGGGATTTCAGCTACGTTAGGGAAATTTGCCCCAGACGGAAGCAGTGCAGATCCATCAGGGGTGGTGGTGTGAAGCTCTAGACAATCCGCCACCGTGGGGATTTACCCAAGCGAAACCTCAGACAAACGCCACCTCCCCCTCCGAGTATTGATCCTGGTGAGTGGCTTGAAGCCAGAGTTAAGCGCCATGCATTAGTGCTTGCTGCGTGTAACTGGACGACCGGCTAGCCACGCCCAACGGGCCTCGGTTGCGTCGCCGGCTACCGGGCACGGCTTTTAGACATCGCAATTGCTAAGCGAGCAAAATTGGTGATGGGATTTCACAAGGGACATCTTAGTCCAAAAATGTGTGGCGTGAAATGGGAGACAGACACACGCATCTTAATTTCGGAACTTGTCCATTCCCAAACTATATCGCGCCACTGCGAATTAATTCAGCCCACGACTATTATAACTGGACATGTGATGTATGTACGTATTCGGCTGATGAAACTCAAGAATAATCTGATCATCAATAAAACAATAACATAAGCGATTTAAGCTATTAATTATGCTTGAACTGTAAAGGGTCGCATCGGCGCACCTTGGCATAGGCCTTTTACTCGCACTTGCCCTTCTGAAGACCGAGACGACAGGCATTAGCGGAGAAACACAAGGGCCGCCAGTCGCCAAACGGCGGTAAATGCAACGCTGGGCCCCGCTGGTCCAATAACGCATCCGTCACCCCACGGAATCGTCTTGATTGAGAGCCAAGGCCGCGCAAGATTCAGCGGCAATCTGCCAGGACACAGGCAACCAAAGGCGCGTGATGTCATTTTCTCCTGTCCCCCATGTCTCGCAGCATCGAGATACACGATACATCCCTGTTCCGTCGTCCAATTGAAGGCTACCCATCCGACACGAGTTGACACTCGACAGGGGACCAGATCGCAGGGTTGCCAGTCCCCCCGTGGTGAGAGCATGGCTTATAAGACGCACCAGAGTCCCTCGCAGGGCGAGCCTCTCGCGCCCGCAACGCGGCATCTCTGTGCCACAGTCATGGCTATTTCCGGTTTCGTCGGCCTGCTGGCAATTGCATTGCAGTTGTGGTCTGTCCAGGCCGCAGTCGAGTTGGACGTCAACGTCACGGCGGTGACGGCAAAGGTCGAATCTGATTGGACCACGCCCTACTATTCGGCCAAGAAGCCGCTGCTAATTGGCAACGACGGCGACGCAGCCACGGGCGGATTCCACGTTTACAATCTCGACTCGGACAAGCTTCCTGAAGTGACCTCGAAGCTCACGGGGCGGACAAAACTAGTCACCACTGTTTACGGCGTCGGGAAGAAGGATGTAGTCGCCACAATCGCCGCCCCAGACTCTGTCATTCGCTTGTTTGAAGCCCCCGCCATCAACCACATCAAGGATGCAGACTTTAAATTGCTAGGAGACTGGTCCTCGCTCTGCTCGTGGAAGAGCCCGTCTGGCAACAATTACCTGTATTTTTTCGGCAAGGGCGAAGCTGTGCAGTTGCTTGTGCGCGAAACCAGGCGGTCGGTCGAGGTTTTGGAGGTGAAGCGCCAATGAAATCCGTCACAGTATCAAAAATGCTGACTTGAGCAGGTCCAAACTTTCAGCACTAAATTCGAGGCTAGTGGATGCGCTGTATCACGGTCGCAGTCGCGCATGTTCCTGTCGGTGGATGATGACAAGAATGTCTACACATTCGCCCTGGCAGAGAGCACCCAAACGCCCGAAATCACCACACTGGGTGAGACTGGAGACGATGTGACTGGCTTGGCTGTCTACGTCGCCCGAAAGGGTACCGATTACCTCTTTGTAGCCCAAGAGGACAAGGTCGCTGTTTACGACAAGTCCTTCAAGCTCCTAGCCACCCTAAACTTGACAGGGTTGGAAGACCTTGAGATTCAAGGCCTCGATATTTACCAAGCATCGACTTCCAACTATCCCCAGGGTGTCTTGACGTACGCATATGAGTCGGACGACACAGCAGGATTTGGCGTTACTTCCCTAAATAATGTTCTCGAGAAGATTGGAATCAAGGCAAATACGGCGTACAGCCCGCAAAAGGAAAAGGCTACTTCCAAGAACCCGATCAGCAAGCGCTGCAATGAAAGCGGCTACACCAACAGCACCGGCGCATCGTGTGAGTGCTTCGCCGGCTTCGATGGCTCCCAATGCGAAGCCTACGCTTGCACTGACGACTGCTCCGACCACGGCACCTGCGCCGGACCAAACGTTTGCGCATGTGACAAGGGCTGGGGAGGACTGCACTGCTCTTTTCTGCTTGTAGAGCCAACCTACGAGACCGATTCACTCGCCGGCGATGGCGACGACCCTGCCATCTGGATCTCGCCCATCTCTCGTGAGGATTCTCGAATTGTCATTACCATGAAATCTGGAGATGCTGCTGGCCTGGGTGTGTATGATCTCACCGGCAAGCTAGTGCAGGAATTCTCTGCCGGAGAGCCTAACAACGTCGACATCATTTATGGCTTCAAGGCTGGCAACCGCACTGTTGATCTGGCCTTTGCAGCTTGCCGTAAAGATGACACGCTCTGGTAGGTGTTGTGGTTCCCCGAATTGCAATAGAAATATGCTAACAATCCCAGTCTCTTCGAAATGCTCTCCAATGGCACGCTGACCAGCATCACGGGCGGTTCCCACCCCGTCGTCGACGACTTTAGCGTCTACGGATCTTGCACCTACCGCTCCCCCAGCACAGGAAAGCAGTATCTCTTCGTCAACGCGAAATCTGCCCGCTACCTCCAATACGAGCTGACTTCCACCGCAAACGGCACCCTCGAAACCACCTTGGTGAGGGACTTCCAGGGTGGCAGCGGTGGACAGGTCGAGGGGTGCGTGACGGACGAGGTCAACGGCTGGATCTTCATCGGAGAGGAGCCCTCAGCGCTCTGGAGATATGGAGCAGAGCCGGACTCCAAAGAGTCGGGTGTTCTTGTCGCAGAGGTTGGTGACGGTCACCTTTATGGTGATGTCGAAGGTGTCACCCTCGTTCCCGGACCGAAGGCCGACGAAGGCTTCATCCTGGTGTCGTGCCAGGGCGTCAGCGCCTACAATGTCTACCGCCGCGGTGCTCCGCATGATTTCGTCACCACCTTCACCATTACGGAGTCTTCTGATGGCAAGATGGACGCCGTGAGCAACACCGACGGAGTTGCGGCCGTGGGTGTGGCCCTGAACGATGATTTCCCCTATGGGCTGCTTGTCACACACGATGATGCCAATCAGCTGCCAAACGGGTCTACCAGTGCCCAGGCCAGCTTTAAAATCACGAGTCTCAAAGACATCTTGGGCTCCAAATACCTTGGCATTGATGAGTTGCTGGATGAAATTGACCGAGACTGGGATCCTCGAGCTTGACGATAATGGCTGCGTGTCGCGCCATTGGGATGGATTCACTGTAAATATTTACGCCCAGTTACAATTGATATCACTAGATGGCGATTGTGGAAAATATAAACTAAGAAATTCTTATATTATATTATATTATTTATTTACTTTAGTTTTTTCATAGTATCCGTCCTCATATTCCACTTTCCTCCATTTTGAATTCATCTCTTACCCTACACACTAGCTCAGAGTCATGCCTGTCTTGGTTAATCACATGTAAATATACCCTAGATATTTTATTGATCCTTTTTTCTGTCATGGATTCATCATTATTTACCACTTAAGTTGGATGGCTTGAGATAGCTTCTTGTCCCAACGTGGCAACCATTGACTCCGAAGAATACCGACCGATAAACCCCCCTGGTCCGCACCACCAGCGGCAGAACTGAACGACTCGCCAAGAAACGGCGCCCAAAATGACCTGCTCTTGATTTCTCAGATGAAATTAATTCTTTGACAGGAATCACATGAGGCATACTCAAACTTGCCGTCAAAAGCGACTGGTTGTGGCCGCGAAGCACATTTGCCCCTTTTTGGTGTTGAATAGAGTCCTCAATAAACCTCCCCAGATTCTTGGCCCACCTGTCACCAACCGTCAACGCCGACATCTCCACTTTGGGGGGCGCGTTCGTTGCAGAAAAACTAAAGCTAGCTGTTGCTAGAAGACGCCATGGTTGCCTCTTGGAATCGAAATCTAGCCTGGCGCTTTTGGTTTCTGCCTTCCAGTTGTCGAGGCTGATATGAATAGGGGCCTCAACTGGAGGATCGCTCCGTCGACGGGCGAGACGGAGTATGCTTTTGAGCCGACACCCCCACTTCATTGACCTCTCCTAGTTCCTCTTTCAATAACAAAGCCAATAAGCTCCACTGGTCCCATCCCCCGCTCTCACCATACACACACATTTCGATTTGCTCCTCTTCCCAGCCGGGTTCCATATGCCACACCGACTTCAGTGTTCATAGTTTTTCTTTCATTACGTTTTGCAAGACTTGGTCTGCAGGTGATTGCATCTGACTCGCCTCTTTGCGGCGGTCTTTTTTTTTTCGGGGCTGGTTGTCGGTTTGGACTCACTTTATTGACAGCCTTATTGAATGCCGGCGGGGGTCAATAGAGTCAATAACCATCTGCTTCGACAGCCTATACAACACCAGCCGTCTTTTGTCGAAATACTATTGACCATGACTCCTATAAAGAAAGCCGCAGATCTTCTCTGGAATCATCTTCTCTCTCCAGACTTGTCTCAACATCTCCAACTATAACCACAACAGCATCACTCTCATCAACGAGAAGCAACATCATCCAACCCGCCTAATACGACAAGATACACCATGAAGTTCACCATCGCCACCATTGCCCTCGTGGCAACCACCGCACTCGCTGCTCCCACCGCAGAGGCCGAGCCCTGGTGTGAGCGCATCGGCCAATCCTGCTGGAAGGACAAGCGCGAGGCTGCCCCCGAGGCCGAGCCCGTCCCCTGGTGCGAGCGCATCGGTCAGTCCTGCTGGAAGGTGAAGCGCGCCGCCGAGGCCTTCAGCGAGGCCATCAACTCCTCCGGCGGCCTCGCGGCCCGCGACGCCGCATCCGACCTCAGCAACCTCGCCGGCGGCGCCGCCTTCAAGGCCAAGCGCTCCGTCAACGAGCTCGCCGGCCACCTCGCCCTCACCGCCGACAGCCCCGAGGAGTACTACAGGGCGCTGGGCCTGGCCGAGCACTTCCACCCGGACAGCGACGAGAAGGAGAAGCGCGACGCCCTCCCCAACCCGTGGTGCGAGAGGATCGGCCAGTCGTGCTGGAAGCGCGACGCCGAGGCCGACAGCGAGGCCGTCGCCAAGGACAAGCGCTGGTGCGAGCGCATCGGCCAGTCCTGCTGGAAGGCCAAGCGGGCCGCCGAGGCCGTCCTGGACGTCATCGGCCGCGAAGAGGGCGACGGCGTCGAGAAGCGATCCTTCGACCCCGACTTCTTCTCCAAGCGCGAGGCTCAGCCGTGGTGCGAGCGCATCGGACAGTCCTGCTGGAAGGAGAAGCGTGAGGCTCACCCCGAGCCCTGGTGCGAGCGTATTGGCCAGTCCTGCTGGAAGGCTCGCCGAGATTTGACCAACATGCGCACCGTTGCCCGCAGCATCGTTGAGGCATACGAATAAGTCAGTTGTCCTCGGCCCCCCCTTCTCTCCGTACGCACATGTGCTAACGCATACTCTCCTCAGGCCTCCCCATTCCTAAAACGACACAAGTGGCCTCATGGCTTTCATCAGACCACAACATTTGTTACATCTTCTACTCAACATCATGAAACATGTCTCATATTGGATACAACCCAGCGCGCAAAGGTTTGACATACCTTTCTTCTCTTCTTTGCGGCTACACGGTGCTGCCCCCTTTTTTGGATAACGGCGGGAGACAAAAGATGTCACCTGCTCTTTTGACAAGCATATTGGTCGACCAAAGTACCAGAATGCAAACGCGTGGCTCGGGCAATTAGTAGTTAGTTATTGGAGTAAATATGAAGAACAAGCAAGAATTGCCTTGAATATTTTGAATTGCCACCGTCGTGAATCCCATGTCTATCCAAAGCCATTCCCAATGCACCCTTTTCTATCATTTTCCTCTTTTTGTTTTCGCCTGGCTTCGCCTTGACCGTAGTAATACTACTATACAAATATTTTGACAAATGTCATGCGTTAGTGGTGATTATTAACCTTGTATACAGTGGCTCCTTGAGGTAGCCGTCATCATCTTTTTCGAGTGTCTTTGCCCTTCTTCTTCCCCTTCTTCTTGTCTTTCGGCAGTTCCAGCTTCGTCCCCTTGAGCTGCTCTGCCATGATTCGGAGCATGTGATCGTCAATAGTATGCATACGATCACCCCAAGCGTTGTACTCTGCTTCCTGTTCTGTCTGCGTGTCCAAATCATCCAAACCACCATCCAGCACCGACTTGCCCGCTGGCGTTCCTTGCCGTGTTGTAGAGGCACCGGATGCATTGTTACTGGGTTTCTCTGTAAAGTCCGCATCGTCGGCCTGGATTTCCTTCTCGGCCACTCGCGCAGCAGCAACATCTTCGCGATCTTCTGCCTGCTCAAGCGCGCGACCAACCGTTCTCTGATCGGAAGTTCCACTGGGTCCACCCAAGACCCGGTCCAAAGCAGCGTCTGCGGCGTCGACGCCTTCGCTGGTCGAATCGACCTTGTCAACCAGGGCTTGCTGTACGGATACCTTATTGAAGTGATCCGTAGTGAATTCACCTTCCTGAATGACGACGTCGTCAAGCATCTGTTTCTGTGATGCCTTGCGAAGAATATTTGCTTCAATGGTGTGTTCGCTGATGAGGCGGTAAATGTGTACATCCCGAGTTTGTCCGATTCGATGGCATCGATCCTGGCATTGCTTGTCCATTGCGGGATTCCAGTCTTGATCATAGAAAATAACTGTATCGGCACCGGTAAGGTTGATTCCAAGACCGCCAGATCGCGTCGATAGGATGAAACACAAGATCCGAGTGTCGTGGTTGAAGCGGTCGGTCAGGATTTGGCGCTGCTCAACCTTCGTAGCTCCATCTAAGCGAAGATATTTGTGGCCGTGAATATTGAGAAATCTTTCAAGAACATCCAACACCTTTGTCATCTGCGTAAAGATGAGGGCACGGTGACCACCCGCCTGTAGCTTTCGCAGTAATTTGTCCAGAGCCTGGAGTTTACCGCAGTCGTACTGCAGGAGTCGTTTGTCAGGGAACTGGATGCTCAACCGCATTCGCGCCTCGTGCCAAGGGTCCAAAGGAGCCTCTTTGGGTAAGAAAGGTGCCCAGCGGACGGGTGCCGACAATTGTAGATCCTTGTCAGTAAATGCCTCTACGCCCTTGCGACCGAGAACAATTTGGTCAAGATCCCGAGTAACAACCGCCGGAGTAACGCATGAAAACTTTTCAATAGTAGTCTTGTAGCTATCGGCACGTTGATCAATGGTGGGTATCATGGACTGGATGATTGGTGATTCTTCTTCAAACCAGGCCATGATGTTCCGAGGCACCCTTGGTCGTGGCTTTTGTGGGCGTTTGTCGGTGCCGATGGTAAGAAACTCAACAACGTTCTTCCCATAAATGGGCTTCTGCTGTCGACGTAAGGCGTTAAGGTAGACACAGTGCTGTAGCTCCTCGAAACGTCCCCAGCGGGATGCGCCTTCGAGATAGGCGATGCTTGACTCAACCGTAGCAGGATCCAAGTTCATGCGAGACTTTTGTGCCCGCGCCTTTTGGGCTTCGCGAAGATCCATCAACGCTCTATGAGAACTCAATTGAGCAATCCGGTCGGTTTTGGCCGAGGACAGATGTTCGTACTTGGTCGGAATAAGATTGAGGAATCCCAAGTCGACAGTGCTCATGGGCTTCACTGCAAGTAGCTTTCGAACCCTTTGTTCAGAGACATCATACTCTGAAGCAACAGATTTTGCCATGCGGAAGGATGTCATGATTGGCCTGTCAACGAATAGGTCGGGGTGGTTGCAGACCTTTCGCAATTGCATCAAACAGTTGATAATGGACAAGTAGTTCCCAGAAGCTAGGGTGGCTCTGGTATCCGTCCGAGACAGGAACCCGTCATAGAGCTCGCGCTGGCGTTTCGAGAGTCGACAGAATTCTACATGCTCATATTTGGCTGGCATCTGCTTCTCGACGTCTGCCTTTAGTCGTCGAAGTAGGTATGGTCTGAGAACTTTGTGGAGTTTGGAGATGATAGCTCTGGCCTCATCATCCATCTGTTCTCGGCCGCTTTCCAGAATTTGCGACTCAGGTTTGTGGAACCAATCGTGAAATTCTTGTAGGTCGGCGAATCCACCTACGCCATTTTGTGCTGGCATCAAGAAGAACAGTAATGACCAGAGCTCCGTCAAGTTGTTTTGAAGGGGGGTTCCCGTGAGGAGTAGTCGGGATTGCGTGTTGAATCCGAGAAGAGTTTGCCATCGCTGAGACTTGAAATTCTTGATGTTGTGTGCCTCATCTAAAATCATGTAGTGCCAACGTCGTCGCTTGAATACCTGCTGGTCTTGAAGAACGAGCTGGTACGATGTAATGCACACATTCCACACGTCATCATTATTCCATCCCTGTCGCTTTCTCTTTCGTTCTTCCTGGGAGCCATAGTAGGACAGGATCTTGAAGCCGGGACACCATTTCTTGAATTCCATCTCCCAGTTGAGCATGACACTGGTGGGGACAATGACCAAGTGGGGCCCCCAGACTTCATGCTGACAAGCCAAGTGGGCCAGGAGGGCAATTGTCTGGATAGTTTTCCCCAGACCCATTTCATCTGCCAGGATGCCGTTGGTACTATTAGCATAGAGACCAGCTAGCCAGTCGAGGCCATCACGTTGGTATTCTCGCAAAGTACCGCGAAGGAGAAACGGCACCTCCGTCTTGTGTCTTGATGGGGACTGTGGCGAACCGGACCTGCTTGGCTCTGGTTTGGGCTTGTCAATGACCATGCCGGTATCGGAGGCGACATCTAAGTCGGATGGTTTGGTGTCTGAACTGGGAGGAGGTGAAAGGCTATCGTTTGAGCTTGGAGGATTGGTGATCGGATCCGTCTCCCCTGTTTGTGGCTTCTCAGTTGTTTCAGCTGATGTTTCCTCGTCGGCTTTGTTTTGCTGGCTGTCGACTTCTGTCATAACAACATCTTCATCAGCAATCGCTTCATCTTTAACTTTTGAAGCGACATCCTCAGGCTTTGGCGTAATTTCAGGATCCTGAGTAGGCGATGGCGAGGCCGGTTTCGATTCATATTCGACGCTGCCTTGTGTGCCGTTAACCTGCTCCACGACAGAGGCAGGCTCATCCTCTTTGGTTGGTGGAGGGCTGGAGTGGTCGTTTGTAGTCAGGTCGCCATTGACAGATTCGGGATGTTGTACTAGAGAGACCTCATCATCTTCGGTGGGCTCCGCGGGATCTACTGGGTCCTCCACATCGGCATCCTCCATTTCAACATCTTCCTTGGATGTTTCGGGGGCCTCACCGGCGGCTTCTTCGTTCATCTTCTTGAGTTCAGACTTGCCAAAGAATAGACCCAGTAGCCCACCAGCATCATCGCCGGATTCTTCCTCAGATTCGTCCTCAGAAGCTGCATCACCGTCGTCGTCGCTATCATCCATGTCGGTTGAGCCCATATCGTCATCCATGTCAACAGACTCATCGCTTGATTCGGCAGCCTCGGTGGCAGTGGCCTCGACTGCTTCGGTATCCTCTCGACTGGGGCCATCGACAGGAGTCTCGGCTTCCTCAGTTGACTTGTCCAATTCGGGTATGTTTGCGTACTTCGCGCGTAGCTGCTCCTGTGTAAGATTCTCATCCGCGGGGTCCATTTCGTCTTCCTCATCGTCTGCTTCCTCATCGTCAGACATGTTATCGCTGTCTTCCTCCTTTTGGTCCTCCTCATCGTCGTCGCCATCGTCCTCGTTGGATGCTAAGCCCAGATCATCGTCATCGTCGGCCAAACTCGCGTCGTCGGTTAGGTCATCGAAACCATCGTCTTCGTCTGAAGGTTGCTCTGAGTCCAATCCAGCCTGACGGGCCTGGAGCTTCTGCTCAGAGAGATGGACTGCCTCGTTAAGAGCAGCCTTGACTCTCTTTTGCTCCTCTTGCTCCCACTCTTCGAGGCGCCGACGGTTCACTTCCATCCTCACATTCTCCCAGGTTCCAAAAATGGTTCTGACAACAATGCGGTATCGGGCTAGCCACACTTCTCTTGCCTCAGCCTCGATTTGCTCGGCTGATTTTGGTTGACGCCTAATCCATTCATCACGACATGCTTCGGCTAATTTTTTAGCTGTAGACCGATGCCTCTGCTGTTCTGCCAGCATAAGCTTCCGGAAGTTAATCATGGCCTTGACCATGTGGTCCTGACGAGCCCATTGCCTCGGCGGTTCCTCCTCGAGCTCAGGCAAGAAAATAGAGCATCGCCCTTCTGAAAGAAGACCCCCAGGTTCAACCTCATCTTCAATGCGAAGAATCAACTTGGCATCTTTCTCTGCCATCTCATCAGTATAGGGAGGGCCATCCTCGGAGGCCATCAACCCTCCCTCTTCGACAGGAATAGTCCCCGCGCGGTTCCAGAAATCCTCAAAGCTCGACCCAATCTTAGGCCTCTTGCGAACTTGATCAGGATGAACAAGAGGAATCTCACCGGATCGTCCTACCCTAAGCTTTATACGAGGTGAACGACCTGTACCGTCATGTTTCGGGTCTTTGGGTTTTTCATCTTTGAGGTCGGCCGCATCGCTGAATCTCGCAGATCGTCGGGATCGTGTGGAATGCCGAGTCGGTTGTGGGGGAGGGGGAGAAGGGCTTCTTCGGCGAGTAGATCGGGACGATGTTCGAGGTTCAGTGGCAAATTTCTTGGAGGTGGCTTTGGGAGTCGGCGTCGAGACAGGCTTCGTAGCTGTGGTTCTGGTGGCGGGACTTGATTTGTGCGCTCCATTTGATAGCCGCTTGGAGCTTCCATTGACTAAACGAGGCTCGGGTTTGGCTGGAGTAGCTGCTTTACCACCCTGCGATCGTCTGGTTGCTCGCGCCGCAGGTTTCGGCGGTGACTCTTGAGGCAGTATGTTGATGCGGCCAGATTTGCGCCGGCCATTCTCGGTGAATGTGGTTGGGCCATCGGCCTCGATTCTTTTCCATGGTGGCGACACTGGTTTGGGCTTTTTTGCGGAGGGTGGAGGGGTAGCATCTCGGGTTCGACGTCGCTTCGATGGCCGCTCTTCGTCTTGGGCGTGGCCATTGGGCGAGTGATGGACATGGCCGTTGGTTTTCGGAGTAGTAGCTCGATCAGCTTCCGGGGATGCACCAACGCCGTTCGTGACCCCGTTCAACGCGTCGTGGCCTTTGGACGTTGGCACAGGCGCGTCATCTTCGATTTTCAGAGCATCAGGGCTCGAAGTGGGCAGCACTTTTTCGGGCGACGCGATCTCGGGCATAGTAGCAGCGTGGAGCCTGGCGACGCAGTGGGCGTGGTCTCTGCGGAGCTGGCATTTGCGGGGGCAGAATTAATGTCTACGGAATCGTAGCGCTTCAGCGGATCTCCATACAAAGTTTGCACATGATCAGAGGCCTGGAGGGCGAGCTGCGTCGGACTTTGTCGCAAATTCTCGTGTCGTCAGCAAAACTTTTGATCTGGAGGAGAGGCAAACTTGCACGCCCTGGACCCGGGCTCCACTAACCAAAAAGAGGTGAGCACGCGCCTGGCGTGGCAGCCCTGCTGCCTGAGGCACCAAAAATAAGTTGAGAATCATCACGGCTTGGATTGGCTAAAGCTTCGACGAAGAGCCATCACATCACGTCACAGAGCAATTGGGCGCCGACAACACCGTCAACTCGCCCGAGGTGCGTCGCCATGTCATCGTGAGCATTGGATCAATTGACCGGACTGACTTTTTTCCCAACCGCAGATGCTTCCTCAACGAATCGTGAGGGCCTCGGCCCTGCGCAACGGCGTTTCGGCTGCCACTCGACTGCCCATGGTCCAGCGCCGATGCTTCCTCCCTCACTCATACACCGACAAGAAGACGATCGATGAGAAGTACCCCGAGCCTCCCAGCATGACCGAGGCCGAGGATCCCGGCATGGTTAGTTGTCAATCTGCATCGCCCCCCGAAAAGAGCCGCGGTGCTGATGGATAATATCGCAGAACGGTGGCTACATCAACCCCCCCAAGATCAAGCGCCAGTTCCGCGACCCCCGCGCCAACTGGTGGGATCCTCAGGAGCGCCGAAACTTTGGCGAGCCCATCCACGAGGATAACGATCTTTTGGGCATCTTCTCCCCATGGGAGTATACCTGGACCACCACCCGCCCTGGTCTGGTCATGGTCGGATCCTTCCTTGCCGTCTTCTTCAGCGTCACTGGCATCGTCTACCTCAACTACCCCGACACCGTTGCTTACCCCCGAGAGTTCGAGGGTGGTCTGGAGCGAGAGCTGGGTGGCCCCGGAGCCACGAGGGTAGGTGCTGAGTGGAATTATGTTCGAGACAATATGCTAACAAGGCAATATCTAGGCCCGAATGGAGGGTGATGCTGCCCCTTGAGCAGGGAATTCCCGTTTGTACATAAATAAAGAATGGAAAGGATTCAATGGATTTCAAGTGGACTCTACAACTAGCCAAAGATTTCGTTTGTGGGATGCCGCCATCTGCGGCCAATCTACCCGTGTGTGCAACTTTCGTCTTTGGCCAATGCATCCGTAAGCTCCCCTGCAACTTAGTTTATGACAGCCCGTGGATTAGAGGAAGCATGCCAAACCATTCTTGGACCATCTGAGGTGTTTTTGTAATGATGGGGGGTGGGCTGTCCAAGCGCCCAAAGCTTCCCTGTATAGACATTCAGCTTATCCCTGCCAAGTCTGTCTCGTAACAACGGTCAAATCATCTAGGGCATTGTTCCTTACCTGCGACGCCATCGACATGATATTTCCATATTGCATCAGGAAGATTCCGTAAATTTGGGTTTCAACAATAAACTGAACTGAATCTTGGTGTCTTCCCTGCCCTGACTCCCAAGTTTTGTTTGGTGGGAACAGTGCGATGCTTTGCTGATAGGTATCTTCCCAACGGCTACCGTTGGTTTTCGGGGGGAGCTCCCCTCCTCCAACTGCCTATTTCTTACAATTAGCTCTCCAAGCGTGCAAGGCGTTCGCCTCTTTCCTCACTTTTCAACTCCCATTACGTTCCATGACCATCACCCAGGAGACCGATGCCATCGAGGCGAGTCCGACCATAGAGTGTGCATCTTGCTACTGCCAAATGTCCCGTAGAGAGATCATGTTGTCTTCGCCGTACCCGAACATTTCTCTGCAACAAAGCCACCACCCATCAGCTCACGTCTCTCCTCCATTCTCCGTCCTCGCATTGCTGGGATTCAGCTTTGTTTATTCGACACCCACCTCCTACCAACATTTTAAGGTTGGCCATCTCTCGCAACACACCGATCATGCGCTATGAAGACTGGGACATTCTGCTTTTCCCTCAGGGCCTGGGGGCGCCGCCTATAAAAGAGTTCCAGGTGGCCTGCTACGTGGTCCATGATACCGGTAAGTCATTGCGTCTACTGTTGCCCCATCACTTAATCGCACTACTAGGCTTTCATAGACTAATATGTGTGCTAAACAGAGTTCTCCCAGACCCAAGGTTCTTTTGGACTACCAACATTGTGCTGCTTCGTACCTAGTCTACCCGCCGGGACGCCGTTCCAGATTTCCATCCATTCTTGGAATGCCCCCGAACTCAGCCAATTCACCAGATTGTACTCGATGCATCCCGAAGACGCCAAGTTTGAATTCCGAGTATTCGTTGACGGTCAGCTTGTCGCGTACGGCCATCTCTTTCCTGTCCACGGCTAGATCCTGACTCTGACAATGCAGATCTACGTCGCTCGACAGGGATACCAGCGGCCCACGTGTTATTGCCCATTGTTTTGGTACGATTCGATCAACCGTTTATTTTCTACTGCAGATGAAAGATTAACATCTGGTGCAGACTTTGCCAAAAATGGCGACCTAGGACCACTCAAATTCCCAGTCTTCCAAAAAGAGATCTTGCAACAGAGTTACTGGAGCCCAGCTGATGACCTAGGAAGAATTAAAGTCGTTATCAGTGAAGGTTTCCCACGAGATTCCTTGTCCATGCCCATTGAACGGGTCAGAAACATTGTTGCTTTCTCGTTTCAGCATGCTCCACTTGGTAACTCATCACCTCCAACCTTTCGATCCTTCCGAGTTTTGGCTTCTAACTGCTAATATTCTACTTTCTCACTGGCAGAGTTTCTTGAGAGCTCATCTATCGCTTGGCCTAGCCCTTCCATGTGGCGACGGGCGCCTTTCGCATCTTCCCTACCTGTTCCTGCGTATCCCTCCGACGACATCACGTCTCACGCACACTCCCCACGGCGTCGTACTCTGGGGCCTCCAGCAACATCACAATCGCATGGAATGTCTGTATTTGAAGATTCTGCAGTCAACAGCTCTGGCAGGTATATGCCCCAGGGACTGGGCCGATCTGACTCCCCCACCAAGCTCACACACGGCCCACTCAACTTCGGGAGGACAGAGTCGTTTGAGAACATCAACCCCTACTTTGAGTGGCTTACCAATATGGACATGAACATGTCGGATGTTCCTCCGCAACATCCCAAGACCCGCAGGTCTAGAAAAGCGAGCACTGATACCAGTATGCCAGACTTTTCCTCTACCCGAAGTGGACAAGATTCCGCCCTGGGCAACGCTCCCTTCTCGCTTTCTAGCTTTGAACTCGAAGATGATGGAAAATTTAGTAACTCAAGGGCCCCCTCTAATACCCCAACCGACATGGGACATGGAATCTATGAAAAGAGGGCCTCTGCGCGGTCCATTGTAGAGAGAGAGATATCATTCCCGACCAGCTCTCATGGCAGTGGAATCTCTTCCGATTTTGCCGAATCTTTAACGAGCTATCTTCTCAACCAGACCGGCTCTTTTCCTTGCCGCACTCCTAGTATTCCGGGGTCTACGCTTGAGCCCCGGTCCCGTAAAGAAGCACGACTATCTCGACCTACTCCCTCGATGGTTCCTACAAATGTGAATCGAGAGGAAAACGGCCAAGAGCGGCAAAGCACTCGTCGGCAGCTTTCAACGCAATCAGATTCGCAGTACCCAGTCTCGGTTGGGATATCACAAACGATGACCCCAAAGACTCTGCACAGCTCCGAACTCAATCAAAGGACTCCTTCGATTGCGAGATATAGTGGCAGGGTGGCCAACAAAGAGGACCAAGAGAATGCTTTAGAAGAGGCGCAGACGTCGCGTGACAGCGGGACAAATCGCGTTCGCCATTTTACTCCAGCGACTATCAAGACCAGCAATGGGATCGATGGTCCGCAGTGGGACAGTCCTTTGACCCGTCTCGCCCCGTTCCCCGAAGCTGACCCAATCAACACCGGAAACTGAGTCTATTCCATTGTCGGAATTCTCGGTGGCCTTTCATAATTAATTATTAATTTAACAACCAACGACCGGAGGTAATGTCAGATGCTGTACAAAGTGGGGGTTTGGAGGCGTTGATGCACATTCTTACACATGGCTTGGCCATCGTTTATCCACCCATCAATTGTTTACGAGAAAGAAAAGTCGCAGAAAATAACTAAGGCGAGAGATGGTTTGATTAAAATAGAGTTGTTTTGCCTTCACTGTTCAAAGAGACTGTAATGGACCATGATCATGTGCGGCTGCTGACTAGGCAAAAGCCAGCACGGTCCTACTGTATCCAGCCAAAGCCACATACTAGATGAATGCAAGATTGGCGCAGTGGCTAGGAATTTAGACCTTGACTGAGCCACACGTGAAAATAGCTTGGGCGTGAGATGGACTTGACGCTGGCGGAGAGTCGCCGGCTTACTAAGTGCTCTCCGAGTCTGGCTCCGGCTCCACCAAAACAGGTCTCCGCGCAGAAATGGATGCACCCCCGAAGAACCTCCAGACGTCATCACCTAGTTGTGATTTGTATTTGCCAAGTCGGGATGCCAAGTGCGCCAAGTATGACAGCGTCATCATCAAGAATTACGAGGAAAATAGCACAGAGGCTGCAAAAGTTGTGTGAGCTACAAGGCAAGATATTAACGAAACACGGAAGTGGAGAAGTTGGGTGCCCCGACAGGACGGTTGGAGTGCTACAAGTCAACTTTAGAACGAGCAAATCAAGCATTGGTGAAACACAGAGGGGAAACCGTTTCAGTAATGTCTACACTAGCCACAGACGTGGCTGATCCCAGGGCATCGGTCGCCACCTGTGGAAGGAGCTGTGGCGTCCCGAAGTGTTCGGCGGCCAAAATGATCGACGCGGCAAACAGCACGCCAAGCCATCTCAGCCGCAATTCTTAATCTTCTATTTCGTCTATCCGTTCTTGGCCGGCCAGGAACTCTATACGGGACCGTCTCCAGGTGAAACCAACAGCTTTCCGCCTAGCGGGTATCCCGGAGATACGGTGACTGGTGCATTGGTTCGCCATAGCGACAACGTGCCCTTGATCAAGGCGCCATGCCATAGTGGTGATCCCGTTCGCGTCCCGGCTTCCGGGCTCCGCGTCTAGTCGTTAGTATCACCAGGCCATACTAGATCCGCCAAACCGTCACGTCGTAAATTGTCGAAGAGAAATCGCTCGCCGTCTCTGATTCGCTCAGCCGAGCCTCTCGGCCTTGTGGTGAAAGTCCGTCGGGATGCACCAACAGGCCGGTTCCCCACGCTTACAGGTCGTGCATGCAAACCCAGGTTTGGCAACAAAAATGGGTTGCATGTGTCAAAAAAAAGCTCTCTAGTGCTGCAGACTTGGCATCTCTTCCGTCATCACCTTAAACTGGGTCCCTCCACCTGCGGCCACTTAAACGGCTGAGCAAAGTGTGTGCACGGAGGGTGTGTGTCTTGAACGCCTGGCGCTCACACCCTTCCACCGGCGGAGACTGGCCGGCCGCCCATGGAACCCACTACCTCACCTTCGGAGACTGCTGATCTCGATGCGTTATACTGAATAATGTGACTGTGTAGGGCAATGTGGTCTTTGCCTGCGGGCAATATAAGTTGACATGTCGGTTCCCCCAGTTGTCAATCCAGCAAGCCTCCCAACTCGAGTTTCAAGACATCTCAAAGAGAGATACCTTAGTCAAGATGGCCTCAGTCCCAACCGCCCCCGATTACTCGATAGCGAGATCACACCTTAGTGTCCGCATCCCCAGAGACTCTCTTCACTCGTCCCTTATGAAGTCGTCTCAGTATTTTAATCTTGATCCCGAGACGGCCAAGTTGGCTCGCCATGCCAACCTGTGGCTCTCGTCTGAGGAGGAGCTCGCTCGGCCAGCCTCCATCGCCCCTAGCACCTTTACCAGAAGATCTATGGCTCATGAAGACTACACGCAGCCACCTAGAGACCCACCTCCTAAGAGTTCCAACCTTTCACGCTTCAACTCGTTCCGCTATACTCTCCGTTATGATGACATTCGGCCTCGGACTGCTCCCATGATGACAGAGAGCACTGAGAAGCTCACACAGGGGATTCATGAACACAGCGACTCGGATGGCGATAGACATACAACAGCCCACGATGATGAGGACGATTTCGATTACCCTACTGGCATGAAGCTTGCCCTCATCACACTAGCGCTATGCTTGGCCGTCTTTGTCATGGCTCTCGGTGAGCACGCTCTCATAGACGTCTATTATTATCCACCACTAACACCCCGCCAGACAATTCGATCATTGCCACTGCAATTCCCAAGATCACCGACGAATTCAAGAGCCTCAACGATGTGGGTTGGTATGGATCCGCATACATGCTCACAGGTGCAGGTCTACAGCTCTTTTTTGGCAAGTTTTATACATTTATCACAATCAAGTGGACCTTCCTAGCTGTCGTCTTCATTTTTGAGGTTGGCAGCTTCATCTGCGGTATCGCCCCTGATAGTGTAACCCTCATCATCGGCCGCGCCATTGCTGGTGTCGGTTCGGCTGGCATCTTCGCTGGCGCTCTGACGATTCTAGCTTACACGGTTCCCCTCCGCCGCCGACCCATCTACACCGGTCTGGTCAGTGGTATGTGGGGAATCTCGTCCGTCGCCGGCCCTATACTCGGTGGTCTCCTCACGGACAAGGTGTCGTGGCGCTGGTGCTTTTACATCAACCTGCCAATTGGATTCATCACCATCGTTGTCATCTTCTTCTACTTCCAAGACCCTCAGCGAGACATTGTTCCCGCGCCATGGAAGACCCGTGTGTGGCAACTCGACCCTATTGGAACTGTCATCTTCATGCCCGCCATTATCTGCATGCTTCTTGCTCTGCAATGGGGCGGTGTCGATTATGCATGGAACAACTCAAAGATCACATCCCTGTTCATGCTTGCCGCCGTGCTGCTAATCCTCTTCATCTACGTCCAGTACAAGATGGGAGAAAACGCCACTGTGCCTCCGCGCATCTTCAGGAAGCGTTCGGTCTGGGCCTCATGCTTCTTTGCTTTCTGCACCGGTGCCTGCTTCTTGACATCTGTGTACTTTTTGCCCATCTGGTTCCAGGCTGTCAAGGGCGCTACTGCCATTGAGTCCGGTATCAGGAACCTTCCCATGCTCCTGGGGGTGGTCCTCTTTTCCATGATCGCCGGTGCCATTGTCACCTTCTGGGGTTACTACACTCCCTTCATGATTGGAGGCGCCATCTTCATGGCCATTGGCTACGGTCTCTTATCTAGTCTTAAGCCATCCACTGGCGCTGGCGGTTGGATCGGCTACCAGCTCCTTGCGGGTATCGGTGTCGGCATTGGCATGCAGCAGCCGCTCATCGCAGTGCAGGTTGTGTGCGAGATGGCCGATATTCCCACGGGCACAGCCATGATCATCTTTGTACAGACTCTTGGCGGCGCCCTGTCCGTCACGGGAGCCCAGTCCGTATTCACCAACAAGCTTATTGAGAACATTAAGAACACCATTCCCGGCCTAGACCCCAATACCGTCATCGCCGCCGGCGCGACCAACATCCGCGAGGCGATCAAGGCGGAGTGGCTGCCAGGTGTCATCTCTGCCTACAACGACGCGCTTAACGTCTGCTTCTGGGTCGCGGCCGCTATGGGGTCAGCAACTATTGTTGGCGCATTGCTGACTGAGTGGAAGAGCGTCAAAGGCAAGAACATTGAGATGGCTGGTGGCGCTTAAACCAAATCTCACCTCACCTGCCGCTACCTTCAACAGGCGGATTTCTTCATCCTCACTTTGCATAATTTCCATTCCTTTGACAATTTTAGTACATTCGCATACATAGCTTTCGGCGTTCATAGGAGAAACAAATTTTGTGCTCCTTCGTTTTTTTTTCCCTTTGTCGCTTTTTTGGATGAGACGTGGGCTGGGCGATGAGTGGAGACAGCTCCGGGTCGAGACGGAGATGTAGGGTAGAGAGGTCGGAGAAGCGAGCGATGTAATCGGGAAGCGCTCAGAGCCTGTCGGATGAGACGATAATTTAGACATGATTTGATTAATGATTTCAAATAGAGATATTTTCTCGATTTAGTGTCATCTTTCTTTTTCCGAATGCTAGGAATATGAACAGGTCGTCACGAAGTTGCAAATTAGGATGTGTTCCAGACCAAAGAATCCTACTACCCGTACAAGGCTATTTTTAAAACCTAGGTTAGGAGCCCTTAACTTTGCAATCCGTCAGGCAAGGCCACCATTTTCGCTGAGACGGTACATTGTTTGATCTGACAAATCTCTACTCAGAATTTGGCGCGAAAGCGTCTCGGGACTTCCCCCCTTTGGAAAATTTGAGGATGGATTTCATGATCACCCCCTCACGGATATTTGTGACCAAATGCCTTCCTTCCACCACCACAAGGCTGCATATGTAGCACCCGATCCTACAAGAACCTGGCCAGCCGTAACAGCCAAGCTAGCCATTAGTGTTTGACGGGTTGAGATGTATCCCAGCCGTCTGAACTCATATATGCTGTAAAGACACCATAGGAACATGGCCATGCAGCAGATCAACGAATCCGAACTGGTGAAACTAGTAATGTAACTCATGGTACTCATCAACGACCAACTGTTGTCAAAATTATTCGATTGCGCGGCGAGGGAAATTGTGACTCGAGGAAGGATGGAGAAGCCGCCGTAAAAGAATGATGCGATGTGTATTGTAGCGGCCAAGACGAATGAAAAGGAGTATGCAGTTCGAAGATAGACGACGTCTCGAAGCTCGTACATGTCCCATTCAGAAGGAATTTTGCCATAATCGAATAGCCAAGAAAATATCTCAGTCAAAAAAGTAACGCATAATGGGGCCCATTGCCAAATAGTGTTAGCATACTGGCCGAGGGTCCAGTCTGTGCTGATTGCCATCCTCATAAGGTATGGGATGATGTAGCCGAAGCAGACTGCTGGAAGAATAGCCTTGGAAACGGAAATGGGGACTACCCTCCCCGCAGCCTGATTGTAGAATGTGCTGCTAGTTGTTGAGATGCTGACAAGGTAGTATAAGGGAGAAGCGATAGAATGAGCACCAACTCGGCCAATATTGAATAAGATTGGCCTATATGATTTGAGATTAGCGTACTCTCTAAATTTCCAAGAGCAATCAACGATGGGCTCGACGTACCAGGAGACAACTGAACCTTGATTTCCATTCCTGTATGCTTCCACAGTCCATATTAGAACCATAGGAAGAAGCGTGGCTGGAGCATAATGTGAGTCCAAAGAATGCGTAATCTCTGAAAATTCTTCCGCCGTTGCAAAAGAATGCGTGGAGTTGATCTCTGGAGAAGTCATTATCATGGTGTCACCGTGGGTCCATTTGGACAAATCTTGAACTGTTGGTAAAAATGTGGCTTTGGCCCCGTACAAAGCAAGCCCTCCGAATATAAGTGCCGCTGTAATTCTTGATAAGCCAGCATATGAAATAGGCTGGTTTGGGAGCTCATCAAGAAATGGGTCGAATCGATCGCGATGCGGGGCCTCGAGCTGTTCAATACGACTTGCCGGGTAGAATGAATTGGCAAACATCTTGAATAGCGTGTTTCCCCCCCCTCTTGGGACGAAACATGTTGCAATGATCCGCAAGAGTGGTGTTTCCATGGCCAGAAGCCTCTGGAGTTCATGTCCCGCCTTTACCATTTCCCATGCACGATCATAACGAATCGTCTGCGTTCTTTCAAACGCATCAGAAATGTCTGCATCTCGAATACGGTGTCCCTTGGGGTTGTTGTTTATCATCCTCAAAATCTGGTTGGTGAGAACTGCAGCAGTTTCAAGAGCACCATTGCCTCCTTGGCCAGACACTGGGTTAAACTACAGCTTGTCAGCCAAAACATTGAAAGAAGCCGCAATGAAGTAGTCCCTAAATAGTACCTTGTGTGCCGCATCACCGGTGATTATTATCCGACCGAAATGCCACTTTGAAAAGACAAACTCTGGTAGGGCTGTCACTGTCACTGCCCTTCGGCAATTGTATAGATCCCTCAGGGTGACGGTCTCAGTGATACGAGCATCTCCATACTGCTTTATCATGGCGTCTTCGTCTTCTTTCCCAAACCGAGGGATCGTGTCGTACAGACCGGTGACAGTATTTTTGAGTTTCACAAATAAAAACCAGTAGATCCTATACCCCGAGCCCTGGTTAATGAGACAGGCGAAACGGTCACCCACTATTTGCATTGCAGAGTGCCTAGGGATTCCATCCACTGGATTCGATACTCCGAACATGCAGTAATAATCGCAAGGAATCCCTGATCATTGCGTGGAAGTATAAGCGTATTAGCCTGCTACTTGGACTCTGAGACTCACCTGTTCGATCGGACGATGGAATATACCCAGGCTTTAGCTCATCCGCGATTCTCCACATCTCTTTCCTGACTGTACTATGAATGCCATCGGCTCCAACAAGGATTGATCCAAAGTAGGTAGAACCATCTTTTGTATGAGCCTTGACCCCTGTATCACAATGGTCTAATCGAATTATCCTTTTATTGACAATGACTTTGGACTTATCCAACATGTTGTCATATAATATTTGAACGAGAGCCCGGCGCTCCAGAAAGACTGGTGAGTATCCATATCTGCGTTTGTGATGATTCAGTTTTGTTCAAAATTTCCACAAGTCATTTGGACTAGTTACCGCTTATTGAAATGCTGAGACGTGTTTTTATATTTGGCATAAAGCTTTCCATCCGCTCCTCTCCAAAAGGCATCTCGGAACGAGTCAACGATTGGATCCTTGATCTTCTCGAAGCAGCCGAGTTGATCCAGTATGCGAGCTCCACTTGGAAACATACCGATCCCGGCACCAACATCAGGAGCAATTTCCGGGTAGCCTTCCAGGACCAAGAAGTCAATGCCGACCCGTTCCAGCATATTGGCCAAAGATAGACCAGCAATGCTGGCACCAACAATGAGAACCTTGAAATCATCTGAGGACATTTTGACTGGGTAGATGTTAGATAGTATCAGATTGTGATGCGAAACTCAAAAGGTCAAGACAAATGCTTGTGTTGAAAAGATGAGGAGGTTTGTGGAGGGAGGAAGAGATGGTAGAAAGAACACTACTACGGATATTTTATATATTGAGCATATAAACGCAGTGGAGACTATCTCGAAAGATTATACGGTAACTATCTCCTCTGCAGTTGCACATATAGCCTGTTACATTCCCAGATACTAAGGGGCCCGGGGATGCCAACAAGCTAGTCTGGAGGCCGCGGGCCCCCAATGTCGCGAGCGCGTTCCGCGGCGCTCGCGCAAACCGAAGACCGTTGGGACGTTAGCTTGGGCGTTGGATTGGAGTGACCGCCGGATAAGGGCAAGGATCATGAGTGAGAGATATGCCATTATCTTACGTGGGGATTCGGATCTCAGTTTACTGGGGCGGGAAAATCCCCCTTTCTTACAAACAAAGCGGGGATGCTGTCGGCATGGAGGGTGGACATTGGGTATCGGGTGACAAGCTTGAAACCTTCAGTCGGCCAGGGACTCTAGATGAGTCACCAAGTAAAAGTAAAAACATACTTTCATGCAATGTGCTGATCCTGCAAATGGCCAAGCCTAGTGGCTGTTTATTGACATCTTGTACGCCGTATCATACAAGTGTACCGTTAGCTGAAATCCCTTGGCGTATCCAAGACTGGATCAGGGTCGACTCTAAGTGAGTCCAATGCCTGCCTTAAAAACACGCATAATTTAACCTCTGTCTGGTGATTTGAGATTGATGATCGCCACGAAATGATCCTGCATAATCACTGCGCAAATGCCACAACAAATCATATGCTGGGATTGTGTTGGTCAATGAATGTATTTATAATTGGAAGACCATTTTTCGATAGTTTGAAACTATTCTTACACTATATTTGCCTCTGCTATACAAAATCACCTAGAACTCTCACTTCTAAATGCCTTCATGATAGTATGGTTGGCAGTGCAAAGGGGGAAAAAGAATACACGCGTGAGATTAGACCACTACTCCAGGATTGGCAACAGCCTCATCATACACCTCCTCCACATTCCTGAACTTGACATCCTTGAAAAACTTCTGCCTGTGCTTCGCCACCTTCCCATCTGAGAAGACAAGGGCTTCAGAGTGACCCATAATCTCATACATGGCTGCCGCGACGCTAGTGGCATTCTCCTTGGCGATTAGTTGATTGATACTCTCAGCCAGCGACTTTTTAACAATCCGGTACTCTGGCTCCTTAGACTTGATAAATTCACCGAATTCCTTCCATGACATTGTCTGACCGGATATGCAAGTTGTGGGCTCCCATTCTTCGCGAGGGTGGTGCAAAAGAACGGCAACTGCACGCGCCATGTCCCTGGCTGAGGTAAAGTCGACCCTCTGAGACCCGTTTCCATAGAGCCTGAATATCTTGGCATCATAAGACTGTACCCATCTCTCACCAAAGTCGGTAAAGTACCTTTGGCTAGCTGGCAACATGTAGTCCATCATCCACCCTTGGCATATCATAGTCCAAGAAACGTCCTGCTGGTTTTCGAGGGTTTTGTAAATAGTCTCGAGATCCTTGCCAGCGTAGATCGGCTGGTCAGGAACTTCTTCCCAATTACCGGCCCATGCCGAAGGGATAAATCGCTTACACCGGGGCGACTGTCGACAGGCATCAAGAATTGCCAGATGGATGGTAGCGTAATTTGGGGCATAGTTAGTGATTCCAGAGATGACTGCATCGCAGTCTTGAAGCAAATCCTGGAGGCTCGCCTTGGAATAATCCGAAATTCGCTGTTCGATGTGTCCAGCCCAAGACTTTTTGCTGCGAGTGATGGCCACAATTTCATGGCCCTGCTTGGGCAGCTCCTCTGAAAGGTATCTGGAGATGTCTCCGAGACCGACGAGTGCGACTTTCATGGTGGCCATTGTGGGCTTTCTGTCAAATATGCAGGAATATGAATACTCTGGGGAGAAGTTTGAAGTATCAGCAGTTGATGAGTGAAGTGTAAGTAGGAAGGCAATAATCCATGGCCATGGTCCCTTTCAAGCCCTTTAAATGTGAAAATCATGGATGGAACTGAAATGGACTAAGCCACCACATTGCTTTGAAATCATCTTCGCAGCAGCGACCCCGTATCCCACTTGTGTACGGGCGCATGTCCGTCCAACTGACCTGATGATGGCGCCGAAGATGTGGGTCTCGAGCACGGAGGGCCGCATCGCGGGGATCGGGGCGCCTTAGACTTCAGGCTCCCCGGGCCCCACCTCGGGGGAAAGTCAGCCCCCGAAACTCGGCAAGCGTCCGCGCAACTACCATGTAGCACCTTGATGGGCCTCGGCTCGGTATTGGAAGTAGTCCGAAGTGCGAGAAATGGAACTTTAATCACGCAAAAGTGCGCAGCTGCGGCGATGCTAAACACTAGGGTCGAAGCGGCAAAACCATATGCGGGGATATCACCACAGCCAAGAGTCCAATTTGGTGCCTCACTTGACCATCCCTGGTCATTAGCAGTCCAATTTATGGACTGCCGGTTTCCACAAGCAATACTACGAAAGATGACGCCGTACCATTCAAGGGCATCACATATGAGCGATGTGATCAAGTTCAGGCAGAGTGTATGGGGAGGAGCTATGCCAACGCAGGAGGTTGATCAAACAGGTTCTTGATCTCATATCATGATATTTTTGATGTTAAGATGATCTTTCACACAGCTTTATTGCTTTATTATCCTGATCAACGAGCCTGGTTTTACTGTCAAGTTGTATGGGTTGTTAACATCTAGACGAGAGAACCTTTGGTCGCCCCCCCAAAAAAACACTCGACATTCTAAATTGATATTCATGAAATGCCATGACGAATAAAATATTTTAAGGTTTACGAAAATTATAGGGCTACCTGAGGCCTTGGGGTCGTGCTCTCAAACCTAAAGCTAAATCTGGGGGTTTCGCTTCAGGAATTGCTCCAGGGATGTTGGCCTAACCCCCAGCTTGTCATTATCAAGCTTGGGAAAGTTAAAAGTGCCACCATGGCCATAAAGCTGGTAGAACAATCCAGTGTAGAGATGGTAATTTCTCTTCTCTCCATCACGTCTGGCCTTGAGTGCCTCAGTTCTGAGGTGGTCAATGGATCCCCGGACATTGAGATGTACCTTTGTTCCCCTTTCCCGCTCGTATATCTGGGCAATCTGCCGAAGCGAATGGGCCCCGGAACAGACGTTCCAAAAACCTCCCTGATCGGCGTCATCTCGCTGGACTACCTCGGCCGTGAAGTCTGCGGCGTCCTGCTCTGTGGTCCAGTACCACACAGAATGTCCACTGCCCCAAATCGTGACAGTCTTGGTTTCTTGATCCCAGATCAGAGGCATATCTGGGCCAACATGGCCGTGGCCAAACATAGAGAAGAGAGTTTCGGCAAAGATTCCGATGTACATGTAGATGGGCTTAATCGCCGAAGTCATTTCGACTTGGTGTTTGAACGAAACAAATGCATCATACGCCTCGTGCTTGCCAAGTTCAAGTTTGCTCCAGTCTCCGTTCCAGCTAGCAGCGACAAACTTTTTGATGCCAGCGCGTTCAGCAGCACGGAGGAGAATCAATTGACCATCCAGTTGCAGACGTGGATCCATCCCGTAGGCACAGATTATAGCGTCGACACCGATGCAAGCCTGATCAATTGCCGGTACGTCGTAATAAGTTGAAGAAATATCGAATCTTTCCAGTAATGCATCGGTTTCAGGGGCAAGTTTGGATGGGTTGCGTCCAAGGCCGCGCACTTGATGCCCGCGGGCAGTTAGGCTGTGGACCAGCTTTTGGCCGATATTTCCAGTCACTCCCGCAATTAGAACAAGCATTTTGTTTGTTTGCTGAAGTGTCTTTAGACAGGGAATTTATGAAATAAATGGCACGTGTAATATAATGATAACAGGTGAATGATGGGAAGGCGCAGTGAATCTTTAAAGATAGCAATCTATCATCTCAAATCAAGCATCATCGACCGCCGCATATCATCCATCTAATCTTATACAACCTCAAAATTCTCTTACCGACCTTTCGGTATTTCAGGAATTTCCGTTCCCCTCCAGAAGTCCGTTTCCCCCATATGCGGTGGCTATGACAGCTCAAACCTTATTCTCCAAGAAAATGGAAACCGACAAGGTTTAGTAAAATTAGCGATACACCATTACAAGTCGTTTCGGTGGATCACGTCCGCGGGTCTAACCTTTGAAGCTGCACAAGTAAGGTGCCGCTACGATTTGCCAACAGCCCATGTGGTTTTAGAATGGAGCCGAATGGACCTCTTCCTGGTTCTGCTTGCTCGTTTGGGTGGAGCTGTCGGCTGATTTCTGTCTAATATGCATTGGAATGGCAAATTGACTGTTTGGGATTTCAAGTTGGGTTGCCTCTTTCACAGATTAGCCGACTTGGCGCTAAGTAAGCGGTGGGCATATCCTCAACAACATTTCTGTCTCGAAAAACAGCCTGGCCCCCTCACTGGCCCAAAACCACGCTTCCAGTTTCTGTACTCATCCTGTGGTAATTTTGTAGCCACACTCTTTCGAGTGTCTTACGTATCTGCGGAAACGAACGACAGTCTTGAGATAAAATGTGCAACCAGTGATGAATTTTATGATTAGTGTAGTGAGGCCGCCAAAGATATAAATAGCGGCAATATCTCTCATTGAGATCTCCATACGAATCTCAGTCTCTCTACACATTTGTCTATTTGCATCATGCTCGCGTATAATATTGCTTTGGTTTTCCTCTTCTGGCAAATATCGGTCGTCAATCCATTTCCTCTTGATCTCCAGCGTCCGAGACATTCAATAGTTCCCCTTGCTGATGGCGTTGTCATCGGAGCAAGTCGTTGGTTTGGGTCAGACTATGAACTCCCCATTCATCAATACTTAGGAATCCCTTTTGCAACATCACCCCCCGCTCGTTTTATGCCACCGGAGGATCCTGCACCTCGGGAATCGCCATGGGATGCGACTTATCTGCGGCCATCTTGTCTACAACATTTTCCAAGTAGGTCTTCTAATTTGTATCATGTCTCCATATAATCTACAGGCCTAACACAATGCATTTTAGGCCAAGATTTTAGGCGAATCTTCAATACCCCGCCTCCCCCAGAAGATGAAGATTGCCTGTATCTCAACATTTTTGCGCCTTCAATATCACCCCCGAATGAGACCTTACCAGTACTCTTTTGGATACACGGAGGCAGTTTTCAACTTGGATCAGGTAGGCTACCAGACTATGATGGGGCATCAATTGCCGCTAACCAGGGGGTTATTGTTGTTACAATAAATTACCGGACAAATGGTTCGAGAATCCCCCTCCATATCACTGGAGTTGATGCAGCTACTAATGCGATGTAGTATTTGGCTTCCCCGCATCGCAGTCCATTCCTCTGGACCAGCGCAATCTTGGGTTGCTGGACCAAAGAATGGCGCTTAAGTGGGTGAACAAAAACATCCATGCTTTTGGGGGCGATCCGTCACGCATCACTATTTTTGGTGAATCCGCGGGGGGGTATTCAGTCAAGCAACTAATCATCAACCCTCCGACTCCATCTCAATTTCGCGCTGCCATTTTGCAGAGCCAAGCTTTTGGGCCGGTTGGAAACAACAACGAAGCCTGGATGATACTGGCCCGCGAACTTCAGTGCAACGTATCCCATGATGGCTTGGCGGAGCTTGAGTGTGTTAGAAATGCATCTTCTAGTTCTCTTCTTAAAATCCTGGATGAACAAGGTTTGTCATTTACACCCATTGTTGACAACATTACGAATGGTCCTTCCTTCCATGAAGCAATCCACAATGGTCAAGCTGCAAACGTTCCAATATTGATTGGGACAAATGCTGACGAAGGTTCTATACTTACTTCGGCACTACCACCTGTAGAAGTAATGTTGGATGGGGTGTTTGGAAACGACACGGCTTCTAGAAATTTGGCGCTATCCACATACCCGACCAACGTGTCGGAGACAGAATTGAAATCTCTGATACTGACTGATCATACATACACATGCACGACATCAGCCATCGCGCGAAGTGCTATGGAGACAACCCGGAATGTCTGGAGGTATTACTTCAACGCAACCTTTCCCAACAACCAACCGACACCAAATGCAGGGGCTTGGCATACATCTGAGATTCCTCTAGTATTTGGAACTTATCGAAGAGATAACCAAACCACTCTTTATCAAGCGGAACTTAGCAAAACGATGCAAAAGGCATGGGGTGACTTTACCAAATTTCCTGAGATGGGCCCAGGATGGGACAGGCTTGGAACCTCCGCTGAAAGCCTCAGAGTCTTTGATACAAGCAGAGCCGGTTTGGGAAGAGTGACTAGCACGGAGGCCGTGGATAGTATATGTGTGTACTATAACAGGGCAATAGATGTGGGTGGTTTCTAAGATGAGGACACTGCCAGTACGGGTAGACGGAACAAATACAGACTGGCACAGGGACGGGGTAGTGTGGAACTTGAGAAACGGGGGCAGAAGAATTCCGGGGTTAAATACTAGTATGAATAGATCATATTTGTATCTAAAGGCCAATAGAAATTTTCACTTGCCATGGCATAGGATAATTGATCGCAGCATGCTAGAGACTCAGTCGACTCTTCCCCAACATGGAACCTGAGCCGTGTGATCAGCGGGGACGTTCTCAGCCCAGTAGGCAGCTGACCATCGATGAGTATCGCAAAACTGCATCAGTTTCCACATCCAAGCCAAACGGGACCGAAAATGCCTGGGATCAGCGGGGCCGTTCCCCAAACACGTTGATCCGTCCAGGCGCTGAACTGACGGCCGCCCAATTGGTGCTGTAGCTGGACGTGTCAAAATGGGTGTTTGCTGTGTTGGCGAACCCTAGTGGCTGATCGCGTCTGACAGCTGCCACCTGATGGCAGTTTGAAACGGTTGTGGACATTCGCCTGCTGCAAACACTCACGAAAACAAACAGTCCATCCATTCACTTCATCTTTTCAATTCATCCTTTCGCTTCACGTCTGATCAAAATCTCTGCCACTGGCTTCTTCCTCCAAGTCTTGTTTCGATTTCCGACAGTCAGTTATCTTTCACCATGGACGACAGATTAAATCGCTTCCAGAAGTCGTTTATGACAAAATGGGCAAGGCTAGATGCCGACGGCAAGAGCGCCCTGCTGAGAGTACAGGCAAGGCTACTAGATGATACGCCTCCGGCAAGAGAGCCCGTACTTAGCCACATCGACAATGTAGAGATACGTCGGGAACGGTATTTGGGTTGGAGGAGATCATTCCTTGCTATATCCCACAACGCAACTACCTTTGCCTTTTTCATGGTAGCCCCGGTTTCCGAGATCAGGCAACTTCAGCCATAAATTCACGACGTGCTGAACAACCCGGGAGGAAGTAAGGTGGCGGTCTTTGGTGCTCGGAAACTACTCGAGCTTCTGGGCAGTGGTGCCCCTGGTGCAATTAAATCCCGTACGTTTCTGCCTTTGCAATGAACCACTAGTCGCTAACGACTTGGGCCAGATTTAGGAAAGCACAAAGAAGCATACGATGAGAGCAAGGACAAAACTCCTTGTGTAACGCCCATATCATCCTGAGAAGAACGGAACCTCCTCCCATTCTGCATCAACGACATGCATCGGGCCCCTCTCGCATTACAACAGGCCGACATACGCCTACACAGGGCCAAGCCCCAATCCAGACCAGTGCCAGTCAAAGTCCCTCCGGCCCACCAACCCCCAAGAAGAAGAAGAAGCAAACTGCTCGTTCTGCTTGAGCTACTGAGGCGGTAAGCTTTCTAACCTCCCCAATCAAAAAGCAGATGTCAAGTAACATGGCTGACTTTGTTCCAGGGAAAGCTTTGTGACAATGAAAAGTGTATCTTTACCGGGACCATGAACCCTGCCAGAGCACACATTTACCCATATGCCTCGTCTCAGGGTACGGGTCCGAATACAGAATATCTGGGGACTGTTCTGATAAGATGCAAATCTTGACGGTTTGATGTCCAAGACGGCCTCCGTTGAATCGGCGGCGGCGGCAACAAGGTTCTCAAGAACCCACTGAGTCTGGGTTTTACGGCCACTGTCCAAGGCTGGGTAGGAGCCTTCATCGTACACACAAACACTGTCCAGGCCTTGGTGCCACAA